>CM053788.1:623165827-623765827 GCA_028749045.1 Cupressus sempervirens
AACCTAGTATCTCAGTAGTGACTAGTTTTCTCCAAAAGACTGGAACCTACTGGTTTCTCAGTCACAAAAACTGGAACCCTTACAATGGAAGAAAGAAAGAATAATATAGCAAGAAGTGAATTCCCAGATTGAATTTGCAACCAACATCTGTCCATTGGGAATTCAATCTCTCTCAACTGAATCACCTCTTTCATCTCTCTACCCATCTGATCTAATCTTGTTTCATCATTATACTCTAACTAATTGGAAAATATCTCTGTTCAAATGATGAAAGCCTTTTGATTCACTAAAATATCTGATTTTCCTCATGAAATGCCAGTAAAATTTGAGATTTTACTAAGTGAACACTATTAGAATTTGACCCAAATTGCATTTCAACTATCTTTTAACCACATTTAAGTCATCGCCTTGTTAGAAATCAATTCTGAGCTTTGATACCTGAATTCGGTTGCACAATAGGAATCTGGAAGAAAACCTCTTGTAGCTTAAACAGACTACTACCTATACAAAAACTAACTACAGAATCAAAAAATTTAAACCTTTTTGATTTCGACAATATATTGGAGTGCATATCTAGCCTCCCAGAAATGCCCAAAAGGTCAATTTGAAAATGACTCCCTTGTTATAAATGTTCAGGTCTGCAATTCATTGTTTTTGAAAATTTTTGAAAATTTTAAAAATTTCTAAAGTTAAAACTTTAGAAATTATCCCTTTTTCAATTTAAAATTTTTAATATTTTAAACATTTTAAAATTCCCTTGTCCTTTGAATTCGGGGTCAACCTTCAATTGACCAACTACCACATGGTACTATTTGATTGGCCTTGGAATTTGCATTGCCACGTCATTAGATGCCATGTCATCTCTACTCGAACCCAGTGCCACATGGCCACTTGCCCACTTTCTTGCATTTTTTAAATCCCTCACATCTTCATAATGCAGGATTACGTCGTTCGTCAAATCGTGACATGTGTCACGATCTGGCCCATCCTCTCAAGTTACTCCTGATCTTTTCCAACTCATCGCCCACTAGGACCTGTCGCCATGTGGCGACAGCCCGCTTTCCTCCTTTATTTATCCCGTACGCACTTTGTTTTTGCGAGGAAGCAGGCACCGCCAGATCTTGCCACTTGTCAAAATCTTGGTCCTCATCGCCACATCATTATCACTCAATTTTTGTTCAAAATTTTGCGTAGACCCCACGCTGATGTCATCCTACAAATTCCCTGGGACCACACACATCATGGCTTCCAAAAAGCCTCTTTCTTTGTGACATGTAGCTTCTAGCATGGATTTGTATTTAAAGATTCAAAATACACCCACCCATCAAATGTGGGATAATGCTCTAAAACTGTAATCTTCCCTGGGAACCCTGCTGTGAGCTGCTTCATTTTGAATGATGCCTTCCATTGGTTCTGAGTAGTCTTCAAGGAATGATGATCCTCTATTATATTGAGAAAAAAAAATTGAAATGCCTGAATTGGGTGTTATTACTCAAGTTTGTGACCCCCTGCAACTTTTCTTGGACTTTGACGTCTTTTCCTTGTTTGCGTGGGTTGCCGGATGTGCTGCGACTTTTTATTTACTATTTCTCTTTATTCATTTCCATTGTGTTGACATTGGTGTTGACTGTAGATTTCTTTGGATACGTGAACCTTTGCCTTTTAAAAACATTGCTCACTAGCACTGACTGTAGGTTGTTCCTTTTATGCCTTGATATGCTCTTTACAATGTGGTTCTTTTGCTCTTGAACATGGAAATCTCTAGAGAAAATGTGAGCCTCAAAAACTCTTGCAGTGGCTTCTTTCTATTACTGGTGGATTCCCTCTTTTTACTAACGTTGGCGGCTTTTCCATTAGCACAGGAAACCAACTCTTTTATTTTGCTTACTTTATTCTGAGTGAAGCAATCTTCAAACATAGTTGTTTGTGGCCTTCCTTTGATGTGTACGCTTTCATCTACACACGCGGCTTTCCTTGCAGGTCTGCTATAACGTGCCTGCCTACTTTCCTCATAAAATTTTATGGCATCCTTCCTCTGCCTTGTGTCTACCTGGCATCCCAATTATTGAAACTCTCTTCTTTATAACTCAAAAAATTCAATTCAATGATCCATATTTTGTTCCAATACTCCTGTCATGGTATAGGTGGATATCATAGTTGGAGAAGGTTGTGAGTTCAATCTCAAATTTTATAAAACTATTTGTGTCGAGCATGGAATTAACCAACACATAGGATGGGAGAATCTTTGTGGGATTCGATTGAATAGTTTGTAACTTCTCTTTGTCTGAATTTTGAGTGTTGCCACAACTGGTAATGCATTGTTGGAGTTGCATAGTCCTGGCTCAGAACAATATGCTACCAAACATTATGAAGCTCCTCCATAATTCTACTAATGTTTCTTAGGCTCATGCATGTTCTGGAAAATATATGTCTCAATAACATCCAATCCACTAGCCTTAGACTTTGTAATTAAATCAAGCCACATTTGATAAATCTTTAACAATAATGCCCTCATATCAAAGTGCCTTCATCTCTAAACATCACATCAATCTAATAGTGTTTAGTCGAGCCCTGAAACGGGTTCGGCTAAAAAAAAATTTGTTTTCAAACAAATGATACTCAAAATTAATCCATTGACCATCTGATGCTGATTAGAATCAAGTTCGACCACTGAAAACCACTTTTAAAACTCATTTTTCAATGTTTAGTCAACTGTCAAATATGCGCCAAGAGGTCCATTGACTGGCTTTGAAAACTGACCAAATCAACTGATCATGCCCTGAAATTGAATACACTGAGTCTTTGCTCTACATTTTTGTACATTGTCAAATCTTGTCTCATGAAGAATTCGAGGTCAAAAGATATTGATAGTCAAAGTTGCCTTCTTAGATTTACCTGCAAGAAAACATGTCAGAAAACAACAAACTGGGTTTGGAATCGGCTTGGAAAACTAGGCAAATGAGCACATGGGGAAATGAAAATCGGGATTCTAGTTCTTTTTCATGAGGACATTATGGATCTATGATTTGGGCTCATGACGAATAATAGGATGCAAATGGCAGATTCTCAAAGTAGGCCACTTAGATTTTGCAGATTGGAACAATGGCAGAAAAGTGATTTTGGCAAACGGAATTGATCTGGAAAAGTGTGCATACGGATTTGTCATGACTTAAAAACTGGTGCACTTAAAGTATTATTCTGACAACACAATGGTACAATCCATTTGATCTTGTCAATCATGAATTTCAAGTTATAACGCCACGAACAGGGGTACTGACAAATCTGCAAGTGCTGACACCAATAAAACCTTAGAAATCTCATTTGGAACCACGTTTGAAAACATATCAAAAGGATTCGTCAAAAGATGAAACTTAACACATAACAAGTCTCTGACGTGTACAATGCAACGCAAAAATAAATTCAATATTTTGATCAACTGGGTCAAAGTTATAGCACGTCAAACAGGGCCTCCCAGAATTAGGTGCAAAGTACATCAATCATAAAAATAGTAACTGACCAACTTTGAGGGATTCAAAACCTAGTCAAACGAACTCAAAACAACTCAAAATCTACAACATAGGTTCTTGAGTATGGACACTAGATATTCCCAAAGTGACAAATCATGAAACATTTCTGGGTGCAAGATATTCAATAGCAAACACAACCTCCTGTCGCTATTTGACACTTAGGTGAAAATGCAGATTTGACAATTTGCTCAAAATGAGACTTCACGAAACAGCTTGGAATGTCAGTTTAACTTCATGGAACACTTAGATAGGCTGAATGAAAGGTGTTAGAAACATTGAACACCTCTGGGGCTTTACAAGTATAGTCAGGTACACAAGCATTTATGGGGCTTGATTTCTCAAAATTTTCAAAATGTGATTGAAAATGGACCATGCAATTTTCAGTCCCAACAAGGCCACTTGTCAAAATGGAAAAAAGTGGACTTTTAATTTTGTTGTTTACAACCTCCTCTTGGAGTTCAAATCTAGTACTTAGCAATGTAGCTCAAATAAACAACAATTTTGAAGTTTAATCAAAGAAATACAATGCAAAAAATACCCTATTTTTGAAAGTGGTATTTCTCTCCACAGAAGCCTATAATCTGATTGTATATCTAGAAAGTAGACAAAAAATTATTCACTTTCAAAAAAAATGGAACCTAATTATGTGCCCAGATGAGCCCGAACTAAGCCTTTAAAGTTGCAAAAATTAGGATTTACGATTTGCAAAAAAATTCAGGAACAGAGATCTCAAACATCCTACACAAATGTGTAGATCATGAAATTCTACCCCAAAATTAAAAAAAATTGCTCGAAAAAAGGAGAGGGAGCTATAATTGTTTGAAAATCACATCTACAATTATTTTTCCTGAATTGTCATCGTCACACCTCCAAATATCAATTGACTCTAAATTTCACCTCAGATGTTCAATTTTTATGAAACAAAAGTCAATATGAGGTTTTTTTTGACCTTTTGAATATGGGTCCAATATCTGATTTGCACCAAGCAGCTCCAATCTTGTCTTGCAAAAAAATCTCTCCTACTGGCCTAATAGGCCAAATTTTTCGTAGAATTTTGGAAATAAAATGCAAATCTAAAAAGGAAAAATGTAGAGATGCAAAAATATTCAAATCTAAAAATTAAATTCACAGATCTAAAAGATCATACCAATTCTGCAAATCGGACCTTCAGGTTTTCGTTTGCAAAACAAAATTGCATCAATTTTGACTATGGCCTAGGGTAGGCAAATTTATAGTCAAAATTCACCAAATCGACACTCTAGACGCAATGATGAGGTCCATTTTGGCTTTAGATACTCCCAATAATTGCAAATACTCTGGATCTAAATCATGCTCCTTCGAGAGGTGAAGCAAAAATGGTCTCCAATGGCTATGTGAAGAGAAACTCCCTAAGCTCTGATACCATGTAAGAATTTGCCTTAGGGAAAAATAACACCAAGATCAAGAAGATCAAGCACTAGCACAATATGGACCAATAATGGATGATCAGAATAACAATAATGAGAATATCATATGTACATACACACTAGAAGTTCTTGTATATAAAGGCCTCTAGACTGACTAGGAGTAAGCAAAATGATAAGCCTCACAACTAAGCACATGTCCACCGAGAGTGGATTATCCTCCACTGAGCATAGAAGTTAGTGCGATGATGAGAGGATAAGAATACCAAGGTGTATCTCATAAAGAGATGTTGTAGACACCATGTGCTTAATTAGAGTGTGAACAACTGTGTTGTCTACATGACAACTCAGATGATTATGCAAACTCCTACGTTGTCAACAAGACAACTCATCTAACTACACATACTCCTTGGTGTCTATATAATAAATAATAAAATAATACATTTAACCTAAGTAAATTTAGGTAAAGTGTAATAATAATTAATTATTTACACTAACATATATATGTGTATATACATACATATATATATGTATATATATACACATATATACATATATATATGTGTGTATATATGTATATATATACATACATATATATGTATATATACATCTATACATATACATCTATATATATATATATATATATATATATATATATATGTATGTATGTATATATACATTTGTATATATACATATATATATGTATATATGTACATATATATGTATAGCATACATACATATATAAATATACACACACACACACATATATATATATATATATGTTGGTGGTATATATATGTACATTTGTACATATGTATATATATGTATGTACATATGTACATATGTATATATATATATATATATATATATATATATATATATGTACACATGTACATATACACATATATAGTTATTAACATTCATTTTATTCTCTCTTATTTCTTTTTTATTTAAATTTTTTATTATTATTATTATTTTATTTTTATTTAGTTATATACATTTATTTATTTATTTTCATATTTTATTTAAGAGTTTTTTTCTATTTTCTTCTATTCTTTTGCTCTCTCATCTTTTCTATTCCTTACTCTGCAATCTTTCCTTTTTTCACCCTTTCATATCTTTAATTATATTGTCTCGCATAGTATTGTATTCATTTATCCTTTTCATTTATAGATTTAGTGTGTTTATACACACTTCCCTTGTGTATGCACATACATACGTACATATATATATATATTATTATTTTATTTTTATTTAGTTTTATATATATATATATATATATATATATATATTTATATGTATTTATTTTTCAAATTTTATTTAAGAGTTTTTGGACCTATTTTCTTCTATTCTTTTGCTCTCTCGTCTTTTATATTCCTTACTCTACAATCTTTCCTTGTTTTGCCCTTTCATACTTTTAGTTATACTGTCCCGCATAGCATTGTATTCATTTATCTTTTTCATTTATATATTTATTGGATGTTTATACACACTTCCCTTATGTATGCACACACACACACACATATATATAGATATATGTATGTATGTATGTATGTATGTACGTACATATGTATACATACATATATATACATATATACATATACATAGACATATATATATATATATATATACATATATACATATACATATATATATATATATACATAGATACATATACATATATATATACATATATACATATACATATATATATATATATACATATATATATATATACATATATATATATATATATATTCATTTATTTATTTATTTATTTTTATAGATAGATATATATTTATATAGTTGTCTATTATTCTTCTTCTCTTTCACATATTTTGAGTTTTTGTATATTTACTTACACTTCCCTTGGTTTATTTTTATTATTTTTTAGCTCTTTTGCTCTAATTATTTTTTAAATTATTTTTATATGTTTGTCTTGTTAGTGTTGTACATATCTTCTCCCTCTTCCAACACCACCACCCCCCGCCCCCTCCCCCCCCCCTCCTCCCCCCCCGCCTTCTTTAGGCTTGCTAGATTTGCAATCTATTATCTTTTTGGTCTTATTGTTCTCTTGCATCTTGATGATGGATCATGCAATTTGATCCAAAACGTTGATGTCAAAAAAACTCTACACAATCTAATCCAAAAATTATAAATCAGAATATATGATTTTGAGGGTTTTTTTAGGTGCACTCTAAGGGATATTAGGAATTACACATTTCCAAACAACAAGGATTTTCCCCATAAGGATTTATTAAAAAAATATAGTAGTTGAGGGAGAGGTTGATAAAAGGTTAAGGAAATATGAAGATATATTGAGGGTAGAGAATGAAATGAAGAGGACAAACCCAAATTTCAAAGGTTTCTATCTAGAAGTAATATACCTTAACATGATATACAAGATGCTAGAAAATTATGCCCTTATTATTTCATAGATTCCGCAAGGGCTTGAGGATGAAGAGGGGAGAGTGAATCCTAATTCACCAGCGCTTGATCTTGTCTTAGAGGTGACACAAGAAGAACCTTAAACTTCCACATGGGTGGAAAAGCAGCACAAAACACAAAGGGTTATCCAAAAGCCTAAAAAGGTAAAGGAAAGAATAATACAATTAATACCATGTAGATCCAATATTTTTCTGATATGAGGCAAAATTGTCTTCAAGATAGAGTGGCAATAGTAGAGAATTCCTTGAATGACTTGTAGGTCACATTTGCTAGGTTGGGTGATAGGATAATCCAAGCTAAGAAATTTATTGAAGATGATGATTTCATGAAATCTACAAAGTTCAAGATCTTCTTATATAAAGTAAAGTAGAATGATTTGACCCTAAATCTAATTTTAGAGGTATCATTGGAAAAGAAGAAGGAACTTGTTGAGAAGATGTCGGCTTATGACCCTGAGAGTGAATTGATGACCCCTACTGATGCCAAAGATCTTGCACAAAGAAGTGGCATGCTTCTAGTACCTGGTTTGGAATTGGAGTAATCCTTTCTACTTGATCAAATCAAAAGGAAAGACAAGGCCATATTCTATGAAGCATTGATTATTGAAGGCTTCTAGAGGGGATCTACTTTTAATATAGACTCAAAGACCCTAGTTGTATGGAGCATGGCACTAGAGACAAGCCCAAGCTGATAGATGTGGAGAATATAGCACAAAGGAGTGAAATAGTATGGACACTAGATAGTACTAAAGGGGGAGAGATCTCAAGAGCCATGAAGAAACTTGCATTCATGATGAGGAAAAATTTAACTAGATTGTAACAAGACTAGCTCAAACATTTATGGATTACATTGATTTGAGGAAGCTCTATGAAGAAGAAATTAGAAAAGGCTATATATGTGAGTAGAGAATCAAAGAGCTAGAGGCCAAAACTCAAGGGCTGGAGAAGGAAGTTGTTGCACTACAATAGGAGCTTAAAGTCATTGAAGAAAGCAAAGCAGAGCTTAAAACTTTGAAGGATGTATTAGGGCCAGTCACTAAGGTGAAAGATGAAGAGACCCTAATAGATATTGATGTGTCAAATGTAGATATAGATTAGAAAATGGATATGGAAGAGCTAGAAGTGGATAAAGGAATAGAAATAAGGACAATAGAGAGCATGTTGTCACATAAGATAAGTGTACTAAAGTAGGAATCATAAAATCTCCATAGGAGCTACATTACTTTACAAGGAGTACAATATCAATGTTTAGAAGAATTATCTCTACTTTCTCCATTATTTACCAAGTGGGGCCCTTACATTTCTTTGTTTGATAGGCATGTCCCAATTTTGACATAGGAAAATGAATTACCAAAAGAGTTTATCATTCCTGAAAGAAAAATGATAAATGGAGTTAAAGATTTAAATAGTTTCTTCTCTAGAAAAAAATGTTGTTTATAAATAACAAGATGAAGACCATTATAGATGGGACACCTAGTTTTATTCCAAAGATTTTTGATGATGATAATAACTTGAAGGAATGGTAGGAGTTGTTTGATTCATTTGGTAACATCTTGAAGCATGAGATATTTTTTGCTTAGTGCAATGGTGAAACATGTTACCGACTTACAATTGGAACAATTGTTGGTTTTTCATTGATGTCAAATCTATGGATAAGACATATTGCTATCTAAACTAAATGTCATATCTAATTGATTGATGAAGAGGATTTGAGAAATTACTCATAACAATAGTAGCTGGATGAAAGGTTGAGTTATGAAAAGGTAATTATAATGGACATTTTATTAGATAGACTTTGATAAGGCAAAGTGATTGTTTATATCATAAAATTTAAGCCAATCCAAGCAATAGAGTAAAAGGCTAAGGAATGTCGAGTAATTCTAGTGTCAACCAAGCTATAGTAAGTGCCAAGAAAAACTATTGTTGACCGAGCATTAGTATCAACCAAAAAAGAAGGTTGATACTGAGCAAGATGGTTGATCCTAAGCCAAAAATATTTATAGTGATCAAGTAATTTATTAATGACCAAGTGTCAAAATTTAGAGATTGCCAAATGATAGTATGATAATGAATTTGAGAAAATCATGAGATCTAGGTGACTCAGTTGATTTCTTGGGAGATGTAAACTGCATTGAAGATAATATTGATGAGTTGGATCATTAAATCTAAAGAGAGTATTAGGTAAGGACCCAATAGATGGATTCTAGAGAAGTTTCTAGAGGATGATCAAGAAGATGGATAGATACAATGAATCATGTTGAACCTAACTGTAAACCCAAAGATCTACATTGGTGATGAAAAATGATAACACAAGAATTTCATAGTTAAAGAGGTACGTAGTTGAAAAAAATTATAAGGAGTGTGAATGCAAGTGTATGTAAGAGACACATGCAGATAGAGATAGATCATAAATGCACAAGTGTATGAGTGAATTTGAAGCTATATGAGAAAGCTTGTAGAGATGATGTTGATATTGATAAGTGAATTTGAGTAGAAGTTGTTTACTCTATGTGACATAGTGAATATGGAACCCACCATATCTTAAGAAGTTCATGCAGTTTCCATGCCATCAGATCAAGTTCAAATCTACGGTCGTCACTATCTTACTATAAAGAGTTGCACGAAGCTTATGTATAGTGAGGTAGTGAATGAGGGACCCACCATATTTCTCTTAAGAGTTGTAGTAAATGTCTTCCACATGATCAAAGCAGGATCAATGGTTGTCACTACTTCACTATAGCAAGATGCTCAAAAGTTATGTATAGCAAGATAGCGACTTGATGACATGTGTCCCTAGTCATCAGTGGGCCCAGAATGGAACACCAAAAGTGAAGGAAAGGTATAGATGGAATCATTTCATTGGTTTAACTACTAGTATGTTAAGAGGAAAGATGAGTCAACTTCATTTTTATCCTTGAATCATAGGATTTTTCATAGATCAATGGCACAAATTCAAAAGGAAAGATGATGCCACACTATTTTTTCCACTCTGTGCATTTATGAAGCTTGAAAGCTTCGCATGCGAATTAAAACAAAGTATAATACAGAAGACTTTCTTAGTCTTATCCCACGTGAACAAAGATTTCAAGCTTTTCCTAAGTACAAGCCATTACTGAGAAGCTTGTGAGATAGACATGAACATGAAGCAAATTCCCAGTGTTTGCAAAGACATTACAGAGTTACAAAGAAATAACAAAAGCATCAAGTAAGTATTTACACTATAATCTATGTAGTGTCTTAATTCTATAAATTACAATTCAAAATGCCTCCAAAGAAAGGATTTGTGGGTCAGGATAATTACTTGGACAAGAATGTCCATGATGATTTACTTGGGCTGATAGGAAATATCATTGTGAGGAGGGTGGCTGCTATCTCTCATGTGCAGGCAACACATTGGAATGTGGATTCATCCCAATTTCTTTTGTCTACTACTAAGAAAGAACAGGCCATGTTTGAGCTACAAAGTAAATATGAAACAATTCTAGAGGCCTACAATAAAGAGGTGAAAAAGAGAATTGAGCTTGAGAACAAGTTAATGGGGAGGTCCACAAGGCCAAGAATAACATACCCTCACCCCCTAGTTCAACCTTTGAAATCCACCCCCCTCATAGAAGTACTAGATACACCCCAAAGGAAAAAATACTACACAGCAGAAGATTTTGAAGAAGAAAAAAGAAAGTTGTGGGCATTACATGTGGAGTTGGAGGGAAAATATGAAAATAAATTAAGAAAAGCTCTCACATATTTGGGGGATAAAATTGAATGGCCACTAGTTTATGATCAATTGGCTAGGGTGATCAATATCTGGGAGGAACTAAAAGAAAGTGATGAGGCTTTCAAGCCTATTATGAATAAATGGGCAAGAAGGAGGAAAGAGATGACATTTTTATGTTATTCTATCATAAAAACCTCCTATGATCAAATTGAGAAAACTTTTGATATTGTTTCTAATATTTCTAATTTTGATAGTACAAGAATTCATTTTCAAAGAATAATAGTTGGCTACTTGAACAAGTACAAGAGCCAAAAGTTTAGTTTGTTTCCTAGTGCCCTAGATAAGAGAAATAATTTGACAAACAAAGATGAATGGGCCAAAGAGCTTGATGATTTATTTTCTTTAAGGATGAATGGAATTATTAATGAAATAGGGCATGCATGGTGGGCTACCACAATTGATGAGATAGTGAAAGCCCAAATATTCTTTGATTCTTTGAGACAAGAATTTGTTGATATTAACAAGGAGGTAGAATATGTTATCAAAAAACAACAAGATATTTTGTAATTTGATTGACCAAATGATGCACTTTTTGACAAGTGGATGGAGGATAGTGCTTCTAGTGAGTAACTAGAAGAAGTTGAAAGTGATGATGATGAGATGCATGAAGATGAATTATAAGTCATCGATCTACCTCCATCAATACTTGTAAAAGAAGAAGGGTAGGCATCTCATGCAAAGGAAGCGGTGGATTAGTTAGATGACTCAGAAAATACAAAATCAAAAGTAACTGTCCCTGTGATAACACATGATGATATGAGTGAACATGCTAGAGTAGAAGTGAAGCTGCATGAATCAGAGCCTGACACATTACTAGCAAGTCTGGTAGTTGCATATGCTGAGGATTCAGAATAGTAACTAATCAATAATTAGCATAAGAAAGGATGTAACATTAAGGGACCTACAAAAGAATGTTTGATCTAGAAATATTTCTATTACTCTCAGTTTTGTCTTTTTGTGATAGGTGTACGTAAGAATATTTTTGAAGGACACCTATCAATCACATTTTCCCTTTTCTTGTTGCAACTCATGCCTATATAAATAATTTTTCAAGGCAATGTGATAGTTTGATTTCTAACACATTTTAGTATTACACTTAGGATGTTTTCAGTCCAGCTATGAGCAGGACTTTATGATGTATTTTCTATGCATGTTTTCTGAGAATATGTCAATATGGATTGATCTTTGTGTCTTTTCTTAAGATCATTCTAAGTTTACAACAATTGTATGCAATTTTCAAAGAAAATTAATACAATTTATGAGCTGTCTCCATATCAATTTTTATTGAATCTTGTCTCCGTAGTTGTTACCTGGTTATTTTTTAGATTGTATGAGTAAAGCTTGCTCAATTGAATACAATTCATTTAGGTTGTATGTCAATTCATTACTGATGTTAATTCGATGAATTAAATAAATGCTTTTGATGAATTTGATAGGGTTGTCATGGTAAGAGAAAGGATGTCTGTAAGAATGAAATTCAATAAGAATTGCTAATAATTCTTGTTGTAAAGCAACAGATTAGATCCATAAATTGAAGTAGACTTTGAATCCCAATGGAATAGTCACTGATCAAATTTTTCTCAGTATGCAGAATAGATACATTGTGAAGGAGCCTCAATTCTAAAATCACTATCAGTTTTAATTTTCATTTCTTGAAGATCTTAAATGATGTTCAGCACTTGTTTGCATGGAATGTTTTAGCCTTAGTTAGCCATTGTTGCTGGGAACACTTGCAAATCTATAGAAGAAATTTGGCCAAATCTGCTATATGGGATGTGTTTATTCAAAATGTCAGAACCATGCATGTATTTAAGGATTTGAGATGAAAATCAAAATGATACTAAAATAATTCTCATATAGTATCTTCTAGTCTTGAATCATCCCTAGGTATTACCACCCTCATTTTGCACATGTAATTGCTAATAGGAATTGACTAATCCTTAGGTTACGTGAGTAATATCAATTTGGTATTGAACTTTTGTTGTTCAGTAGTTTTAAAACACCAACAAAATGGTGACTCTATTGGGGAGTTGTCCAACACATCTACAAAAAGTGTTGCAGTTTCTTTGGTCCTATTGTGTACGTGGGTGTCAGATTGTTTAGTTTTTCCCATGGTTGTAAGGGGATGTTTTAATGACAAACCTTGAGAATTTAAAAAGAAAGAAAGAAAACCCCAAATGCCACAAAGATACACTGACGTATCTAACCTCTCCAAGTGTCATATCTAACAAAGCAAGAGTTGTAGTCTTATAATTTTAGCGATTGGCCCATCTATGTCAAATATTTCTATTTCTATCTGTATTTTTCCTCGAAGTTAGGAATAATTGTAATTGTGTATTTTCCCAAGAAAATGGTGGCAACTCAGTCAAGGATTTGAAGCTAGTGCTTATTTTGTATATAGTGAAATGGCTGACAAAAGAAAAAACACAAGAGCCCATCTTGATGAACCAATCTGTACTAATTTACTTAAAGGTGGTAGGAAGAACCTAAATAAGAAAAGGATAGATCCAAATCCCACCTAGAAACCTAAAGGTAGTGCATCAATCAATTTCCAGTATCAACCAGTGATAGGGATGGAGTCTTCTTCACTTAGCTCTAAATCAAAAACCACAACACTCCTAGGAGGAATATTTACTACCCTAGTACTAGATGAAAGAACGTATCAAGATAAGGATATGTCATCGGTAGGGAATATATCCCCTAGACTAGGTCTCAAAGCCAAAATGCATCGTAGGTTAGGACTTAGGAGTTATTTTGCATATCCTTCTAATCCTATAACAGTCCCATATATAGAACCAGATCTTATAGATCTAGATGACCCTGTTGATTCAGAAGCTACTTTCGTAGATCCTACAAAAGTACAATCAAAGATAGGATTTTTGAAGAAATGGGTTGTTGAGGAAGAAGCTAAGTGCATTCATCTTGAAAAAGAGAAGGAGCAAGCCACCTTGGATTCTATAATAGAAAGAGATACTCTGTTGAGAAGGATGGTTGCCTTGAAAGAATAGAATAAAAATTTAGAAGAGAAAACTAAAACTCTCCATATTGATGTTTTTGGAGATGTAGACAGTCTGAGAGCTAAATTTCAAGAACAAGAAAAATGCCTGAATCAAATGCAAGAACCAGTTATTGCTCAAGTCCAAGACTAAAAACTTGTACAAGTAAATCCTATAGAACCCATTATGAAAGTTGCAGACAATGGAAAGTGTAAAGCTATAAGAGTCCAAATAAATGAACCTCAAGCTCAACCAAGAAAATCCATAAAACCTTCCATGTCAAAATTATATCTAGATCTGGAGAAGGCTAGAAAAGAGAAGGAGGATCTTGCAAAAGAGCTTGAGAAGGTAGAGAATGAAGCTCAAGTAGCAGAAACTAGGAGAAAAATTTAGTTCATTAAGTCTAATTCTACATTAGCCTCATGGCCAAATTTATCCACCCTAGCTTCAGTTTTTGTACCTCCTTGTGGACTAGTAGTTTCAATTCAAGGAATATCTCAATCTGCTCCTAGCTCATCATCCACCACTTATACTCAAGCCCCTGTTGTCCAACCTCAACAATCCCAAAGTGTTCCTTTAAACCAAGCCAATATAGCAAGCACCTCAAATGTTCCTATTTTCTAGAAGAAACTCGTACACATGGAAAAGTATAGACAAATATCATTTGCAGGTATTCCTGGTGCTCCACATCCCATATCTTTTGATTTAAGAGATAAAGTGGTTAAGTTTTATGGAAATAATGATGTTACTGGTGAAGAACATTTGAGAGTTTTCATAGACATGTTAAATGATTATGAAGTTGAACATGAGGATGTGGTCATGAAGTTTTTTGTTCATTCACTAACTGAGGATGCAAGGGATTGGTTTCGAAGGTTACCTGATGAAAGTATTACCTCTTGGAGTGACTTGGAAAAAAATTTTAAGGAGCAATATGGAGACAACAATAATGTAGGATTCATGCTAAATGAATTCATTAACATCAAGAAGAATCCTAATGAGTCCACATTTGATTTCAATGTAAGATTCTAGAAAGGTATTTACAAACTATTTCAAGTTATGAGGTTGAATGAGGATTTTTGTCCCATGACATATTTTAATGCTTTTGATAGCAAAATGGCTTATCAGTTGAGGGATAAGGATCCTAAAACTTTAAGGGATGCCTATAAGGTTGCAGTAAATATAGAGAATAATAGGAAGTCATCTGTAAAATTGGGTAGGAGAGATGATCCAAAGCTTTTCAATCCCAAGAATAACAACAAAAGGGAGGGTGATAAAACTCCTATAGGAAAGAAGCCAGAAGAACCTACAATAGGCCATGTGTTGTAATTTCTAAAAAAGATGAATCCCACTAGTTTCAATAAGCCAAATGTTGCTGAGAAAACTCCTATGAATAATAGCAATTTCAATCGACAACCTAGAATGCAGAATTACCCTTATACTACCCAATGGAAGGATGGCAAGCCAATCCCTAACCAAACTCAAAATGTGCAAGATAAGGGTACACCAGATCCTCTACAAAGAAGTTCAGTAAATATGAATGATAATATTCCATGGTGTATTATTTTTCAATCACCCCACTCAGCAAAATATTGTATAGTTGCTCAGTCATTTGTTTCTGATCATAGTTTACAAATTGAGTAGGAGGAAGAAGAGAAGAATCATGATGATGTAAGTTGTAATATGGTAAGCATGTGTAGTGACTATGTTGATTCTGATTTAGAAGAAATAGAAAGTGATCTAGAGAATAAAAAAATGGCTTATCAATTACATCATCAACAAGTTTTTTCAGATAATGAAGGCTATGATGAAGATCAGGTATGTGTTACATCTTCTAAAGTTGGTCCTATAACTTTAAGAATGCCTTCCAAAGAAGAAATTGATAGGATCACTGCAAAAATGATCTCCTAGGTACATTGCAATTATAATTTGAGAAATAGAATAGTTAACAATGAAATTGGGAAACCTTCTGGTATATTCATAAAAGATATCACACATAAGATGAAAGACAAGAAGGCTAGTATAGAGACAATCAAGGTTAAAGATATTAAAATTAAGAAGTGGGAACCTAAGAAGAAAGTGTTAGAAATGATTGAATTGATAATAAGATTTGTGGGAATGATAAAGAATGTTCTCAATCATTGTTTTTTCATTGATGTCAAACTTGCTACTTGCAGGAATGACAATTGCTTTAGTGATCCAAATACTATCAATTAGTTGGTTGACAAAGTGGTGGCAATCAATAAGATGTAACTAGAACACCTAGAGAAAGGTTGAAGTTATGATGTTGTAATGAAGTACTAGGATAGCTAAGCCATTGATGAAAAAGTGTATTTGATAACATACAAAAAAAAGGGCACACTGAAACATATTAAAGAGGTTAGGTGTTAGCTAAGTCTTTTACAAAGCTCAACTAAGACAAGGTGTCGAGTATATCATATAAGCCGAGTGATCTTCAGGTGCTGAGTATATCATATAAGCCGAGTGATCTTCAGGTGCCGAGTAAAGAGTAGTTGCTGAGTAACACAGTTTTCTGTAGGTGCCGAGTAACACAGTTTTCTGTAGGTGCCGAGTAACACAATTTTTTGTAAGTGCCGAGTAACACAGTTTTGTGTAGATGCCGAGTAACACTGAGATGCCAAGCATCAGTAAAACAAATAATGCCAAGTTGCTGCATTATTTCAAAGATCGAAGATTCGCCAGAACTAAGCCGACAAGGTTATTACTTAGAAGTTTGTAAATTAAATAGAAGATAAGAATGATGAGCTGGTGGCACAGAACACAATGTAAAACATTTTTGAGGATATAGCTAGCGAAGTTTCTAAAAGAGAACAAGATATGGGTTAGATACATTGTATTTTACCTAATCCATATTGAAACCCTAAAAGTGAAGAGGGAGAATTGAGCGGTAAAGGCATATCAGATCTCTATATAAGGAGTCATTAGTTAATGAAAAAAAATGAATGAGAGAGGGGGTGGTCAAGCATGAAAGTGTAAAGTGCTAAAGAAGGTGGAAAAGAGGAAAGAGAGCATAGTTACTCTGTTTTAGTAAGAAGACCCCTGATATGGATGCATTAGTACAGTGAGTTAGAAGACTCAAGGAGACAAAGCTTGAATAGATGACAAGCAGTCAGAGCTGAAGAGATAAAAGCCAAGCATAAGGACTAAACTGAAAGTGTGATCTGAAATCTGCAAAGTATGTTGTAAGTTATATCAGATCAAAAGTTCATTGTTGTTACTTTCTAGCAATTGTAACAATTAGTTTAAATCCTATGGACTTAGGTTGGTTTGATAGCCATGAGATAAATCCTTTAACAGGGTGACATTCCCAGTGAATGTTCTAAAGTCCTTTAACCAGGCCCATTCCTAACAGTTTGGTGAAATCCTCTAACAAGGTCACATTTAACAGTGTGTTGTAAGCCTTTAACAGGGCAAGCCTTTAACAGGGCATCACTTCAGAAGAGTGAGAATCAAGTAGCATGTTACTGGTGGTTTTTCCCAAATTGGGTTTCCACGTAAATCATTGTGTCATGTGTTGATCTTGCATGTTTTACCTTTGCATGTTGATTTACTGTAACTTGCTAATATGATTGATTTAAGCTTGGATGGTTAAAAGGTTTATGAGTTCACTACATTTGGTGAAAAAAAAAAGTTTTATTAGGGCATTTGGGCCCTTGAATAACTGATTCACCCCCCCCCCCTCCTCAGTTATTCTAAAAGATTCTAACAATTGGTATCAAAGCAGACTGTTGATCCATTTTAAAAGGACTAGAAGCAGAAAAGATCAAAATGCCTAAGAGAGAAGTTCCCAAGCCCAACAAAGACAACTTTGTTGCATGGCAAAGTTTGATGAAACTACATCTTGGATCCATAGGAGATTATGCCCAAAAATCAATTATTACTGAACATGTCGATCCAACAAGTGCTCCTACTATAGAAGATATGAAAAACAAGCAAGAACATAACCAGACAATGCTGGAGATTGCCTCTGACTTAGCTATGCTGAATTTGATGATATCAAAGGATGTGACACCACATTCAAAATGTGGAAAGCCCTATCAGACATCTATGGAGGAGATCAGAATGTACAAAGAGAAAAAAGAGAAATTCTCAGAGGAAAATTTGATGATATGAGAATGGAAGAAAATGAGAATGCTGTTCAGTACGGTGCAAGAATAAAAGAAATGGTAAGTGCGATAAGATGTTTGGGTGGTCAATTGGATGAAGATATTGTTAATAGTAAGTATTTGAGAACCTTGCTCCCTATCTATGCTATTAGAGTATCAGCAATACAAGAACTAAGATGTGTGCCAGGAAACAATCTAAGTTTTGAAGGTATCATAGGAAGACTCACTGCATTTGAGTTATCTAACTTTGACAACTACAGACCTGATAATGTTGAATCTGCTTTCAAGGCCAAGTTATCACTAAAAGATGCTGAACAGGTGAAATCTAAGAAGGGAAGAAAGATGAAATATGTATCCAGTGACAGCAGCACAGATGAGGAAGATGTGGATCAATTAGAAGCTTTACTAGCTAGAAGATTTCACAAAGGTAAAGGAAAATTCAAAGGTAAGATGCCTATCATTTGTTTCAATTGCAATGAAGTAGGTCATATTGCTGCAAGATGTCCACAGAAAAAGGATTACAAGGAAAGAAACAAATACAAGAACAGAAGAGATGATGACAAGAAAGATTACAAAGAAAAAGGTAAGAAGTGTTATATTGTTGAAGAAAATTCTGATGACAATGATGATGAAGTTGTTTATATAGCCATGAAGGACCAATCTGATGAAGAAGAAGCCATAGCACTGATGACTTGTATAAACAAAAATGACAGATGGATCATAGATAGTGGATGCTCACATCACATGACAGGAGACAAAAGTAAGTTTGTTAACTTTACTCAGTATGATGGAAATAGTGTTAGATTTGGTAATGATGCCCCTTGTCAAATCAAAGGAAAAGGTTCCATCAACCTCACAGAACAAATCTCATGTGACAATGCATACTATGTTGAAGGATTAAACTACAATTTATTGAGTGTCTCACAGTTAGGCAATATAGGATGCAAAGTGGAATTTGGAAACAAACCCGCAAAAATCTATGATACTGATGGTAAACTAATAGGAAAAGGAGATCAAACAAAGAGTAATCTATTTTACCTTGATATGGATGATGTTTCTTGTTTTATTGCAAAATTTGATGATGAATGGTTATGGCATAGAAGATTATGTCATGTCAATTTTGATAATCTGGTCAACATTAGTAAAATGAAGAAAGTCAGAGGTTTACCAAAATTGAAGAAGCCTGATAATATTATGTGCAAACAATGTCAACTAGGAAAGATGACAAAGTCAAGTTTCAAAAGCAAAAACTATACATCTAAGGAGATACTTGAGTTAATTCACACTGACTTATGTGGTCCAATGGAAGTACAAAGCTATAGAGGAGATAAATACATCATGTTATTTGTTGATGATTATTCCAGGATGATGACTGTCATGTTCTTAAAACAAAAATCTGATGCTTTCCAAATGTTTAAATGGTATGTGGCTAGAGTTGAAAAGGAAACAGGAAAAAGCTTGAAATGTCTAAGATCAGATAGAGGTGGTGAATTCACATCAAATGAATTTGAGATATTCTGTAATGACAAAGGAATCAAAAGACAAACATCAGCTCCTAGAACTCCCCCAAAGAATGGAATTGCTGAAAGAAGAAATAGATTTGTAATTGATTGTGCCAGAACATTAATGATGGAAAAGATTGTTGCTCTAAAATGCTGGAGAGAAGCTGTAAGTGTAGCTGTTCATACACTAAACCGAGTACAAATCAAGAAAGGTACAAATGCAACACATTTTGAATTATGGTATGGTCACTCACCCAATGTAAAACATTTCAAAGTGTTTGGTTGTAAATGTTTTATTCTTAAAGATGTTAGAAATGGAAAATTTGATGCAAAAAGTGATGAAGGTATATTTCTTGGTTACTCCACAAGAAGTAAGGCATATAAGTGTTTGAATGTTAACACTAACAAAATTGTGGAAAGTACAAATGTAAATTTTGATGAGCACACAGAAGTTCAAGCTGAAGAACTAAAGAAAATGGAAGAATACAGAACCTTTGTGTACTCTTATGAAGGAATGACTGTTGAGGAGGATGATGTCAATCCAATTGAAACTCAACAACAAGTATCAGTCTCAGCCGAGTCTCAACCAGTGAATGTCGAGCTGCATTCAGAAGCCGAGTTGCAGAATGAAGGAAATGAACAATCTGATTCTGAAGACGGAATACATGATGAAGAACAACTAGACAACAAAGTGCAAAGTGATCCAGAATCTGAAAGATCAAACATGGAAACAAGGACAGAACCAAGATTATCCAAATATGTAAAAAGACATCACCCTGCTGAACAAATAATTGGTGACAAAGATGCAAGACCAATGACAAGGAACAGACTAAGACATGAATCATGTCTAATCAGCACATCTGAACCCAAGACAGTGTATGGTGCATTACAAGATGATGACTGGTATAAAGCTATGGAAGAAGAAATTGATCAAATAAAGAAAAACAAAACCTGAAGTTTGGTTCCCAGACCAACTGACAAAAATGTGATTGGCACCAAGTGGGTATTCAGGAACAAGCTAGATGAGAATGGTGAGGTTACCAGAAACAAAGCTAGACTAGTATGTAAGGGTTATGCTCAAGAAGAAGGAATAGACTATGGAGAAACATTTGCTCCTGTTGCTAGGATGGAAGGAGTAAGAACCTTACTTGCATATGTTGCCTACAAAAATTTGAAAGTCTATCAGATGGATGTAAAATCTGCTTTCTTGAATGGTATACTAGAAGAAGAAGTCTACATTGAACAACCAAAAGGATTTGTTGATAAAAACAACAGGGATATGGTGTGTAAACTACACAAAGCACTTTATTGTTTGAAACAAGCACCAAGAGCATGGTATGAGAGACTTCACAAGTATCTAGTGCAAATTGGATTTGAAAGAACTGATGATTATAGCAACATGTACATCAAAGCAGAAGAAGGTAAAGACATTATTGTATCTAAAATTTTTGTGGATGACATAGTATTTGGTGGAAAGGAAGTACTTTGCAAAGGCTTTGCTAACAAAATGAGACATGAATTTGAGATGTCTATGTTTGGAGAAATCAAATTTTTTGTTGGCTTACAAGTACATCAACTCAAAAATGGAATATTTATTACACAATCAAAGTACATCAAAGAGATTCTTAAAACTTTTGGACTGGAGGAATCCAAACTAGTCAACACACCAATGGCCACAGGAAATAAGCTATCCAAAAATGATGAGTCAGCTAAAGTCAATCAAACAATGTACAGATCCATGATTGGAAAATTATAGTATGTAGTACACAGCAGACCAGACATATCATTAGAAGTTGGAATAGTGGCTAGGTTCTCTGCTAATCCTAAAGAAAACCATCTTATAGTAGTAAAAAGAATAATGAGATATCTCAAAGAAATTGATAACTTTGGTCTATACTACAAAAAGAGTGAGAAATTTGAACTCAATACATACACTGATGCAGATTAGGGAGGAAACATTGATGAAAGAAAAAGCACAAGTGGAGGTGCATTATTTTTAGGCAAAAGGCTAGTTACCTGGACTAGTAAGAAACAAACATGCACATCCCAGTCCACTGCAGAGTCAGAATATGTGGCAGCTACAGTCAATTGCACAAACATTGTATGGCTCACACATCTATTGAATGGAATGAAAGAAGAGGTAACCAAACCTGTGATATTGTATTGTGACAATACAAGTGCTATAAACATATCCAAAAATCTAGTAATGCATGCAAAAACCAAGCACATTGCAATCAAGTATCATTATGTTAGAGAATTGGTAGAAGACAAACAAGTGAAGCTAGAGTACATTCACACAAAGGAACAAATTGCAGATATTTTCACCAAACCATTGCCCAAGGATGCTTATGAATATCTTAGAGGCAAGTTGGGGGTAATACCCCTAACTCAAGCAGTTTAAGGCAACAAGGAAGCTGCCTTGCATCAACAGAAATCAAACATTGGAATAGTAACAGGTTGATGCAAAGGATGACAGCAGGAACAGAAACTCCAAATCAGTCACAAGCATGGTGACAGAGGGAGAAAGACAAAGAAAAAGCCAAAGCTTATATTTTGCATGATAAAGATGTTTCATCTTTGGCATTTATGTCAAAGAGGGAAAAATATGATGAAACTGATCTATGCAAAGAAAGAGGGAGATATATATGAAAGAGGGAGATATATGCAATCAGTAGTAAAGATGCAGCAGCACAAAAAAGAAGCAGATAATATATACAATCAGTTTTGGTGGTAACTAAGTTGATCCATTGATCAGTTTGGTTTGCCATCAATGCCAAAGAGGGAGATTGTTAGAAATGATTGAATTGATAATAAGAGTTGTTGGAATGATAAAGAATGTTCTCAATCATTTTTTTGTCATTGATGTCAAACTTACTACTTGCAGGAATGACAATTGCTTTAGTGATCCAAATACTATCAATTAGTTGGTTGACAAGGTGGTGGCAATCAATAAGATGTAACTAGAACACCTAGAGAAAGGTTGAACTTATGATGTTGTAATGAAGTACTAGGATCAGCTAAGCCATTGATGAAAAAGTGTATTTGATAACATACAGAAAAAAGGGCACACTGAAACATATTAAAGAGGTTAGGTGTTAGCTAAGTCTTTTACAAAGCTCAACTAAGAGAAGGTGCCGAGTATATCATATAAGCCAAGTGATCTTCAGGTGCCGAGTATATCATATAAGCCGAGTGATCTTCAGGTGTCGAGTAAAGAGTAGGTGTTGAGTAACACAATTTTTTGTAGGTGCTGAGTAACACAGTTTTCTGTAGGTGCCGAGTAACACAGTTTTCTGTAAGTGCCGAGTAACACAATTTTGTGTAGATGCCGAGTAACACTGAGATGTCGAGCATCAGTAAAACAAATAATGCCGAGTTGCTGCATTATTTTGAAGATCGAAGATTCGCCAGAACTAAGCCGACAAGGTTATCACTTAGAAGTTTGTAAATTAAATAGAAGATAAGAATGATGAGCTGGTGGCACAGAACACCATGTAAAACATTTTTGAGGATACAGCTGGCGAAGTTTCTAGAAGAGAACAAGATATGGGGTAGATACATTGTATTTTACCTAATCCATATTGAAACCCTAAAAGTGAAGAGGGAGAATTGAGCGGCAAAGGCATATCAGATCTCTATATAAGGAGTCATTAGTTAATGAAAAAAAATGAATGAGAGAGGGGGTGGTCAAGCATGAAAGTGTAAAGTGCTGAAGAAGGTGGAAAAGAGGAAAGAGAGCATAGTTACTCTGTTTTAGTAAGAAGACCCCTGATATGGATGCATTAGTACAGTGAGTTAGAAGACTCAAGGAGACGAAGCTTGAATAGATGACAAGCAGTCAAAGCTGAAGAGATAAAAGCCAAGCATAAGGACTAAACTAAAAGTGTGATCTGAAATTTGCAAAGTATGTTGTAAGTTATATCAGATCAAAAGCTCACTGTTGTTACTTTCTAGCAATTGTAACAATTAGTTTAAATCCTATGGACTTAGGTTGGTTTGATAGCCATGAGATAAATCCTTTAACAGGGTGACATTCCCAGTGAATGTTCTAAAGTCCTTTAACCAGGCCCATTCCTAACAGTTTAGTGAAATCCTCTAGCAAGGTCACATTTAACAGTGTGTTGTAAGCCTTTAACAGGGCAGGCCTTTAACAGGGCATCACTTCAGAAGAGTGAGAATCAAGTAGCATGTTACTGGTGGTTTTTCCCAAATTGGGTTTCCACGTAAATCATTCTGTCATGTATTGATCTTGCATGTTTTACCTTTGCATGTTGATTTACTGTAACTTGCTAATATGATTGATTTAAGCTTGGATGGTTAAAAGGTTTATGAGTTCACTACATTTGGTGAAAAAAAAAAAGTTTTATTAGGGCATTTGGGACCTTGAATAACTAATTCACCCCCCCCCCTCTCAGTTATTCTAAAAGATTCTAACAGAAAGTGCAATTCCAAGCTAATGAGATAGAAAAAGCAATTATGCAAGAGAAGGGATCAGGATCTGATAATTCCAAGCAAATAATAATCTCTGCCACACAAAAGGCTCCTACTCCAGGTATGATTGTGAAATCCACTATGTCTGGGCCAATTGATATGATATCCATGTTGTCCCAAATCACTATTAAGGTACCTTTGTCTGAGCTTTTTAAAATTGAAGAGCATAAGAGTAAAGCCTTTTCATGGTTGGGAGGGATAGGAAAAAGTAATAATAATGTAGAAGAAAATGTTACCGAACAGACTCCCTTAGTAATAGAAGATAGTGGTATCATGTCCCAAATTCCCCAAATGTTCTTGGATGACTCATTAATAGCATACATAGAAGATATTGACCCATTTTTTCTCATTCTAATTATAAAAGGAAAGACCCTTAAAAATTGAATGATAGACTCGGGAGCCTCTAACACCATAATGCCTTTCAAAGTAATGGAAGCCTTAGGGTTGAAAGTAGACACTAAGTAGAGTAGATGTAGAGGTATGGATGCTAGGGAAGTCCAAGTCATAGGAACTATAAATTCTTTTCCATTTAAGATAGCCACATATCTTGAGGTAGAATTGACCATGTCAGTCCTTGTGGTTGACATACCTCCACACTATGGAATGTTGCTTTCTAGAAAATGGAGTGCTACTATGGGAGGTAGCTTGCAATGTGACTTAAATTATGCAAATTTTCACATAGGTGATAAGGTTGTTAAAGTAGATAGAGAGCCAAGGGTTATCCATATCTTGGGTGAAGAAATTGACAAAGATGCTACTTTCTTTTTAGATACTAGTGTGAATGCATTCAGAGCTGAATTGATTATTCAAGAAGTCAAGAAATTGTCTATTGTTATTGAACATGAATTTGAGTGTTGTACAGACTCACCAATACTATGGACAATGTTCTTTGATGGGGCTAGTCCTAAAGAAGGTGCAGGGGCAGGGGTAGTTTTTGTTTCTCCAGAGAAAAGCACTTTCAGATATTCATTTACCTTGAATTTTTCATGTACTAATAATAAAGCTGAGTATGAAGCCTTGTTGTTAGGGTTAAAAGTTGCTACCCATCATGAGATCAAGAAGTTACATGTCATAGGTGATTCTAAATGGATTATCTCACAGATAAAGGGAACATATGCTTCTAAGAACAAAAGGTTGAAACAATATAGAAATGTTGTTTGGGATCAGATTGAATTTTTTGATGCATTTGGTATATCATGGAGAGATAGGACTCAGAATAAGATGGTTGATTTATTAGCAAATGTAGCAATTAAGCCCCGGGAGATATCATTTGCAGGGATATCACAAATTGAAGTTCAAAATGGGCCATCAATACCTGACAACATTGAGCATTGGTAAGTCTTTGAAGATGACAAAGACATTGTGAATTTCTTGCTAAATGAGGATAAATACCATGGACAAGAGTTAGACTATAGTGATTTGGTCCAAACCATAAATGGGAAGGAAACAATTTTTGGTCAAGAGGTTATATAGTTAAAAACTAATAAAGTACCTAAAGGTTTGGTTGTTTTGGAGAACATGTTTGATAACCAAGATAGGGTAAAGCCTGGTGCCAAAGACTATAAACCTCAAGAACTAGAAGAGATAAATTTGGGTACTATTGAAACCCCTAAGAAATTTTACATTGGCCAGAACTTGTCAACTAAAATTAGAAAGCCTCTGATTGACCTATTGAGAAAATATAGACATGTCTTTGCTTGGTCATATGATGATTTAAAGGCTTATAGAGAAGACCTTTTTTAGCATGTCATACCTCTAAAGGATAATGTCAAACCCTTTAGGTAGAAACAAAGACTAGTTAATCCTACTCTGACCCCTAAAATGCAAGAGGAACTAATGAAGTCAAGGGATGGGGGAATAATTAAACCTATTAGACATTCCATTTGGGTCTCTAATTTAGTACCTATCCAAAAAAAGAATGGTGATATTAGACTCTGTGTAGATTTCAGAAATCTAAACATTGCTTCCCTGAAAGATAATTATGGGTTACCCAATATGGAAGCCATGTTGCAGTAGGTAATAGGGTTTGAACTTATGTCAATGATGGATGGATTCTCAAGATATAATTAGGTCTTGTTGAAAGAAGAAGAACAATTCAAGACAGTATTTAGAACTCCTTCGGGAACTTATATATATGTGAGGATGCCTTTTGGGTTGATTAATGTTAGTGCTACTTTTATAAGAGCCATGGATGTGGCTTTCCATGACTACATAAATAAATTTATGGTTGTGTATCAAGATGACCTCATAGCTTATTCTGAAAAGGTTGAGGACCATTGTAAGCATTTGGAAAATATTTTTATCAAAGCATTGGAATATGGAGTGTCATTAAACCCTAAGAAATGTGCATTTGGGGTAACTGAAGGGAAGTTATTGGGACATATAGTATAAAAGGATTGGGTAAAGATAGACCCTGAAAGAGTAGTAGCCATTGATAAGGTCCCTAAGCCAAAGAATGTAAAAGGAATTCAATCTTTCTTTGGGCAAGTTAATTTTCTGAGGAGTTTTGTTACAAATTTCAATGAAATTAGTAGATGTATTTCTAAAATGCTCAAGAAAGGGGCTACTATCAATTGGGATGTGAACCTTTGCATGAATTTCAAGATATTAAGGCTGCTATAAAGAATGTCCCAGTTCTAAGGACCCCTGATTACACTAAGCCAATGTACATATTTTCTTTTGCATCTTTTCACACTATAGCTACAGTTTTGTTGCAAAAGAATGAGGAGGGATATGAACAACCCATTGCTTTCTTCAATAAGTCACTGCAACCTACTCAATTAAAATATGAGATAAATGAAAAACAACCATATGCTTTAGTAAAGGTTGTTAAGGCTTTTAGATGCTATTTGGTAGGTGCTATTGTTATTGCATTTCTGCCTAGTGTTGCTATAAAGGATATTTTTTTTCAACAAGAAGTATCAGGAAGAAGGTGTAGGTGGATCAATAGAATCGAGGAGTTCAACATTGAGATACAAATAAAAAAGTTGTTAAAAGGTCAAGGTTTAGCTAAACTCATGGCTCAATCTAATTTGGATGCTAATCAGATAAATATGGTGACAGATGACTTAAAATCTGATTCATGTGACATGGATCATTGTGACTAGTATGCAAATGTTATCCACTACCTACAACATATGGAAGCGCCATCTTATCTAACTAAAAATAAGAAAAAGAGCACTAAACTACAAGCCATTAGACACATAATTATCCAAGGTAGCTTGTGGTGGAGAAATTTTGAAGGGATATTACTTAAATGGGTTGATCTAGAAAAGACCAAAGAAATTCTGAGTGAGATGCATACCAAAGTGTGTGGGGGACATTATATGGCCAAAACTACTGCACACGAAGTGATGAGAGTTGGCTTTTGGTGGCCATCCCTTTTTAAAGATGCTCAAATCATGGTTAGGAAGTGTGACTCTTGTCAAAGGTTTGCTGGAAAATTGAAATTTCTAGGTAATACTCCTTTGAAGCTAGTTGAGGTTCAATCACCATTTTAGTAGTGGGGTATGGATTTAATAGGTGAGATCTCTCCTAAATCTAGTACTAGCTATTCTTGGATTCTAGTTGCTACTGACTACTTTACAAAGTGGGTAGAAGCTATCCCCACAAGAAATGCAATGAGTAAAGTTGTCAACAATTTCTTGCTTAGTAATGTTATTTCCAAATTTGGTTGCCCTCAGAGAATTGTGATAGATAATGCCATGTGCTTTAGGTCTAAGGAATTTATAAAGTTCTATGACAAATATGGAATAACCAGATCAACATCTTCCCCATATCATCCACAAGGGAATGGACAAGCTAAATCCAAAAATAAGAGCTTGTTAAAGGTCATTAAGATGACCTTACATGATAACAAGAAGGCATGGGACTCTAAGTTGTAACTTGCAATATGGACTGACAGAGTATCTATAAAGAAGGCCATTGGAGTAGCCCCATTTGATCTAGTATATGGAATTCAAGCTAGGATGCCTCAGAATAACTTAGTAGAACTCTATAATTACATCCAATTGTATGATGGAGATATTATAGATGATATGCAAGAAAGGTTGGATGAGCTTGTAGGGTTAGCAGAAACCAGAAAAGAAGCATCTCTTAGGAATCAAAATCCGCAACTAAAAGTTAAGACATTATATGATAAAAGGATAGTGAGTAAAAAGTTTTCAAACAGAGATTTAGTCCTAATGAGGAATGCAAGAGTTAAGGATAAAGGAAAACATGGTAAGTTTTATCCTATCTAGCTAGGTCCCTATTTAATTGAAAGTGCATGGGGAGAAGATTCTTATATCATCAAGGATTTATCAGACAACATTTTGGAACTACTAGTTCATGGACAATTCTTGAAGAGATACTTTTCCTAAAAGTATTCATTTTTCCATGAATAGTAGTTTAGGGTTTCTTGTACATTTATATAAATTCTTTGCTTTGTTTAGTTTCCTATATATAGTTTTTCTATGTTTGGTTTTTCTCCTAGTGGTGGTTAGTTTGTAGGGAGCCTATGTGGTCTACTTCTCCTAGAAATTTTGAGCCCTCATTTGAATCTGCATAATTCAATGTCCCCAGATAGAGCAACTGTTGGTCTAATTTTTTGCATGAGAAAATTCCCTAGCCTAAGTACAAAAATTAGATTGAATCCATCATTGGTGAATAGGGTTTCTTGTTTAGTTTTCCAAATTTTGTTTGCCTTTGAAAGATCCTGTTAAACCCTATGTCTCCTTCCTTTTAAAAGTTTTGAGTGCAAAATATTTTTAAACTTTTGCAAATATTTTGTTTTCATTTTAAATTTTCTACGCCCCCAAGTGGTCTTGTTCTCTTATGTCTCTCACCATCTAATTCTGATGAGATCTATGGCAATCGCTACTTTGCTATGGTGAGTTGTGCACTTCTTATGTATAGCGAGGTAGCGAATGCTGTGAAACTAAAGAATGGTGTTGTAAAATGGAGATGCAATAATCAAAAAATATGTTGCAGTCAAAGTTTCAGTCATGTGCATTTTTTTAGAGTTGTCAGAGTGGGAAAAGGAACCCAATAAAAGGCAGGCAGAAGAAATCACCGTAATAACTGATGATTCGCTACTTCGCTATCAGAAAAATTAAGCACCTCACCATTAGCAACATAGTGAATAGCCAAGAAATATATTACACGATGGCCTCCAAACTTTCCAATGACCATAAAATTTCCCAAGTGGCATGGTGAGTACTAACTGTTACTATTAGAAGCATTTAATAAGGGTGATGGTGACTTGACTTGCCTTTATTCTTTTGGCACCGAGTTTTTGTTAAGACACCAGAGCTCACTACTTCACTATCAGAAAATTTAGGTATCTTGTCATTAGCGACATAGAAAGTTGCCATGAAATGAACACATGGTGGGACCTCAAGAAAAATGGAAAGGTGACTATAATTAAAGTATGGTTTTGTTATGCCAATTATGCGAGATTTCTCATGTCATCAATATCTTGGACCCATGCCCCTTTCATAAAACACATGAGGGATTTTGATCGTCAAATCAAAATGGGATCAACGATTATCACTATCTCACTATAGAAAGATGTGCATTGTTTACTCTATACGACATAGTGAATATGGGACCCACCACATCTTAAGAAGTTCATGCAGTTTCCATGCCAACAGATCAAGTTCAAATCTACAGCCATCGCTATCTCATTATAAAGAGTTACACAAAGCTTATGTATAGTGAGGTAGTGAATGAGGGACCCACCATATTTCTCTTAAGATTTGTATTAAATGTCTTCCACGTGATCAAATTAGGATCAATGGTTGTCACTACTTTTCTATAGCAAGATGCTCAAAAGTTATGTATAGTGAGGTAGCGACTTGATGACACATGTCCCCAATCATCAGTGGGCCTAGAATGGAATACTAGCAATGAATGAAAGGTACAGATGGAAGCATTTCATTGGTTTGACTACTAGCACGTTAAGAGGAAAGATGATTCAACTTCATTTTTATCCCTAAATTGTAGGATTTTTCATAGATCAACGGTGCAAATACAAAAGGAAAGATGATGCCACAGTGTTTTTTCCACTCTGTGCATTTATGAAGCTTGAAAGCTTCACGTGTGAAACAAAATAGAGTATAATACAGAAGATTATCCCAGTCTTATCCCACGCGAACAAAGATTTCAAGCTTTTGCCTAGCAGAATCCATTACTAAGAAGCTTGTGAGATAGACAAGAATGTGAAGCAAATTTCCAATGTTCGCAAAGACATTCCAAAGTTACAAAGAGAAATAAGCAAAGCATCAAGTAAGTATTTACACTATAATCTCTATAGTGTCTTAATTTTGCAAATTAAAATTCAAAATGCCTCCAAAGAAAGCATTTTTGCGTTAGGAGAATTACTTGGACAAGAATGTCCATGATGATTTACTTGAGCTTATTCCCAATTTCACCACTGAAACTATGCAAGTAAAAAATCTCACTACATTAAACCCTAGGTTGAAAATAGAAGACAAATTATATGACAAGGGTAATTGGGTCTAGGATGCTAGTACCTCTCATACTGGTGTAGAATTGTTTTAAGAGTGGTTTTCAAAGAGGAACCTTTTTTCCCCACATGCCAATATCTGGAATTTTGATCTAGGGAAACTAGTGTTTCCTAGTGTGTTCATGGACTATTATCTTCTTATAGCTGTGGCCAAAAACTATGACCAAGCCATTAGGGTTGTGAGAAGAAATGATGGCCAAGTCCTAATTATAGTCAACCTAGATGAGATTAGGGAAGTTTTTGGTTTAGGGCCTATCACTAATTACCATGTGCCCATTGATTTGGAAGGATTAGAAAAGGAATACAAATCCAAGAAAGATATCATTAGACAAGGTGCATTGAAGGAACATATAGGTAAAATGGGACCCTACCAGCAATAACAACAACCTCTAGGGAACCTTATAAAAGGGCACATTTCAATTCCAAGGCTATAGAGATATATAGGACCCTGTGCAGAGTTTTTGGGAGAGACAAAGAAGAATTTATGCCTGTAGATTTTATGTATATGGTTGTTCAGATCTCATCTTTTGGTGTGAACGTCATTTTTTATTTTGTTTCTTTTTTGGCTGAGGAAATTCACAGTGGATTCATTGGGATTGCCAAGAGCAAGGTGGAAAAAACCTTTGGTCATTATTCTTTGTTGATGCATATGTTTTTTGTTTAAGGGAGCTTCATATTTTGGTAAAGAGATGAAATTAAATAGAGAGGAGAATGGGGAAGCACTGCCAGTCCAATTATGGAGTACAGATATGACTTGGGATGTAGAGAATGCTAGTTTTGTCAAGTTTGATAGGTATTTCTCTTCCAAGCTAAGATGCCTTTTATTAAATGACAATCCTAGAATCCCTAACGCATTAATGGGTCTCATTAGGCCTATGGATAACCCCCATAATTTGAAAGTTTCACATAATTAAGGGGATATCATCCCATACTCTATTTCTACTATTTTTAGAATCTATGGTTTTAATTGAAGTCCTCACATACTACCCTACTAGGTGCTCTTGAAGGTAGGAGTAGCTGAGTTTTTGTGGTAGTTGGGAGGATTGGAGGAAACATTTTTGTTGAATAGATCAATAGGGTCAATTTTCCCCACTTGCACAGTAGCCCATCATTTTGTAATCAGAAAAGGAGGTTGGCTTTCTTTGAAAAAAAATTTGGATCCCTACAAGATGGCTATTTCTCACCCTCATTTTTGTGGTTCTAAGGGATTTTTCAATTTGGCCCTGAGGTGTAGAATAAAGCTTGGACAAATTGAGCATGAATTTTATTTCCCAGAAGATATAATAAGGAACGAGTACTCCCTACAAGAGCAAGACACTAGAAAAGAAAACTAGAGAGTCTTCTCTAAAATTTTGGATTTCATTCATTTTTTTGATCCAAATTATAGCCCTTTGGACGATGCAGTCACAAATGTAAATAAGATAAGGAAACTTATGAATACTTTTCTTGACATAATAGAGACAATGAATGAAAAGAAATAATTCTTTATTAGATTTTACCCGAATAAGGCCAGGGAAGAAATGAGAAGATTGGGTTGTACTCCCAATATAGGGGCAAGTCAATCAACTATCCAAAAAAGGCCAGGGTACACTCTTATTCAGAATAAAGGGGCCACTATAGACAAAGGAAAGAAAATAATGGTGTCCACTAGTACTATTGTGGAAGAGAGGCCCTATGAACCCTCTCTAAAGAGGAGAAAGATAATAAGGGAAGAGGATCCTCATGTTGAGGAATACTCACCCTTATAGACCCCCTTGAGAATCGAAGAGGAACAGCTCATTGAAGAGAAAATTGAACAAATGGGATCACAAGGGGAAGTCTTGGTCACACAATTAGAAATAAATGAAGGAGAACCCCAAGAGCCTCCAGTGCCAAGTTTTGAATTAATAGTTGTAGACTACAGGGGAAGGGAATTGGACCCTATTTTGGAATAAGCTAGTCAACAATTTTTGTCTGATGACAGCTTTGTCAAGTCTAGGGCTTTCTTGCAATTTGCATGGAGAGAAAATATGAGCAATTTTGAGGAAAGATGCAAAAAATTGATAGTAGAGCATCCATAAATGGATGAAGCCTCTATACAAAACCAAATAAAGGAACAAATGATGTAGGTGTTCTAGAACATAACACCTAAAGAGGGGAGGCAAATGGTAAAGGCTTCTAATATATTAGTGCTACCCAATTGGGATATTGTGGATGCATTAAGTTTTAATTCTATTTCTAAAAAATTGGAATTACAAGACCCCAATTAAAAAGGAGTTTGCAAGGACTTCATTTAGTGAAAATCAAACTGCTCTAGTCATGTGCTCACTAAGAAGAGGATCTAGGGTTGTTTCATCATAGCCATATGAATCTGGGTTGACAGGAAATATCATTGTGAGGATGGTGGCTACTACCTCTCACTTTCAAGTAGCACATTGGAATGTGGATTCATCCCAATTTCTTTTGGCTACTACTAAGAAAGAAGAACAAGCCATGTTAGAGCTACAAAGTAAATATGAAATAATTTTGGAGGCCTACAATAAAAAGGTGAAAAAGAGAATTGAGCTTGAGAACAAGTTAATGGGGAGGTCCACAAGGCCAAGAATAACATACCCTCACCCCCTAGTTGAACCTTTCAAATCCATGCCCCTCGTAGAAGTACTAGATACACCCCAAAGGCTGAAATACTACACAGCAGAAGATTTTGAAGAAGAAAAAAGCAAGTTGTAGGCATTATATGTGGAGTTGGATTCAAATTATGAAGATAAATTAAGAAAAGCTCTCACATATTTGGGGGAAAAAATTTAATGGCCACTAGTTTATGATCAGTTGGCTAGGGTGATCAATATCTGGGAGGAATTAAAAGCAAGTGATGAGGCTTTAAAGCCTATTGTGAATAAATGGGCAAGAAGGAGGAAAGAGATGACATTTTTATGTTATTCTATCATAAAAACCTCCTATGATCAAATTGAGAAAACTTTTGATATCATTTCTAATCTTTCTAATTTTGATAGTAAGAGAATTCATTTGCAAAGAATAATAGTTGGCTACTTGAACAAGTACAAGAGCCAAAAGTTTAGTTTATTTCCTCAAGACCTAGATAAGAGAAATCATTTGAAAAATAAAGATGAATGGGCCAAAGAGCTTGATGATTTATTTTCTTTAAGGATGAATAGAATTATTAATGAAATAGGGCATGCATGGTGGGCTACTACAACTGAAGAGATAGTGAAAGCCCAAATATTCTTTGATTCTTTGAAACAAGAATTTGTTGATATTAACAAGGAGGAAGAATATGTTATCAAAAAATGATAGAATATTCTGCAATTTGATTGGCCAGACGATGCACTTGCTGACAAGTGGAGGGCAGATATTGCTTCTAGTGAGCAACTAGAAGAATTTGAAAGTGATGATGATGAGATGCATGAAGATAAATTATAAGTCATTGATCCACCTCCATCAGTACCTATAAAAGAAGGGTAGTCATCTCGTGCAAAGGAAGCAGTGGATCAGTTAGATGACTTAGCAAATATAGAATCAAAAGTAATTGTCCCTGTAATAACACATGATGATATGAGTGAAAATTATAGAGTAGAAGTGAAGTTGCATGAATCAGAGCCTAACACATCACTAGCAAGTCTGGCAGCCACATATGCTATGGATTCAGAATAGTAGCCAATCAACAATCAACATAAGAAAGGATGTAATAGAAAGGGACCTACAAACTAATGTTTGATCTAGAAATCTTTCTGTTACTCTCAGTTTTGTCTTTTTGTGATAGGTGTATGTAAGAATCTTTTTGAAGGACACCTATCAATCACATTTTCCCTTTGCTTGTTGCAACTCATGTCTATATAAATGAGTTTTCAAGGCAATGTGATGGTCTAATTTCTAATGCATTTTAGTATTACACTTAAGATGTTTTCAGTCTAGTTATGAGAAAAACTTTATGATGTATTTTCTCTGCATGTTTTCTAAGAATATGTTAATGTGGATTGATCTTTGTGTCTTTTCTTAAGATCATTCGGAGTTTACAACAATTGTATACAATTTTTAGAGAAAATTAATGCAAGTTATGAGTTGTCTCCATATCAGTTTTTATTAAATCTTGTCTCCTTAGCTATTACCTGGTTATTTTGAGATTGTGTGAGTAAAGCTTGCTCAATTGAATGCAATTCATTTAGGTTGTATGTAAATTCATTGATGTTGTTAATTCAATGAATTAAGTAAATGCTTTTGATGAATTTGATTGGGTTGTCATGGTAATAGAAAGGATGTCTATAAGAATTAAATTCAGTAAGAATTACTGATAATTCTTGTTGTAAAGCAACAGATTAGATCCATAAATTGAAGTAGACTCTGAATCCTAATGGAATAAGCATTAATCAAATTTTACTCAGTATGTAGAATAGATACATTGTGAAGGAGCATCAATTCTAAAATCATAATCAGTTTTAGTTTTCATTTCTTGAAGATCTTAAATGATGTTCAGCACTTGTTTGCATGGAATGTTTTAGCCTTAGTTATCCACTGTTGCTGGGAACACTTACAAATCTATAGAAGAAATTTGGCCAAATTTGCTAAATGGGATTTTTTTTTCAAAATGTCAAAACCATGCATGTATTTGAGGATTTGAAATGAAAATTAGAATGAAACTAAAATAATTCTCATACAATATCTTCCAGTCTTGAATCATCCCTGGGTATACCCACCCTAGTTTTGCAGAGCCTAAAGAGTAGAAAACCACCCTTGGTTTTGTTGAAGTTGGATCTGAATGATTTTCACATGTAATTGCTAATAGGAATTGGCTAATCCTTAGGTTATGTGAGTAATATCAATTTGGTATTGAACTTTTTTTGTTCAGTAGTTTTAAAACACCAACAGAAGGCTTAAGTATTTTTGAGAAAAGTGGATGGATTGCTTGAAGGGTTTTCAAGTGAATCAAGATTATAGATGACAATGAAAGCTAATCAGTAAGTTAGCACATGGAGCAAACAAAGATCTGAACCTAAAAAAGTGAGTTGTAAGCATATAAATCAAAACCCATTGTTTTCTTTGTAATCATTATAAATAGTTTGTACTGAAGTCCTTTTAATAGAGGTTGACCTAATAATCATTTGGAAGATTTAACAGTCTATATAAATCCTTTAACAAGGTGGCATTCTAATGGAATGATCAAAGTCCTCTGACAAGGCCACTCCTAACAAGGTGATTAAATCCTTTAACAAGGTCACATTCAATAGTGTGTTTTGTAATCTTTAATAGGGTTGCATCCTAATAGGGCCCACTTTGAAAGAGTGAAAAAGTGGTGAGATGTTGTTGGTGGTTTTTCCCAAATTTGGTTTCCACGTAAAATTTTAGTGGCAAAATCTATGTTGAATGCTTTATATGTTTTATATTTGATGATTTTTCTATTAAGAAAAGCAAGTTATGTTTAAGATAGTATTTTATAGTAGAGACCAAGCAACAATAGGCTAAGTAGATCAGTGGTTTTTATGTCTACTTAAGGACCTTGAGTAATTGATTCACCCCCCCCCCCACACACACACAATTATTCTAAACATCTCTAACAATTGGTATCAAAACTTAGTACTTACAGAGAAAATTTTGAAGGTTCTTAAAGCTAAAGATCATGACTCATACAAGAGATGTACCTAATCTTAACAGTGATAACTTTCCTACATCCTTGATGAGGTTTCACATATCCAACATCAGTGATGCTACTATCAACTTTGTGGACAATGAATATGTAAAGGTAAAAAGTACTCTGATAATTGATCAACTAAATCAGAAGCAAGAACACAACCAATAAATGTTGGAGAATATTGCCTTAGCCCTAAGTTAGGTTGAGTCTGATGATCTAAAATATTATAACAGTGCAAAGAAAATGTGGGACAAATTGAAGACCATATATGGAAATGATGACAATGTCTTAAGAGCAAAGTCTAAAAGCCTAAGAGGAAAATTTGATGACATCAGAATGATGGAAGGTGAGAACATAGTACAACATTGCACAAGAGTCAAAGAGGTCATTAATGCTATTCATGGTGCAAATGGAGAAATAAAAGATGAAATAGTAATAAGTAAAGTAATGAGGACTCTACTCCCTATATATGCCATTAGAGTTTTTGCAATCCAAGAACTAAGGTGCACACTAGATAACACTTTGACCATAGAAGGTGTAATTTGTAGACTTACTACTTTTGAGATTTATAACTTTGATAACTACACGCCTGCTACTATTGAATTTGTATTCAAGTCACACTTAGTTCTTAGCAAAAGAAAAGGTAAAAGTGTGAAAAGTGGCAATGATAGTTCTAATGATGAGATTGATGAACTTGAAGCCCTTATTACAAAAATATTTGAAAGAGGAAGAAGTAAATACAAAGGTAAACTACCTATTATTTGTTTTTCATATAACAAGGTTGGTCATATTGTTGCTAAGTGTCCTAATAGAGAGGACAAGGATGAAAGGAAGGAAAGCAAGTATAAAGGAAGAAGAGATGACAAAGACTACAAGAGAAGAAATGATGAAAAAAGTGAGAAATCTTGTTATATTTCCAAACAAGAAATTGACCATGAATCTAAGCGTAATGATGATGAAGTTGTATATGTTCCTATGAAGGAATATTCTGATGAAGATGAGAAAACTGCACTAATCTCATATATAAACAATAGTGATAAATGGGTAATTGATAGTGGATACTCCAATCATATGATTGGTGATAAAGATAAATTTTAGGATATTGGTCCATACAACAGTGGATGTGTTAAATTATGTAATGATATACCATGTGTTGTAAAAGGTAAAGTGATGTAGCAGTGCATAATGGAAGCCTCAAGTGACAAACAAACTAGGCAACAACACAATTTGGTAATGTTGGAATCCTTCAAACACCACAAAAGAGGGTCTAATGTAGAGAAACATATCACAAGTACCAAGAATGAACTCACAATAGGTTATCACAACCACCAAAAGGCAGGGAACCTATTGGCTCCTGATTTAATAGTTCTACAAACAACCAAGAAGCCAGACAAATGCATCTAAGGCTAGAAAATTCCTATGATGAATGCACCTAACTGCAGTCTTGGGCCAACTATAAGGATAAATCCTTCTTCTTCTTCAGGCTCTATTAGACCTAGATGGGTGGACCTTAGACTCTTTATATGGTATCAGTTTAAAGGCATACAACTGAATTTGGAAAATAGATAAAATCCCTTAATCTTCTATGTTTATGCAAGTGTTCATGGGTGAAATAGCTAATAACAGAGCACATGAACCTGATAAACCAAGTGAGGGAACACTCTTTTTAACTCTTAAACACAATAGGAAAGGTATTCAATTAAGATTTGTATCTCAACATCATCTAGGTATGCAACAATAGAGAACATGTATTCTTCAAGCTGACCAATCCCTTATCCATTGGGCATCAACTAAACCTTAACATGCAAATGGATATCTAAAGTATACTCATATATTTAGGCATCTGATCTATCTATTTGACTTGAAAATAGACAAAAATCTTCATAACAACCCTCGTACTTATGATAATATCCTTCTGGTGTAACCTATAACCCTATCAGTATAAACAAGCATTTACTTGGCTCTTTGTTCGAACAGCAAATCTATTCTAATATACAACCTTAAGGGATTTCAACTGAGTTCAAGCTCTTTGTTCTCAAACAAAAAACATTATATATAATAGAAGAAGGAGATGAGAATCAAAATGAAACTAAGAAAGGTGAAGTTCTTGCATTAATTTCCTTAAAATAATACACCATCTACACATCAAAACTCAAAAAATACACAAAGAATGATTGTGTTGTGTAATATGAAAATGCTTCAAAAGATATACAATACTGATGTTCATAATAGAAAAAACACTGAGAAAATTGGTATCACAACTCTAAAAACTAGAGCCAACCTTGTGGTCTCACAAGTCCTAAAAATTGGAACCCTTACAATAAGAAGAAAAGGAAGATATATAGGAGACAAGATCTTTTAGGAATTGTAATTTGGAATTGACATCTATCCCACTAAAAGAGTCTTCAATCTGGAGTTGTTGAAACTGAACTTCCTCATCTACCTGCACTTTGAAAACCATAGATGATGCCAAAATATCTGCTATATCCCCACTTAAAATATGCAAATATCTCATGAGGGAATATCAAAAAATCATCACAATCTGCACTGCGGCTCCAAAAATCTAATCTTTACTTGTCATATCTTCTTTCTTGTGAAGATTAACTACCTCCAAAAACATTTCATTCTTACAATGGCTGAAGAAGTTAAATTAGATGAAAATGTATCTCAATTTGATCACAATTTCATCTGCAACATTAAATTTGCACCTCCTCTCTGTACAATTCCAACCGCAACTCTCCAAATCACTGGATGAAAAATTTATGTCCCGGCTTTGAGTTCCATGCCATATTTAACTCTCAATAACCATTACCTCCAAATTGCAATCAGCTTTAAATTTTATCTGTAGATCCTCACCACATTAGGCAATTCTAATTCAAAAATCAATGAACTTTATACCTTTAATATTGGGGCCATGTGTTGCATTACCACTTACCCGCATTCCTTAAATTTCTTGCACTTTGAAATTATGGGTAAGTGCCAACCGTTTTTCAAGACAAGATCAATGTTTGTTGATGAAAATTGGGCTGACCCATTTATCTTCTTAACACATTGGCAATCAACCCAATAAAACAACTCCATTTTTACCTTTCCTCTAATGTTGGCATTTTAGTCTAGGCCCATTGATGACTGGGGACACGTTTCATCAACTCACTACCTTGTTGTACATAACTTTCAAACACCTTTCTATAGCGAGCTAGCGACGGTCGTTGATTTTAGCTTTGATCCTATGGATGACATTTGATACAACCCAATGAGAACAATGGTGGGTCCCTCACTTGCTACCTTGCTATACATATCTTTTGCACATCTTTCCATAGCAAGTTAGCAAGTATCATTGATTGATAAAAATCCTACGATTATTGGATATGGAGAAAAACAACCTAGCATTCCTCTTGACAAGTTGGCCAGTCAATCCAATGAAAACTGCCCACGTACACAACTCCTTCCTTGATGGCATTTTTTTTTGGGCCCACTAGTGACTAAGGACATGTGTCAATAGGTCACTACCTCATTATACATATCCTCTAAGAAACTCTTCATGGTGAGATAGCAACGGCTGTCGATTCTAGCTTGATCTGAGGGTCAGAATCCCTTATATGTTCTATAAATGGGGGTGGGTCTGAGATACTATCATCGCTGAGTTGGTCTAACATGCTGGCACATCACTATTAGTCAGGACCAACACTATCCTTAGAATTTGGGCACTTGCTATATCACCACCGACAAGTCACATGGATTTTTCGATAGTGACTTAGTGAATTGTCGAAGAAACTGGAACTCCAATGACACCATCTACAAGTTTTTCCATGTGTGTCCTTTATGAAACTTACAATCTTAGGAGATAGCACGTGACCATTTTTTGCACCCCTTTTCGGCACTAGACTTCACTTTTCAGCACCAGGACATAATTCTCTTATGGTCACTACCTCACTATGTGTAATCTTCGAGCATCTTGCTATAGCAAGTACGCGACAACCATAGATCCAAACCAGATCCAACGACGGCATAAGATTTTCAAAAGGACTCAACAATGAACTCAACATAGGTGAGAAAGAATACTCAACCATTGACTTTCATGCAAAAATAAGATTTAAAAGACAAGACCTAGGGTTTAACATAGTTTTTAAAAGATATCAAAAATACAAGACCAGAAACCTAAAACCTTAGGACCTAACAAAGGAACTCACATCTGATTTTTTTCACCATGATTCTGAGAAAAATTAATACATAAAAAATTAGACCAATAGAACCTAATCACTAGGTTTGCATAAGTTCAAAAGCACCAAAACAAAAGGATTCACCAAAAGCCTAATAAGGGAAAATACCATCAAACAAAAAATAAGAGAGAAAATTGACCATGGGATGAAGTATAAACATCTTTCAGACTTATTGAGGTCTACTTATAGCATTTTCAATGATTTGTTGGGTCCCAAACCATTGCTCCTCCATCCATGAAGCCTACAAAATATGAAAATACATTAACCAAGCTTGGATTCCACCAAGGGGCATCAAAATCCCATGGTGGAAAGTACCCAAACAATCAGGCCCTAGGTGAAATCCTTATTTAATGCTGATGTCTAGACACCTTTCAAAAAAACTTGAATAACTTGCAAACTATAAAGGATCAAAGCATGAGACCACTTGCATATGAAAGATGATTCAACCCTCTACCTTTTTAAGTTAGTAACACATGCTCATACATTCATACAAGTATGTACAGCACCCTAAAACTCATGAAATTTTAGGAAAAATAGTTTATTTTAATGATTTATTTGCCAAAGCAAATGCATATCCCTATCACCTGCCTATGAGGGCTATTTATAAGGTTCTGTAATAGTTATGTGGTTGGTTTAAACCAACTATCCATTTGGAGAAAGGTTTTATAATTTTTAGAAAAGTTTTATAAAAGTTGCTCAAAGTTGCATAGCAACTTTTTGAGCACTTTTGACAATTTTTGCAATAATGCATATTTATCAACCAAATTTTGTCTTGGGCCTAATTTTAAGATCTTTAATGGATCTAAACATGAAAACATGAGAAATAACCATGCAAATACCTATTCCTAATATATGAGATCATTTATGAACAATAGTTAGCCAAGGGCTTATAAATTGCCAATCCTAGAACTATGGTCTTACAATGTGATCCAATGACCAATCTAATATTCCTAAGCATGGTTAGAGCTCCTAATGACCTTAGTGCAAACTTATTTATTTTTTGATGATTTTGGAGTGGGTGTTCCTACACCATACTCCCCTAGATGATTAAAACTCAAGTTCCTACTTGAGAATAGATGTTCCAGTGAAGTGCAATGCTATTGTATTTGCTCCTCAGTAAGCCATGTAGCATCAACATCTAGGAGACCCTTCCATTTGACTAAAAATTTCATTTACTTCCTTGATCTAGTTTGCTTGAATACCTTGGAATCTAGAATGGCTTCAATCTCCACTAGTTTTCTTCGTGGAAGGTTTGTGACATAGTCCTTATCTTCTTGCTTATTGTTTGAACCTTCTATAACCTTGTATGGTGTAAGGTCTAAAATTTTGAAAATTTGAGAGATTTGCAAAGTTGGAGGAAGGGATATCTCATCAGCATTATCACCAATTTTATTCAATATGGTGCAAGGTCCTCCCTTTTCAGCTTGGAATACTTACCCTTAGGTAGTCTTTCCTTCCTTAAGAATGCCCAAACTTTGTTTCCAGTCTCTAAGTGTACCTCTTTCCTCTTCTTATCAGCATTTTATTTGTACTTCAAGGCAGATTTTTGCAATGTATCCTTTACTTGCTACTGCACCTTAGCGATTAGCTATGTTAATTCTTGGCCTTGTGCAATAATTTTGAAATTAGTTTGAAGTTCCCTTAGATCCAATGGTCCCTTGGGATGAAAACCATACACTGCTTGGAAAGGAGTTGTACCAAAAGATCTATTGATGGAATCATTGAAAGAAAACTCTATTTGGGGTAGTATGGTATCCCAACTTTGTGAATATTTATTTGTTAGACATCTTAAAAAGATTGCTTAGGTACCTACTTACCACCTTGGTCTACCCATCTATTTGAGGGTGATAGGCTGAACTCTAGGTGAGATTTGTGCCTAACTTCTTGAAAAGTTTCCTCCAAAAATGGCCTTGAAACTTGACATCTCTATCTAAGATAATTGGTTGAGGTAAGCCATGAACTCTTACTACTTCTTTGAAGAAGAGATGGGATATATGGGATTCATAATAGGTACTCTTACATGGCACAAAATGAGCCATTCTATTGAATCTATCCACTATGACAAAAACACTATCAAATCCTTGCTTTGTTTTTGCTAGTCCCATGACAAAATCCATTGAAATAGATTCCCAAGGTCTTGAAGGAATTGGTAGAGGTTGGTAGAGTCCTTAATTTTTTCTCATCCCTTTTTCTTGTTGGAAAATAGTACAAGACTCAATAAACTTCCTAACATCATTATTCAACTTAGGCCAAAAATAACATCTTCTTACCATCTCTATTATTTTGTCAATGCCAAAATGTCCACCTAGGCTGCCACAATGCTTTTCTTTGATTATATTTTCTCTCATTGAGTACTTTGGTATGCATAGTTGTGCTCCCTTGAATAGTAGACCATTCTAGATCAAATATTCAGAGAAATTAGTATGATATATGCCTTCCATATTTGTACAAATCTGATATATCTCAAAAAAATTAGAATCGTCTAAGTATAGGTGCTTAAGGGACTTAATTCCCACACTTTGTAGTTGCACCTCTTCAGCTAGACCAATCCTCCTACTAAGAGAATTAGAAAATTTTTTTGCTAGACCCTTTTTATGTTAAATGGTGAAGGTATAGGCCTACAACTGTTCTACCCATTCGAGATGCTTAACTGAAAGTTTCTCTTGTGAATTTAGGAAGCTTAGTTCATGATTGTCAGTATAGACTACAAACTCCTTTGGAATCAAGTAGTGCCTCCATTTTTTTAGGGCTTGGACCATGGCATAAAGCTCTAGGTCATACGTGGGATACTTTCTCTTGGCTTCATTCAATGTCTCTGAAAAGAAAGAAACTGGCTTGCCTTCTTGGCTTAGGACTACTCCTATGGCCACATTACTTGCATTTGTTTCCACTATAAAAACCTTATTGAAATTAGGGAGAACCAAGATAGGATATTGAGAGACTCTATTCTTTAGGTACTGGAAAGAATTATTTGCTTCCTTTGTCCATGCAAACTTAGTCTTCTTTCCACCTTTGATTGTTTCAAGCATTGGTGCACACACATGACTGAAAATTTTGATGAACTTTCTATAAAATTTTGCAAGTCCATGGAAGCTTCTTACATCACTCTAATTCTTAGGTGGAGGCTATTTAATGATTTCATTTACCTTCTGAGGATCCATCTTGAGGGTACCTTGTGAAATGACAAAGCCTAAGAATACAAGTTCCTTTTTCATAAACATGCACTTTTACAAGTTGATCACAAACTTGTACTGATGGAGTCTTCTTAGTACCTATTCTATATTATCAATATGTTCCTCCTTGCTATGACTAAATATTAGTATACCATCAAGGTAAATAACAACAAATTTTCCAATAAAATCTATGAATATCTCATTCATAAGCCTCATAAAAGTGCTAGGAGCATTGCCCAAACCAAAAACCATTACTAACCATTAGAAAAAACCTTCAGTAGTCTTGAATAGTATTTTCCATTCATCTCCAAGCTTGATCTTAATTTGGTGGTAGCCAAACTTTAAAGTCTATCTTGGTGAAGCAGCAATTTCCTCCGAGTTGATCCAATAGATCCTCAATTATTGGCATGGGAAACCTGTACCTTATTGTGATCTTATTTAGAGCCCTACTATATGTACATAATCTTCATTTTCCATCCTTTTTAGGGGCCAAAACTATAGGTATTGCACAAGGACTAAGCATCTTTTGAATGAGTCCTCTTTCCAACAATTGAGTGACCTATTTTGCAATCTCTACATGTTGCAATGGTGTCATCATATATGGGGCTTTATTAGGTCAGAATGAACCTAGTATAAGGTCTATTTGATGGCTTATGTCCCTAATGGGAGGGAGGCTAGTGGATAGGTTACTAGCAGTGATATCTTTGTACTTTTGCAGCAATTTTTGGACTTCATTTGGTATGGGCTCCTTTTTATTAGTTTTGCTATTATCCTTGGGCTTTGGAATCAAGATAAATGGTTCATTATTAGATTCTTTCAAAAAAATTAACATCTCTTTTTCTCCTGTGATAATTACAGTGGGTTCTTTTTCAGCCTTGCTATTTGGTGAGGGCTTCATGATATAGTTTTTCTCATCTTTAGTAATGGAGTAGGTGTTCTTCCTACAATGGTGTATGGCATCAACATCAAATTTCCAAGGCCTACCTAGAAGAATATGGGCTGCATCCATCTCAACAACATCACACAAAACTTTATCCTTGAAATCAAAAATAGAGAATTCTACCCAAGCTTGTTTTATAACTAGAGTTTGTTGACCTTTTGTTAACCATGAAACATGATATGGGTAAGGGTGTGGCTACCTAGGCAAGTATAATTTCTAAACCATTTCATAAAGCACAATATTTTCAGTTAAACCTAAATCAATAAGGAGATTGCATACCTTTCCATGACAATATTTGATCTTTGTCTTGAAGAGATTCTTCATAGGTGAAGGTTCTTGGTTTTGTGGCACTTGAAGGAAGACTCGCCTCATCATTAGACATGCTTCTTCTTCAAGTTCCAATTCTCTAGCAGTATTATTGTTCTTTCCTTTTCCAGAGTCTTGCTTTTTCTTCCACTTTTCTTGTACCTTTAGTGCCATTTGGTAGCACCAAATAACTATGGTAGGGTAGTGTAGAATTAATACTTCTTGGATGGGTATTTTCAGCCCATTCATGTACCTTGCTAACTTCTCTTCTTCATCTTTAGTAGTATTGATCTTCACACATATTTTCAAGAACTCCTTGGTCTATGAGGCCACATCCATGTCATTTTGTTTCAGACTTTGCTTCCTCCTATGGAGTTGTACCCCATGGTCCTTAGGTACATATGTCTCCTGTTAGATTGTGGTGACTGATCAGGAAAGTACTGTACATACTTCATAAATAGTGGGGTTTGGCATATTAGCCGACATATTATGGCCGACATATGGCCTACATGTTATAACCCTAAAGTGGTTTAATACTTGTATAAAAGGGCTTAGGGTTGGGTATTTTTCATAATGTTGTGATGCAAAATTGGTTCTTGTGGCAGTATTGACCTGTAAGGGATTACGGATTGTAATCAGGTTGTAATCACTAGATTGTAATAAGATCAGACTTGTTGTTTGGTGGACATAGCCCAGGGATTGGGTGAACCACATTAAATCTTGGTGCCTTGTGTTCATTTTTGTGTGTTCTATTATTTTCTATTATTGGTTATATTTGCCTATAGTTTTTATTTTTGTCTGTGGTTTATCCTAACAAGTGGTATCAGAGCCTGGTTTTGGCCTGGTCATGGGTTCAAATCTCCTCAGTGCCTTCTCGACCCGCATAAGCACCTGGTATGTGCATCGAGGGGGAGATTTTTGGGTGATAAAACGTGCTCCCCTGCCCACAGGTGGTTAATTATGTGGTGTTCCATGTTCACTAACAGTCATGGCTTTTCGTGCAACAGTAAATGGGCCCAACAAGTGGTATCAGAGCAAGGTTGTCTTTCAGTTATCCTCTACAGGAAAGTCTCACGGTTAAGTGGGAGTCTCACAGTTGAGTGGGAGCGATGGCAGATGAGGGTAAGTTGAGGGTTGATAGGTTTAATGGGCAAAACTTCCAGTTATGGAAGATGCAAATGGAAGACTATTTATATCAGAAGGATTTATGGAAGCCGTTGGAAGGAAAAGCCAAGAATCAGGGAACTATGTCAGAGGCTGAATGGGATCTTTTGGACAGAAAGGCACTCAGAAGCATTCGGTTATGCTTGGCACCATAAGTTGCATTTAATATTACAAAAGAAAAGATGACAGAAGATTTGATGAAAACCCTAGCGACACTATATGCAAAGCCCTCCGCTTCAAATAAGGTATTTCTCATGAAGCGTTTATTTAATATGAAAATGGTAGAAGGTGGATCTGTTCCAGATCATTTAAATGAGTTTAATACTATTACTAGTCAATTATCTTTTGTGGATATCAATTTTGATGAAGAAATTAGGGCTCTCTTGATTTTGTGTTCTTTGCCTGAAAGCTAGAATGGCTTGGTAATGGCGGTGAGTAATTTTGTTCCTGGATCTAGTACCCTAAAATATGATGATGTGATCAATGTTATTTTAAGTGAGGAAACTCGTAGAAAATCCTCAGGTGGATCTACATCAAGAAGTGCTTAAAATGCACAAAGCAGGGGCAGAATGACTGAAAGAGGAAGTAACTCTGGAAATCATGGGAAATCAAGAGGAAAGTCAAAGGGGAGGAGGTCTCAATCGAGAGGACCAAATGATTGCTGGTACTGTGGGAAACCAGGGCACAAAAAGAAAGATTTCTAGATGAAGGAGATAAATCAGATGGAGACAAGGAGGCAAATGTGGTAAGTAATAAATCTGAAGAGGATGCTTTGCTTCTGTCTTTAGAGAGTGTTGATGATTCATGGGTTTTAGATTCTGGTGCTTCATTTCATGCTACACCTCATAGAGGTTATTTCATTGATTATGTCCAAGGGGATTTTGGGCTTGTTTATTTGGGGGATAATGAACCCTTTCAGATTGTTGGAAAGGGAAAAATTAAGATTAAGTTGTAGAATGGGAATCATTGGCTACTACATAAGGTAAGACATGTTCCAAAACTAAGTAGAAATTTAATTTCAGCAGGGCAACTCGGTGATGAGGGTTGTGTAGTTACTTTTAATGATAAAAATTGGAAGGTTTCAAAAGGTTCCCTTGTAGTAGCAAAAGGTGTGAAAGTAGGCACCTTATATCTTTGTATACGTCATATTGTTCCTTCTACTTTGATTGTTTCAAAGAAAAATGAATATTCAGGAACAATTACTGCAGTTGAGCAGGGAGAACAAATAGTTGTTGTAGATTTTGATACAACGTTGTGGTACAATAGACTTGGGCACATGAGTGAGAAAGGTATGAAAGTACTTCATTCAAGGAAAGTTTTACCAGCTCTAAAATGTGTGAATATGGATTTATGTGAAAGTTGTGTGTATGGAAAACAAAAGAGAGTGAGTTTTGTAAAGACGGGGAAGGAAAACAAAAAGGACAAATTAGAGCTTGTGCATACAGATGTATGGGGACCGGCTTAGGTATCTTCCCTTGGTGGATCTCATTATTATGTTACATTTATTGATGATGCAACTAGAAAAGTATGGGTTTATTTCCTTAGACAGAAATCTGATGTATTTCAAACTTTTAAGAAATGGAAATGCTTGGTTGAAAATGAGACTAGTAAGAAATTAAAATGTCTTAGATCTGATAATGGTGGTGAGTATTGCAGTCATGAATTTGAAGATTATTGCTCCACTAATGGTATTCATAGACAAAAAATTGTTCCAAGGACTCCACAGGAAAATGGAGTGGCTGAACGCATGAACAGGACTATAATGGAGCACGCAAGGAGCATGAGGTTGCATGCTGGGTTGCCCTTACACATGTGGGTGGAGGTTGTCAATACTGCAGTATATTTGATTAATAGAGGTCCCTCTACTCCTTTGGGTTGTGGTATTCTAGAGGAAGCATGGACTAGTAAGAAGGTGAGTTATTCTTTTCTCAAGACCTTCGGTTGTGAAGCTTTTGCTCATATAGACTCTGAAAATGGAACCAAGCTAGAAGCTAAATCAAAGAAATGTGTCTTTGTTGGATATGGCATTAATGAATTTGGTTATAGGCTTTGGGATTTTGAAAATCTTAAAATTATTAGAAGTCAGGATGTCATATTCAATGAGAAAGTGTTGTACAAAGATCTGTTGCAGCAACATGAGAAGAAAGAAGATGATTATGTAGTGCTGGATGATACTCCAAAAGTTGATGTTCCAGCCATTCCTCATGATGTGCAACAACTGCAACAACAAATACCACACACACCAGTAAATGTTAGTTGGTCAACAAGGCAAATTAGACCTCCACAAAGGTTTTCTCCCTCTTTGTATTCTATTTTACTTACTGATGCTGGTAAACCTAAAAGTTATGATGAAGCTGTGTAGGTGGATACTAAGATTCATGGGAGTTTGCAATGAAAGATGAAATGGACTCTTTGTTGAAAAATAAGACATGGGATTTGTGCAAGTTGCCTGCAGGTAAAAAGGCTTTACAGAATAAGTGGGTTTACAGGTTGAACGAAGAGGAAGGAGGTAAGAAAAGATTTAAGGCTAGGTTAGTTGTAAAAGGATTTGCACAGAAAAAGGGAATTGATTTTGATGAAATATTTTCTCCTGTTGTTAAAATGACTTCTATTCGTACTGTTTTAAGTCTTGTAGCTACTAAAGATTTTCATTTAGAGCAGATGGATGTTAAAATACCCTTTCTTCATGGTGATTTGGATGAAGAAATATATATGGATCAGCCACAGGGTTTTGAGGTCAAAGGTAAGGAGAACTTAGTGTGCAAATTGAAGAAAATTTTATATGGCTTGAAGCAAGCACCTCGGCAATGGTATCTAAAATTTGACAGTTTTATGCATGAGCATGGATATAACAGGTGTCATTCAGATTATTGTGTTTATTTTAAGAGGTTGGATGATGATAGCTACATTATTTTATGTCTATATGTTGATGATATGCTTATAGCTAGGTCTAACATGCATCATATTAAGGGGCTAAAATGCCAGTTAGCACATGCATTTGCTATGAAGGATTTGGGGGCAGCAAAACAAATCCTTGGTATGAAGATTTGTAGAGATAGGAAGAATAGAACCTTTCCGCTATCTCAGGTTGATTATGTTGAGAAGGTGTTACAACGTTTCTGTATGGAGAATGCTAAATCTATCAGCACACCTTTACCTGGTCATTTGAAATTGACTAAGGAGATATGTCCCAAGATATAGGAAGAGGAGGATAAGATGTCCAAGGTATCCTATGCTTCAGCTGTAGGAAGTTTGATGTATGATATGGTATGCACTAGGCCAGATATTGCACATGCAGTGGGAGTCGTTAGCAGGTATATGAGTCATCCAGGATTTGAGCATTGGAATGTTGTCAAGTGGATTCTCAGATATTTGAGAGGAACATCCAATAAGTGTTTACACTTTGGGGGCTCTACTACTAATTTACAGGGCTATGTTGACTCAAATTTGGCTAGGGATATTGATACCAGGCAGAGTACTACAGGTTATGTCTTTACTGTTGGTGGGGCAGCCGTGAGCTAGGTTTCTAGGTTACAGAAGATTAATGCTCTCTCCACTATAGAGGCAGAGTATGTTGCTGCTACAGAGGTAGCCAAGGAGATGATATGGCTTCAATTCTTCTTGGAAGAACTGGGACATCCTTAGAAGGATAATTATTTGTTCACAAATAGTCAGAGTGCCATTCATCTTGTTAAGAATTCAGCTCTGCATTCTAAGACCAAACACATACAGTTGCGGTACCATTTCATTCGGTCAGTTTTGGAGGATGGACAGTTAAAGCTGGAGAAGATACATACCAATGACAATCCAGCAGATATGTTGACAAAGGTTGTAACAAGGGAGAAGTTGAACTCCTCTTCAGCTTCGGTTGGTCTTTTAGACTAAACATGAATAAAAGAACAGTAGAGTCCAGGATGGTTTGATCTAGTGGGAGCCCCATGTGGTAGTGGTATTGCTATAGGATAAGTCTCCAGGTGGGAGATTGTTGTTTAGTGTGGAGCCTGATCAGTCCCCAAGTGGGAGATTGTTAGATTGTGGTGACTGATCAGGAAAGTACTGTACATACTTCATAAATAGTGGGGTTCGGCATGGTACCGACATATTATGGTCAACATATGGCCGACATGTTATAACCCTAAAGCGGTTTAATACTTGTATAAAAGGGCTTAGGGTTGGGTATTTTTCATAATGTTGTGATGCAAAATTGGTTCTTGCGGCAGTATTGAGCTGTAAGGGATTACAGATTGTAATCAGGTTGTAATCACTAGATTGTAATAAGATCAGACTTGCTGTTTGGTGGACGTAGCCTAGGGATTGGGTGAACCACGTTAAATCTTGGTGCCTTGTGTTCATTTTTGTGTGTTCTATTATTTTCTGTTATTGGTTATATTTGCATGTAGTTTTTATTTCTATCCGTGGTTTATCCTAACATCTCCTTGACCAATGCTATCATTCTATTCCAAAAACTGACCATGCTCTTTCCATTATTCACCCTCTTTGTCTGTATGAAGTTCCACCAAGTTAGGACTGGTCCTTCAACTTGGATCTTGCAATCTTCACCCTTTTCTTCTCAGGGATGTCTTCACATTCAAATAATGTGGTTAATGCCTCTATCCAATCCAAGGCTAAATCAGCATTCATCTTGCCATTGAAAACTAGCAAATCCATCTTCTCCTCCATGGTCCTCCTTCCCATAGATTTTAAAGCATTTATGAAAGGTCTTTGATCTGTAGGGATGTTTTGAGTAGCATCATCCTCCTCTTCTTTACTCCCTTCTTCTATTTCAGACTCTTCTTTGTCTTTGCCTTCAAGCTTTTTCTCAAGCTTGTGAAGCCTCTAAGTCAAGGCCTTATTTGCAACCTTTTGTTCTCTCACCATCTTTGCTAACTCGTAGTTTGTAACCCTTGTAGGGATCTCCTTATTCTTAGGTTCAGACATGGCTCTGATACCACTTGATGTAGTAGTGCACAATGGAAGCCTCAAGTGACAAACAAACTAGGCAACAAGGCAATTTAGTAATGTTGGAATCCTTCAAACACCACAAAAAAGGGTCTAATATAGAGAAACTTATCGCAAGTACCAGGAATGAACTCACAATGGGTTATCACAACCACAAAAAGGTAGGGAACCTAATCACTAGGTTTGCCTAAGTTCAAAAGCACCAAAACAAAAGGTTTCACCAAAAGCCTAATAAGGGCAAATACCCTTAAACACCAAATAAGAGAGAACATTGACCATGGGATGAAGTATAAACATCTTTAAAACCTATTGAGGTCTACTTACAACATTTCCAATGATTGGTTGGGTCCCAAATAGCACAGAAGCATGGTTACAGTAGTTTGTTCAGACAAAGGCTAGTAGCCCTTCCAATAGTAAATTGGACATAACTTGAAAAGACCCCACATAAAGGCACTATTTAAATAGATATTTATACACCCTTTATGGAGATACAAAACATACCAAAGTATCAAAAATTGGAAGTATCTACAAGTCTCTGTTATAACCACATTTATATTGTGTTGATAGGCCTAATTAAGTTGTTTTTGCACTATAAGTGCCTCTTCCCACATTCCAAATCACCAAGTGGTTGTTGGAACATGTTGGGGTATGAAAACATAGTCTAATTCCAAAGTTTCAACCCTTGAATTGCTCCCAAACGCGAGTTATGATGACTATTACAAATTGTTATATGGTGTATGTATGGTGCCATACACTTAGGGTATGGTGGAAAATACAAACCATTGCTCCTCCATCCATAAAACCTAAAAAATATGAAAATAAATTGACAAATATTGGATTCCACCAAGAGGCATCAAAATCCCATGGTGGAAAGTACCCAAACAATCAGGCCCTAGGTGAAATCCTTATTTAATGCTGATTTCTAGACACCTTTTAGAAAAACTTGAATAACTTGCAAACTATAAAGGATCAAAGCATGAGACAACTTTCATATGAAATATATTTCAACCCTCTACCTTCTAGAGTAACTAACACATGCTCATACATCTATACAGATTTGTATAGCACCCAAAAACTCATAAAATTGTAGGAAAAAAAGTTTATTTTATTGATTTCTTTGCCAAAACAAATACATCTCCCTATCACCCACTTATGAAGGATATTTATAGAGTTATCAATGGTTATATGGTTGGTTTAAACCAAATATCCATTTGGAGGAAGGTTCTATAAGTTTAAAACAAGTTTTTGAAAACTTGCTCAAAGTTGCATAGCAACTTTTTCAGCACTTTTGACAATTTTTGCAATAATACATATTTATCAACTAAATTTTTTCATAGGACTAATTTTAAGATCCTTAATGGATCTAAACATGGAAACATGAGAAATAACCATTCAAATACCTATTCCTAAGATATGGGATCATTTCTAACCAATAGCTAGCCAAGGGCTTATAAATTGCCAATCTTGGAACTATAGTCTTACAATGTGATCCAATGACCAATCTAATATTCCTAAGCATGGTTAGAGGTCCTAATGACATTAGTGAAAACTCATTGATTTTTTGATGATGGTGGAGTGGGTGCTTCTACACTAGAAAGGCATTATTCAACTTATTGACAAGATAAATGTGATGATGTTTATTGAGTTGAAGGACTTAACTATAATTTGTTGATTGTTTCACAGCTAAAGAAATCGAGTTACAGAGTTGAATTTCATAAAAGGAAGGCCAATATACATGATGTTGATGGTAATATTCTTGGGACTAGTGATCAAACAAGAGGTAACTTGTTCCATCTAGATTTATCAAATGATACATGTTTGTTTGCACAAGAAGAAGATGTTTGGTTATGGCACAAAAGATTACGTCATGTGAACTTTGACAATTTGGTGAATATTAGTAAAATGAAGAAAGTAAGGGGGTTGTCTAAACTAAAGAATCTTGACAGTGCCATGTGTAAACAATGTTAATTCAGAAAAATGATCAGAAAAATGACCAAGTCTAGTTTTAAGAGCAAAAGATACATTGCTAGTGATATTTTGAAATTGGTTCATACTGACCTATGTAGACCCATTAATGTTGAAAGTTATTGTGGAGATAGGTATTTCATTCTATTTTTTGATGATTACACTAGAATGATGACTATGATATTTCTTAAAGACAAATATGATTCTTTTCAATTATTTAAGTGGTGTTTAACTAGAGTTGAAAAAGAAACAGTGAATAGTCTGAAGTGCTTGAGATCTAAAAGAGGTGGTGAATTCATTTCAAATGAGTTCAATACATTCTGCAATGACAAAGGAATCAAATTACAGATATTAGCACCAAGAACCCCTCCTTAGAATGGAATAGTTAAAAGGAGAAATAGATCAATAATGTACTATGCAAGATTGTTAATGATGGAGAAGAGAATATCAAAGAAGTATTGGAGACAAGTAGATAGTATTATTGTCTATACCCTGAGTAGAGTACAAGTTAAGAAAGGTACAAATGCTACACATTTTGAACTATGATATGGTTATGCTCGTAATGTCAAATATTTGGAAGTAGATGCTATATAATTAAAGATAATATGAATGGAAAACTTGATGCAAAGAGTGATGAAGGCATATTCCTAGGATATTCCACCAAGAGTAAAGTTTATAAGTGTTTAAATTCTAACACTAGAAAAGTTGTGGAAAGTGCAAATGTGAAAGTTTATGAGTTTGTAGAAAGAAGTGACACTTCATGTAATGAAGAACCTAAAGGCTAAAGCACATTCATCTATGTGGATGATGATGCTCCTAGCACTCAAAATAAACAAAAAAATTCAAGTTGCAGTTTCCCAACAAACAAGAAATGATGAAGTGCAAATACAAATCATTGAGCAGCAAAGAGTGGGTGTTGAGAAATACACTAAAGATGTTGAATCATAGAAAGGGAATTTTGGCCATCGGATAGAAAATGCAAACCATGCTAAACATGAAACAAAACTTGAACAAGAAAGAGAAAATGAACCTAAGACTATTTTTCCATATGAACTTGTAGAAGAACCAAGAAGGAAACTACCTTTTCTATAAAAATGGGTGAGAAGACATCACAAGCCTACAAAAATCATTGGAGATGTTGAATCAAATGTTATGACAAGAAAAAGACTCAAATATGACATGTGCTTACTTTGTGAATTTGAGCCCAAGACAGTAAAAGATGCTTTAGCCAATGAAGACTGGATTCAAGCAATAAATGAGGAAATTGACTAGATATAAAGAGAAAGAATATATAAAGGAGAGATCATATAAAGAGACACTAAGATAAAGAGGTATACAAAAATTAGAGAAGGAGATTTATTGTTCTAGAGGGAGAAATTTAGAAAAGAGAATCAGAGTGAAATCTTTTGGATTATATGGTAACAACTGAGATACATTAAGATATTACTACATATTGAGATATTGAGATGTTGCCATCAATGCCAAAGATAGAGACTATTGGGAACTTACAATTGGAACAATTTTTTTTTTGTCATTAATGTCAAATCTATGGATAAGGCATATTTCTACCTAATCTAAATGTCATATCTATTTGATTTCTGAAGAGAATTTGAGAAATTATTGATGAAGGTTGCTCCCCTTAAAACCATAAACTCATAATGGAAACAAAGAAACAATAGAAAATGTGAGATCAAAATATGTACTTCTCATTTACGTCACAAATGTGGAATTACAAAATTCATAAGTACAAAATGATAACCCACATGGGTGTCTTCATTACAGTAATATGCAAGACTAAGTTGTGAACTACCACCCAGAGTTGTTCTAAACAATGATCAGGCCTTTCCTAAATAGGCAATTTTAAGCTACTCGGGAAGGTTCAAGACAATGAAACTTAATGCCTAGAGCTAAAAAACCCCAACAATACATATAAAGTTAGCCAAATACATCTTTGAAAATTATTATAGATGTTTTGGGTAGCCCAACTTTGGAAGGCCATAACTCTCAAATCGTTGCTTCGATTGGCTATTATAACCACTTTTCAAAAATGCCATCTCCTAATCTATAGGCTTGAAACTACATAAGCACCCTACAGTCAAGTCTTTGGACCTCATCTAAGAAATCTAAGGCCTCCAACGGGGAACCTAAAGATTTATTCTACAAATTTTTCACCAAAAATTTGCAATAAATTCTCTGATACTTAAGCTAAAGCAATGAGATTTTTATGGTAGGCTTATAACTCTAAAATGAACCTTCATGTAGAAAATGAGAACATTCTAAGCTCGTATTACAAACCTACTAAAAATATAAAGTCTCCATAAATAGTAATTGCCCTATCTACTAGTCCTTATTAAAATAGAAAAGACTGAAAATAAAATATTTTTGGGTGATGCAAGATTGCTCTTACACCTAGGATGCTCATGCATTAGACACTTGAAGTAATTTGAGAAGTGAATCCATCATGTAGGTGTTCAAAGGAAAACCAATATGGTTGACCTCCTCCCTTGTTAACCATGATGAATCCTCTTTTGGCCTCCCTTTCCATTTGACTAGGTATTCCTCATAAGTTTTGTTCCTTGTACTTTTGTCAATATGATTGTCTAGTATCTCCTCATTCTCCTTTGTACCTGAACTAGCTATTGGAATACTCCAATGTGCTTCTACAACTTCATCTTCATCACCTCCTTCATAATACTCTATCAAATTTGAAATATTTAATACTTGTGAAATATTTAGGTCAACAAGAAACTCCACTTCATAAGCATTTCTAGAATCATACATTTTCACTATCTTACACGATCTAAACTTCTTCATCTTTAGCTTATTATATGTACCCACTAGAAAGCGCTCTTTTCTCAAATGAACCATAACTTCATCTTCAATCTAAAATTCCTTATACCTACTTTTCACATCTACCTTAGACTTTTACTATGAATTCATCTTTATAATGTGCTTCCTCACCTCCTCATGGATGTTCTTCAAATGTTTAGAAAATTCTTCTACTTAAGCACTACTTATCTCTCCTTTATCTAACTGCCTCAATTTAGAATCATTCTAGGACTACTCCCATATACAATTTGGAATGGTGATTTTCTAGTACTCCTATCCAAAAAATTATTATACAAAAATTATTTCTATGTTAAAATAATATCCCATCCTTTTGGCTTGTCTCCAACCAAACAACTCAGCAAGTTTCTCAAATTGTGATTCACAACTTCTGTCTATCCATCAGTATGTGGATGATGTGATGAACTGAACTTCAAATATATCTTTAACTTCTTCCACAATGTATGCCAAAAATACCCAACAAATTTGGTACCTTCATCAGAAACTATACTGTTTGGCAGATCATGTAGTGTCACCACTTCTCTAAAAAACAACTCTGCCACATGAACAACATCACTAGTCTTCTTGCAAGGAATAAAATGTGCTAGCTTTGAAAACCTATCAACCACCACAAAAATATAATCATGCCCACCCTAAGTCCTCGATAATCCAAGAACATAATCGATGCTCACATCCTCCCATGGCTTCTCTAGTATAGGTAATGGTTGATACAACCCTATATTCTAATTTACTCCTTTCACCATCTGACATACTCTATAAGTCTATACAAACTTCTTCACATCTTGTTGCAACTATGGCCAGTAATAATCCCCAGAAACCAAAGCTATGGTTTTATCTTTGCTAAAATGTCCAGCCAGCCCTCCACTTTGCTTCTCCTTAATAAGATTCTCTCTCATTGAACTTATGGGAATGCATAACTGGCTTCCTTTAAACAACACACTATCCTAGATCATGAAATCCAACCACTTTGTCCTGTCAAGTGTAACAGGTTTTGTACAAGCCTTCCACACTTCACCAAAATTAGGATCATCTAGATACAAAGTGCTAAGTTTCTCGAACCCAACCACATCTATCTACGTTTCTATTAGAAAAATTTATCTTCTATTAAGAGCATCTTCAACTCTGTTAGACTTTTCCCACTCTTGTGTTTCAAAATAAATGTATAACTCTGCAAAAACTCAACCCACTTCAAATGCTTTTGGTTCAATTTTCCTTGACTATTCAAATATTGCAAAGCTTGATGATCAATATACAAAAATAACTCCTTAGGAAGAAGATAATGTCTCCACTTCTTCAATGCTTGAATTACAGCATAAAATTCTTGATCATAAATAGAATATTTTCTTTTTGCATCATTCAACTTCTCGCTAAAATAAGAAATAGGTCTACCTTCTTGGCTCATAATAGCTCATATTACAGTACCACTAGCATCGCATTCTACTTAAAACACCTTGTTAAAATTATGAAGTGTTAAAAAAGGCTGCTCACTAGCCTTCTATTTCAACATATTAAAACTCTTATCTGCTCCCACAGTCCACTTAAATTCTTTCCTATCCCCTCTCATTGTTTTAGTCAGGTGTCCACAAATACTACTAAAACCTCTTATGAACTTTTTGTAAAAACTATCCATTGCATGAAAATATTTTACCTCTGTTACACTCCTTGGAGTAGGTCATTCAAGGATAGCCTTCACTTTCTTTGGGTTCATTTTTAGACCTTCTACTAAGACTACAAATCTTAGGTATACCAACTCCTTCTTTACAAAACTACACTTCTTCAAGTTTATCAGCAACTTTTCTTCCCTTAACTTATCAAACACCTTGAGAATATGGATCAAATGCTCCTTGAATGTCTTACTAAAGATTAAAATTTCATCTAGGTAAACAATGAAAAACTTACCCAAAAACTCCTTCAGTACCTTATTCATGAGCCGCATGAAAGTTCTTGGTGCTTTAGTTAGCCCAAAAAGCATGACTAACCACTTGTACAGTCCTTCTTTTTTCTTGAAAGTAATATTCCACTCATCACCTTCTCTGATGTGAAACTTATGGTACCCACTCTTCAAATCTATCTTTGTGAAATGCTTAGCTCCACTCAACTAGTCCATGATATCATCCATCCCTGGCAATGGAAATCTATACTTGATTGTGATCTTGTTGATAGTGCAAGAATCTATGCACATCATCCATTCTCCATTCTTCTTTGGTGATAATACTACTGGTGTAGCACATGGACTCAGACTCTCTCAAATCAACCCCTTCTACAAAAACTTGTGAACTTGCTTTTTCAACTCTTCACCTTATGTTGGTGTCATTCTATGCATTTCCTGGTTTGGAAAACTGGTTCTTGGAACCAAATCCATCTGGTGATTGATCTTCCTCATTAGGGGTAATCCATCAAGTACATTATCTAATAAAATATCAAAAAACTCTCCTAACATATCTACAAATTCTACAGGTACCTCCTCTACTTCTTCTTTACTATCTTTTGGAATTATAGCAAAACACATATGCTCATGCTTCATACCTTTGAGAAATTTTTTTCCATTAATAAAACATATTTTAGAAGCACTACATACCTTTTCTTCTTTATCCTTCAATAGTTTCAACTTATGTTTCACTCCATCCTTGGTTAGAGTGTAGATATTTTCTCATGCATCATGTACAACATGCCTATCAAACTACCACAGCCTACCTAGCAACATATGACATATGTCCATAGGGATGATATCACATATCCTAGTAGCTTCCAATGTTGAAATTCACTAAGCATTGCTCATTGACCATATCCTTGTGGTCATCAAAGAATAAGGTATGGACATGGGTGTTTCTATCTCTTTAGCTTCAACTTGTGACCATCATTTCTAACACCAGATTGTTAGTACTTCCACCATCAATGATCACATCACAACACTTATCTTCAAATCTGCACCTTGTGTGAAAGAAGATCCTTATTTGATCAAGTTCATTCTCACCATTCAGCAGGACTCTTTTGTTAACTAGGACTTCTCTTTCAACATCTTCAAAATGTGATGATTTGGAATCTTCATCAACATGTGAAACTCTGGCCTAGCCTTGTGTTCTTTGATCTATCCTTCCTTGGTGCTAGTTACATTCAAATGCTCTATGCCCTTCTTCTCCATAGTGAAAACATTTCCCACAGAATCCTCCTCTTCTAGATCCTTGTCCTCTTCCTCTTCCTCTCTGATCTCTATCTCCAGTAGTCCCCATAGAATAGTAGGGGCCATAGAATAGTAGGGTCCCACCCCTACTATTCTGTGGGCACAAAAGATGTGTTGGGTTGGGTGGGACTGAACCAAGCATTCCCTCGGGTGGGAATAAAACTTGCCCTACTCTAAAATGGGTCCTATGGGATCTATCCATAGTACCTACCTACCCCATCAATTGGAGGGACTGAGGAAGGGATCTATTCTCTACAACTATGTTCTAATCATAGAAATTATTGGAATTATTTCCCTTCTAGTTATGACTGCTACTTCTAGCCTCATCCTTTTTCTTCTGATCATCATCATGGCTTCTATAAGATTGTCTGCCAAATCTTCCACCGCACCTCTTCCACTATTCTTATTGTCAAACTTATTTCTTAGTTTCTCCTCAACTCTTAGGGAAAACTAGTATGCCTTCTTAATATTGTTCATTCAAACTAGACTTAGCTTGTCTTTAATACTTGGTCTTAACCCATTAAGATAATGGCCACTTTCTCCTTATCAGCTTCTACATGGATGATTCTAATGAGAACTCAATAGAACTCTTCTATATACTCTTGAAAAAAAATTCCCACTTGCTTCAACCCTTGCATCTTATTCAAAAAATCAAGTTCATAATCCATGTGAATGAATTGTCACTTCATTTTTCTATCATTCTCTCCCATCTGGTGAGTTTTTCCTTTCCCTTTCTATTTCACTCCAACTGAACCTCCTGCCACCAGATCTTCACATGTCCCTTTAGTTTTGCCTTTGCAAACTTCACCCTATTAGGATCCTCAATATCTTCACACTCAAAGTACTTCTCTAGTTGATTGGTCCAATCAATCAGCTCCTTTGGGTTAATATTTTCTAAAAATGTGGGAATCTCAAACTTAGATCTTTTTCTCATCTTGGAGATGGCCCTAAAAAGCCTTTCTTCCTCTGGGTTTAGAACTACCTTTGCTTCAGCATTTTCTTCTACTTTTTCATCATCCTCACTTTCATCTCTTACAGGAAGAATTATTCCTCTATGTATTTGTTCTTCTAATGCTTGCATTTGTCTTTGTAAAGCTTGGAAACCCTTAGGTGTAACACCTACAGCTCTTCCACCATGCTCTCCTCATGGAGGCATTTTCAGACTTTCGCTAAAACCCTAGTGCAAATTTCCTCACAATCAGTGATTTTTCTACATGCTTATCCCAAACCATGGTCCTGGTGTGAGCTACCTCATAGTTGGCGATCAATCCACACACTCAAGAACTCTAGCTTTGATACCACTAATGAAGGGTGCTCCCTTTAAAACCATAAACTCATAACAAAAAAAAAAAAGCAATAGAAAATGTGAGGTTAAAATATGTACTTATTTGTGCTACAAATGCAGAATTATAGAATTCACAAGCACAAAATGCTAACCCACATGGGCACCTTCATTACAGTAATCTACAAGACTAAGCTATGAACTACCACCTAGAGCTCTTCTAGACAATGTTCGAGTCTTTCTTAAATAGGCAATTGTATGCCACCTAGGAAGGTTCTAGACAATGAAACTTAATACCTAGGGCTGACAGACCCTAACAATACATATAAAACTGGCCAAATACATCTTTGATGATTATTTTAGATATTTCAAGTAGCGCAACTTTGGAAGGCCATAACTCTTGAATTGTTGCTCCAATTGGCTATTATAGCCACTTTTTGAAAATTCCAACTCCTGATGTATAGGCTCAAAATTGTGCAAGCACCCTTCCCTCGAATTTTCAGACCTCATCCGGGCACTCTAAGGCCTCCAACAGTGAGCTTGAAGATTTTTCTGCAAATTTTTTCATTGAAAATCCACAATAACTTCTTTGATACTTAAGCTATATCAATGAGATTTTTATAGTAGGCTTATAACTCTAAAATGAACTTTCATGTAGAAAATGAGAACATTCTGAGCTAGTATGACAAACTTACTAAAATTAGCAAATTCCCATAAATAGTAACCACCCTATCTACTAGTCTTTATTAAAATAGAAAAGACTAAAAATAAAATATTTTTGGGTGATGCAAGATTTCACTTACACCTAGGATGCTCCTGCATCAGTTACTCATAACAATAGCACCTAGAGGAAAGGTTGAGTTATGAAAAGGGAGTTACAATGGATATTTGATTAGATAGACTTTGATAAAGCAAAGTGATTATTTATCTAAGCCAATCTAAGTAATAGAATAAAAGGCTAAGGAATGTTGAGTAATGCTAGCGTCAACTAAGATATAGTAAGTGTCAAGCAAATATAGTGTTGATCAAGTGTTAGTATCGACTAAGCAAGATGGTTGATACCTAGCAAGATAATTGATGCCAAGCCAGAAAGCTTTACAGTGACTAAGTAATTCAATGATGATCAAGTGTCAGAATTTAGATATTACCAAATGATAGTATGAGAATGAATTTGAGGAAATCGTGAGATCTAGCTGACTCAGTTGATTTCTTCAGAGAGGTAAACTATGTTAAAGATAAGATTGATGATTTGGATCATTAAATTCAAAGAGAGGATTAGGTAAGGACCCAATAGATGGATTCAAAAGAAGTTTCTAGAGGATGATCAAGAAGATAAACAGATACAATGAATCATGTTGAACCTGATCATAAACCCTAAAGAGATAATTTCCTATTTAAAGAGGTATAGAGTAGAAAAAATTATAAGGAGTGTGAATGCAAGTGTATGTAAGAGACACATACATATAGAGGTGGATCGAAAATGCACAAGTCTGCGAGTAAATATGAAGCTAGAGGAGAAAGCTTGCAGAGATGATGCTAATATTGATAAGTGAGAATCAGAAGAAGGATTAAGTGTTGTTGAGAAGAGTGAATTGATTTCTTGAAGGGTTTCTAATCCAATCAAGATCAAAGATGATAATGAAGGCTTATCAGTAAGTCAGAACATGGACCAAATAGAGATCTGAACTTGCAAATGTGAGTTGTAATCACACATATCAAAACTTACTATTTTCTTTCTAATCATTGTAAATAGGTTTTATTGAAATCCTTTTAACAGAGGTTGACCTAATGATCATTTGGAAGACTTAAAAATCTATATAAATCCTTTAATAAGGTGACATTCTAATGGAATGATCAAATTCCTCTAACAAGGCCACTCCTAATAAGGTGATTAAATACTTTAATGAGGTCACATTTAATAGTGTGTTTTGTAACCTTTAACATGGTTGCATCTAAACAGGGGTCACTTTGAAAGAGTAAAAAAGTGGTGACATGTTTTTGGTGGTTTTTCCCAAATTGGGTTTCCACGTAAAATCCTAGTGTCAAAATTTGTGTTTAAGGTTTTATACATTTTACATTTGATGATGTTTTCACTAAGAAAATTAAGTTATGTTTAAGACATTATTTTTATAGTAGAGACCGACCAACAATAGGATATGTAGAAGAGTGAGTGTTTATGTTTAATTTTCCAAGTGGTACTTAAGGAGTAATAGATTCACCACACCCCTTCTTAGTTATTCTAAATCTTTCAAAAAATTGGCATCAAAGCTTAATGTTTATAGAGAAAAATTTGAAGGTACTTAAAGCTAAAGATCGTGACTCATAAGAGAGATGTACCCAAGCTAAAAAAAGAGAAATTTCCTGCATGGAAGACCTTGATGAGGTTGCACATATCTAGTATCAGTGATGTTATTATCAACTTTGTGGACAATGAGTATGTAAAGGTAAAAACTACTCCAAAAGATAGAATGAAAGAAGTAAGAATTTACAGTGTTTACAGTGTCTGATCTAATTGAGTTTTCTCTAATAGGAGTTGACATCAAATTGTATATTTTTCAAAGAAAGTAATAGAAAGATGTAGAAAGATAGCTATACATTTTAGATCTTTTCTCTTCTCTTGTTGCCACTTATTTCTTAGAGTATATTTTACTTTACAATTTTCTTATAATCTAAAAGGGATATGTAAATGCTTGATGTAACTTGGACGAATTCCCTAGTTTTCAATGAAGATTTTGATAAGAATGAGATCTAGAACTAAATATTGATATTATTCTCACAAAGTGTTAAGATAGATCTGATAAGTAAATGTCAAATTCCTATGAGATGATAGCCCAATAGATAAGGCATTGGTCATCCATTAAAGTTGATATAATTTTTAATATCTATATGGTATCAATCTTTTATAAATCATTCTTTTAAATTTTAATTGTTGAAGATTTGAAAAGTGATCTTGTACTTGATTCATAGAGTTTTAGGGTTTGATGGATAAGCCATTTATCATCTCTCTTATAGTCCTAGAATTAGAAGAATTAAGGCCAAATTATCTTCTATAGGGGAATTCATATTGAGATTTGAAATTTAAAGAGATAAAAAGTAATTTTTGTTAGATTATGGTGACTGATCAAGGAAGTATTATACATACTTCATAAATAGTGGGGTTCGGGAAAAAAAAATTTGGGCCGTGGCCGACACAGTAGCCGACATATTATGGCTAACATATGACCAACATGTTGTAACCCTAAAATGAATAAAATACTTGTATAAAAGGGTTTAGGGTTAGGTATTTTTCATTATGTTGTGATGCAAAATTGGTTCTTGCAGCAGTATTGAGCTATAAGGGATTACGAATTGTAATCAGGTTGTAATCACTGGATTGTAATAAGATCAGACTTGTTGTTTGGTGGACGTAGCCTAGGGATTGGGTGAACCACGTTAAATCTTGGTGCCTTGTGTTCATTTCTGTGTGATCTATTATTTTCTATTATTGGTTATATTTGCATGTAGTTTTTATTTCTGTCTGTGGTTTATCCTAACAATTTCCTAGGTATAACCGCCTAAATCTTATAAAGTTCAAAGTGGAGAAGACATTACAGAGTCTTGTCAGTTGGTCCTTTAATTTATTTCTCAGAATGCCCATTATGGTATATATATATATATATATATATATATATATATATATATATATATATATATATATATATATATATATATATATATATATATATATATATATATATATATATATATATATATATATATATATATATATATATATATATATATATATATTTAAATATGTATTTGATATTGGATACACACATAACAACATGGGCATGTGGGTCATCTTATTGATATCAATGGACCCTACACTCTTTTTTATGTGACTTTATGGGTTTTTAGTCTACAGTAGATAGTAGGTCACCTTTTGAAGCATCTTCTTGAATTTATTTTTCATCTTACATCATGTTCAGTCAACTTTTTTTTGTCTTACATCATGTTACATACATCAAAATCATAAATGAAATAGAAAGATTACAAAAGATGAAATTGATCATATAGACAAAGAGACACAAAAAATCATATAAAAAGAAGAAAAAGTGTGTTAAATATTAGTGAAGTTGAGGCTCAATTTCCATCCATAAATGTTATTTCAAGTGAGAGGAGATTAAATTTGAAAAGATTGAGTATAATATTGACAATAAGCATGAAAAATTAGAGATTGCAAATGATAATGTAGAGATTGAGAATAAAAATGTGGAGATTGAGAATGCAAATATAGATATTGGGAATGAAAATTTAGTGATTGAAGATATTGGCAATGAAAATATAGAGATTGAGAATAAAAAAATTTCACAAGATATTCAATTTACGAAAGAAAATGTAGAGATTGGTCATGCAAATGTTGATGAAGATATTTAATTTGGGATTGGCATAAAAATAATTCTCATGAACCAAATGAACATTATACATTTGAAAATTACAAGAGAAATAAATTCCCTTGTGTGGAAAAAGTTAACGCTTCAAATTCAAGACCTTCAAGAACACCAACATGACTACTTGAAATTGATGAGAATGTTATGGGTAATTTTGAGGGCAATAAATCAACAAGAATCATTTAGTTGTGGGCTCAAAAAAAAATTTATGATTTTTTATCAAGAAGACATTCACCAATAAACTCCAACTTTATTTTCAATTACTAAAGATACAAAATATGAGACTTATGCTAATGATATTGAATATTTTTTTAAACAATAAAATGGAGAGAAATTCTATTATTGTAACAAATATTTTTATCTCTTTAATTATATTGGGAGTCATGGAAAGGAAAGAGATAAGGGAAATTCCTTGAGGGTTATTAAAATCTCCTTTGTAAGCCACCATTTGAGAAAATCTCTCTTTATGAAACAAATGTGTCTTGATTTCAATTTGAATCATAAAATTTTGGTTATAGGACTTGCAAGATGAGTAAGACTTGAGGATCCTCTTCAAAATGATACACATTCTTATGATGGAAGGATTCCACATCCTGAAAAGTGTTGGATTTAATTTGAGATTGTGAATATTGGGGATTGTTTTTACTATCAAATAGTGAAATCATTTTTGGTTATGTTTGGATTAACATTTTTGCATTGATTTCAACATATATGTTTATTAAACAGACTATATGTTATTCTTCATTGAAGAGAGAGGTTCAATAGAGAGACTTAAATTAACATATGCATATAGATAATATGGAATGTCTAGTGATTATAAATATTATATTTTCCATAACTTATGGTTGTGATTTGATTCAATGAAGTTTCAAACTATTTGATGAAGAGTGGTTATTATCAATATTTACTATGAACTATCTAAGATAGTGGTCTAGTATATTGATCAAAAAGTTTCAATGGAGTTGGATTTTCATTTTTAATTTAGGATACTTCATGGAGACACACATGCTTAAGTTTCTTCACATTTTATTTTGGAGTATTGGTTCAAAATTTATATTTATTGTTGGACAAAGAAAGGAAATGTGTTTCCTTAATCATGACACAATTAGGGAACATGCTATTTGAATTATTGTGATTACCTATTTTGTTGGTGTAAATAAGTATTTACTTATTACACTTACTTAATTTTACTTAGGTTAATGCATTATATTAATATTTATTTATTTATCACCTAGGATTATGTGCATTCTTGTGAGTTGTCATGATGATATCATAGGAGTCTGCACCTCTTTTAAGCACATGTTGTCTACAACATAGGAATCTTCTACACACATATGACACTGTGTCATTCTTATCCATTCATCTAGAATGTTGGATAAGGTGCTTAGTTGTCTTATCTTCTGGTTGTTTCTAGAGACATTCTAGGTGTTTCTTGAGAGGCCTTTATATACAGGCACTCCTAGTGTACTCTTAAGTTGGCTAACCTGGCATATTGAATGAATATCATCATTCTGATCATACTCTATCTATTTTGGTCTACTATGTGCTTGTGTTGAGTTCTTTAGTTCTTGGGTGAATTCTAGCCTAAGGCAAATTCTTACATGGTAGCAGAGCTCTAAGGGAGATTCTCATACATAGTTGTTCAAGACCATTCATGCTTTAGCACTTTGACACAAATCTAGAGGATCCACAAAAATTGGGAGCATCTAGAGCCAAATTTGACCTCACTATTGCATTTGGAGTGTCGATTCGATGAAGATCAACTATAAATTTTCCTATGCTGGGTGAAAGTTGATTGTGAGGCAAAAAAAAATTGCAAATCAGAACCTAGAGGCCACGATTTGCAGTTAGGGTATGGTCATTTTTGGATCTAATTAAATTAGTTTTTCATGTCTCAATATTTTTCTTCTCTGTAATTTACTTCCAAATTTTGTATTTTTGGAATCTTTTTTATATAGCCCACACAGAGAAAACAATTTTGCCGAATCGGGCAGTTACACCTTGACTCGACTCTGTATTTTGGTGGAGTGTTATTATTTATTTGTAGGGGTTTTTTATTAATTAGGAACCTTTTAAAATCCATCACCCATACACCTACAAATTATTAGACTCCAGCTACATTAAATTTTTAGCACACATCACCTTCCACCAACGGCTTTCACCAAAGAACTCGATGGATGCCTTTACCTTGAGTTTGGGCACATTAATTCTTTTATTAAAATTTACATTCCCCATCCTGGGGAATATGGGACTAAAATTTGAGTCCCCACCTACTTTTTAATTCAGGCACCTGTAAAACACTGTCTCTGGCATGATATAGATATCTGGTGACGCAGTCTGAGGTTCTAGCCGCTATCATTAATCTGGTTGATGCAAATTTAAATTTTGACAATAGTGAAATAAATATGGCTCTTACAGTATAGCTGCTACCCATGCATCCTCCAATAGACACACCATGGTGGACACGCAGTGAACATCTGCATCCATACATGTCAGCATACGACTGCCCAATCAACCTTGCCCAGTTAGTGTACAACTATCCAATCAGCTTTGCCCAACTAGTGCATATGTGGTGACACATCATTTTTTGCCACCCACGTTCATACAATTTTGTATGATGATGACATCATCATGGCATGATATTGATGTCATCATATAGGCAAGGTGGGATGACATCATTAGTTTACTACATTAAATTTGACGATTGTCTGGATGTCATTCTAGGGCTTATTTGAACTACTGCAATGGTCATATGATCGTCAAATTTAACCCCATCCTTTTCTGGTGCAACCTCTCTCCAGATTGATTTTATTTTTTATAGTCTGACTTTGGGAAGCCATAACTCAGACATCCAAACTCCAAATTACGTGCAATTGTTTTTGAAATTGGATAGAATTTCCTAAAATTTTCAATGATGTAGCTATTTTTTGGTTTTGGTGCACGGATTGTTTAGAAATTGCATTTTTTGGTGACTGTACCTAGATAATCTTGCATTTTGCAACTTCAAACACTAGGTACAAGCACATCTAGAGTCAAAAATAGGTTCTTTTTTTTTAATTACATTATTTTTTGTCTACTTTCTAGATCTACTATTAGATTATAGGGTTGTGTGGACAAAAGTGTCACTTTCAGCAATAGCTCCTTTCTTTGCTTTGTAATGCTTCAAAATTGTAGCACATTGTAAAGTTTTAGATTTGTAATCCATTACGAGGTTGTAACAAGCAAAATTAGAAGTCCACAAAGGCCAAAATTGGCAAGTGGCCCATTGTAATCACACTACTGATAAAGTGCCCAAAGCATCTATTTTGGGGGAGTTTCTTGATTTAGTGAAAAGGGGGGGTGTTCTTGGTGTTGTTTTCTCTCTTTTCTACACTTTTTTTTCATTTTCTACATTATGGGAAACTTTAAGTTTCCTAAATTAACTCCTCATAACTATGCAATGTGGTCAATCAAAATGTGGTATCACTTAATGCATAATGGAGTTTCACAATATGTAGATGGTACTCTTCCTAAACTAGCAGATGATAAAGTTTCAGCAAGTCATATTTTAGATTGGGTAGCAATGGATAGGAAAGCCCTAGGTGATATATGTTTTGGATTAGATGATAAGATCATGTATTAAATCAAGAAATGTACTACATCCAAGGAAGCTTAGGATACCCTTGAAAACCTTTATGGTAAAGTGTATGAAGAGGATGTTTTCAAAATTAAAGATGAGCTTGTCTCTTTAGATCCCAAGTCCTATTATTCTATCTAGGATTTCATCATCAAGGTGAATGAACTAAGGACAAAGCTTATCGATTGTGAGAGTTCTATCAAAGATGATAGACTGATCTATCTCATATATAACAAGTTTCCATTAGAGTATTCCACATTTGTATCTTCTTTTAACACCTCAAAGACTATATTAGGGTCTACCTACAAGAAAGTCACTTTTGATAAAAATGCTAAACTATTGGATGATAAAGAAAAGAAGTTGAAGTCAATGGGGATTCTCAAATCACCTCAGTCCAAAGCATTGGTGGCCAACAATGAGGGTTCTAAACATTCAGCTAGACAATCTTCAAACAAGGGAAAGGGTAAGAAGAAATGGAAGAGAAAATTAGAGGATGCAGAAAAGACAACACCACAATCCAATCAACAAGGCAAGTCCTCAAATTCGAATAAGAATGGGGACAACAATAAGGAGAAGAAGAAGTGTGCTTATTGCAAGAAATTGGGTCATGAAGAGCGTGAGTGTTATCTTAAAAAGATTGATGAGTTGACCAACATCATGAATAAACATAATGTTCCATTGCCTAATGTTTATAAAGAGAAGGGATCGTCTTCAGATTCCAAGGGCAAAGGGAAAGCACTCATGGCTAATTCAAACTCTTCAAAGGAATGGATATTTGACTCAGGTGCCTCTTATCACATGGGTTCTTCAAAGGAGGATTTTTCTTCAATAAAACATTCAAAGGTACCACACATCTTCATGGGAAATGATAGAAAAATGGAAGTTGAAGGGAAAGGAAACATGGAAACAGAAAATGGAGAGTTTCAAGATGTTCTTTATGTTCCAAACCTAAGTTCAAATCTCCTATCAATCAACCAAATCACTCACCTTGGAGATGGACATAGAGTTGAATTCCTTCCAGATTTAGTAAAAGTGCACAGTCTTAAAGATGACTCATTGGTTGTAGTGGGGAAAGTGAATCATAACAAAAGGTTATACTCTTTCTCTCATTTTGTGCCCAAGTCTCCTTCAAAGGCCTTGTTATCTCAATCAAATTCAACAATGCAATTATGGCATGATCGTATGGTCATCTTGACTACCACTATCTTCAGCAACTTTGCACATATAGAATGGTCAAAGATCTACATCAAATCAACTTTTCTAAGGGTGAATGTTCAACACATTCAGTGGATATGCATCTAGAGGGGAAGTTACAGAGAGGGAAGTCTTCAAAAGCAACAGGTGTTCTCCAAATGGTTCACATGGTATTATCAAGTCCTTTTGCATTCAAAAAAGGTCGCTATATACTTACCTTTGTTGATTACTTTTCAAGGTTCACTTGGGTCTACTTTTTGCATAGTAAGAATGAAGTGATGGACAGATTTCTAGACTTCATGTCTCTTGTGGAAACTAAATCTAGAAAGGCCATCAAAGTACTTTGAATGGACAATGGAATCATGTATGTGAATAGAAGACTTACAGACTTTTTCAGACATGAGGGCATTGATCTTCAGATTTTGTCAGCATTTAGTTTGCATAAGATAGATGCTACAGCTTTGAGGATTTGCATCTTAAGTGTATGGCAAGTTGCATTATTCATGCCAAGTCTCTTGATCCATCATTAGAAGTTGAAGCAATCTCTAGTGCCACTCACATTCTTAATCGTTCTCCTCATCCAACCTTAGATGGAAAAACTCCTTTTGAGGCATGGTGCAGTAGAAAACCTATTGTGACACACTTCAGAGTCTTTAGTTGTCTTGCATGGGCAAAGATATCTTCCAAGGGATGCAAGGCACAGTCATCTTAGCCTTTTACTTTCATTGGTTATGAAGATGATGTGAAGGCATATAGACTTCTAGATCTAGAGACACATCAAATTTTTGTGGAGAAGGATGTATACTTTGAGGAGAGTTTACCTAGCTTGTCCTCTACTCCTCTCTGCACATCATATAGTGTGGAAACTGATAGTGACACCAGCGATAGTGCTTCAACAGATTTAGACATGTGGGGTTCTATCGATAGTTACAATGAGAGGTCACTACATCAGTTCAGTCCACATGCATACATCAGCATAGTGATAGGTCTAGAATACCAATGTAGATGTAGTCTTCCAGATATAGGTTCAGTAACAGATTTGGGGGATAGTATTGATCATCTGCCTCTTCTTGTTGATGCAAAATTACCTTCTTCAGTTTTCACAAGGGTTCCATCTGACTCTCTTGTTCATTCTCTACATGATTGATCATCACAGGTTGAAGTTATTGTGGATACTTATGATCAGTAGTTGCAAAAGGGTTCTTCATTAGTTACCGAGATAGACAGTTCTTTGGGATAGGTTCTTCAGCTAGTTGAGTAGGTTTCAGAGACATCACTTATCCATGGGATTCTTTCCATGCATATCAGAAGCATCTCATTTGTACCCTTGGCATTGTTTCTTTCTAAGGGGGGAACACCATTCTATAGTCTTGGATCAACTTTTTTATCAGAGTAGTCACTGTTTGGCATTCTTCTTTAGGGGGGAGCCTATCCTATCTCTCTTCCTCTTCTCATCATTCTCTTATGTATATACTGGATGTATGCCATAATGGAGGGGTCTTGATTACTCCATCCATCCATGCATCCCTATTCATCTCTCTTTTTGGGGGAGGATTTTTCCCATGAGGTTTTTTCTCTTTCTCCACTTTATGAGAGATTGCCTATCATTATGTACATGGGTACCTAACATGGCCTAGTAGTCGGGACCCATTCTGCATTGCATCCTAGATTTTGTAAGCTTAAGGGCATTCCCCTAAGTTGTACTTAAGGGGGGATTTCGGTGTAAATAAGTATTTACTTATTACACTTACTTAAGTTTACTTAGGTTAATGCATTATATTAATATTTATTTATTAGTTATCTAGGAGTATGTGCACTCTTGTGAGTTTTCATGATGACATTATAGGGGTCCACACCTCTTTTAAGCACATGTTGTCTACAACACAAGAATCTTCTACACACTTATGACACTTTGTCATTCTTATCCATTCATCTAGAATGTTGGATAAGGTGCTTAGTTGTCTTATGAACTGGTTGTTTCTAGAGACATTTTAGGTGCTTCTTGAGAGGCCTTTATATACAGTCACTCCTAGTGTACTCTTAAGTTGGCTAAGCTAGAATATTGAATGAATATCATCATTCTAATCATACTCTATCTATTTTGGTCTACTATGTGCTTGTGCTGAGTTCTTTAGTTCTTGGGTGAATTTTGGCCTAAGCCAAATTCTTACATATTTGATGGTAATTTGTTAATTTTTATTGTAAGTTATTATATATGTGTTAGATATATGATACTTATGGAATCATATTGGCCGATTTAATTTATTTTGATATTAGGTGTCATATTGAGCCAACCTAATATATGTGTTTGAGACTTGTATAAGTGAACTCATTTATGAATTCAGCATGTGTGTGTGTGTGTGTGTGTGTGTGTGTGTGTGTGTGTGTGTGTGTGTGTGTGTGTGTGCGCGCGTGTGTGTGTGTGTGAGAGAGAGAGAGAGACTATTATGAAGTAAATTTTTTTATGCAAGGTTGGATCAAAACCAAGATCAAATCTATTTGAGAAGGGTATGAGTGAAACCTTTGTACTTCAAAGGAACTATATTGGCATAGTTGGTTCTTTTGGTTAGTTTATATCATTGGATTGTTGTATATGGTAAATTGGTACTCACTCTTTCGGTTGTTTCTCTTGTTATAATTAGATTATTGTCCAAACAAGATTTTTTTCCTTGTTTTTCTAGAGAAGTGAGATCCATGTGTGTTCCTAGATGCATTTAATAAACTCCCAAAACCATAACCTATCAAAGATCTATCATGAAGAGTGAGATCTAGAAACATCATATAAAAGTGGCACTCTATTATTACATTCCTATCTTGTTATGTACTATAAGGATAATACCTATATCTTATGTGCATAAAAATATAAATCTCAATAGAATTATAATATTGAGCTTACAGCTCATTAAATGGCTATAATGTATAGTTTTATGTGAAGTCAAGCATTGATATAATAGTGCTAATTGGGAAATAATCATTACACATCTTGAATCACTAATCCAACAACAAATACCTATCACAATACCTTCCATACTTGTAGAACAAAATCTCCTTGAAATATGAAATATAACCAACAATATTTTATTATTTTGTAACCAACTCACATCTGAAACCTTCATCTCTATTCTTCAAAATATATTTGACCATCTCATGTATATTTGTTGAACAAAATTATTACCAAATTCATGTTCACTTCCCTCATGAAAATATTCAAAAAACTTATATAAGCCACCACATTGTGAAAACTTATCATATAAGAAATTATTTCTATATAAGAAACAACCATCATTTTTGGGACATAAAAATCAATCTAGCAAGTGTCTCAATGATTTTGAAAGATGATTCACACCACAATCCTATAAAATTTTGTTAGTATGTAAAGGAGAAATAATGCAGTATAATAGTTTATGTTGCATTGAAAACTCCAAATGATATTTGTAACAACAAGTATTCACAATCTTAAGAGGTGGACAATAAAACGGCTTCAAGGAGTAACTGTCCTTTCTAATGTTTACAATGTTGGGTGGATCTTAATTTTTTTTAACAACATTATATAACATACTTCCAAATAATATTTAGGATGTCATGTGCAATCTCAGTTTCTAATTCTAACCTACAATACATTCTTAACATTTGGTGACACTTTTGACTTAGAGTGCCAAAATAGTCAAGTTTCATCCTCCACACTACTGGTTAGCTTCTTATAAAAACTTGGAGGCTTCCTAACATAATCACATGTATCATTTTGAAGAGGATCATCAATTCCTACTCATCTTGAAAGTTATGTATCCAATTTTTTATGATTTATATTGAAATCAAAATAGTTTTGTTCCATAAAGAGAGCATTTCTTAAATGTTGGCTTATTAATAAGGTTGTGATAAACCTCAAAAAACCTCTCTTATCATTTTTCCTTTTTATTCTTTCCAATATAATTCATAGAACTAAAATATATTTCTTAGGATAATATAATTTATTTCTATTTTGTTAAATAGACAAATCTTTAATTTCTCAAGCATAGGTCTCATATTTTGTATCTTGATGGAGACACAACCAAAGACTAGAATGAACACACAAGAAAAGGGAAATATTATTATCAATGAAAAATGCCCTACAGGCTTACAATAGTATGATTTTGGAGAAAGAAATTCTCCACACACTACCTTCTCTCTAACTCCACTAAGAATTGCCTTTACAATGCCAAAAATGTTCTTAAATAGACCCCAATTCATTTAGGGTTAGGAATACATTCTAGAATATGCTAGTTGGCATCCACCACCAAAATAGAAGGTTCTAGAAGTCACGATAGAAGTCGGTGTAAAATCAAAAGAATCTAGAAATGGTAGTCCAACTTTCGGGAGGCATAATTTTTGAACTAGGACTCCGATTGACAAACTATTTAATTTTTGAAAAGCTCTTGAAGTTCTCTATAGCCTTATAGACTAGCTTTACTCATTCCCCATTTTTTAGCCCTATACGAAGCCATTTAGTGCCCCAAATCTGACTTTGAAGCACTGTTAAGAGGTCTCATAGAAACTTAAAACTATAATAAATTTCTAATCATAAAGTCTTTTGACCTTATTCTTTCTCTAGAGTGCTTTAGATTTCAAGTATGATCATCCCTCCAAATTACACCCTCTAACTCATCATAATTTTGGCTCTATTACAAAACAACTCATTTTCTACATTTACACATATCCAAAGGTGCTTTAAAACTCTAACCCAGAAAAATAATAGTGGAACTGTGAGAGTTGGAACCTTTATTTGACCCAAATGGGTATCCAGAAATAAAAACACATTAAATCTAAACTATATCTAAGCACCTTTTTTTTTTGGGTGATACAGGATTTCCCTTACACCACTGGATGCTCCTGCATTAGACACCCAGAGTAGATTGAAAAGTGACCCTATCACATTATGGTAGAGGAAAACCCAAATGGGCAACCTCTGCTACTGATATCCAAGTTGAGTCCTCTATTGGTCATCCTTTCCACTTTACTAGGTACTCTTCATACTACCTATTTCTGGTACTCCTACCCACATGACTATCCAGAATCTCTTCTATCTCCTCCTTCTTAGAAGTAGGAATTGAACATGGCTCCAACATCAACCCCTCATCTACACCATCATCATCATGATATTTTGTTAAGTCTAAAATGTTGAAGATAGGAGAAATGTGAATCCCATCTGGAAACTCCACCTCATATGCATTTCCTGAGTCATGCTTCTTCAAAATTTTATAGGGGCCAAATTTCATCTTCATCTTGTTGTAAGTACCCACTGGAAACCGTTCCTTTCATAAGTGTACCATAACCAGATCCCCTACTTGGAACTCCTTATGTCTCCTTCTTTGATCTACCCTGGCTTTATACTATTGATTCATCTTGGTGATGTGTGCATGGACCTCTTCATGTAGGCTCTTGATATGTTTAGCAAATTCTTCTACCTCAGCACTTGTCCTCTCCACTTGCTCCATTTTCCTTAATTTTGGTGCAGTCCTTGGACTACTTCCATACACAATTTGGAATGGTGATCTACTAGTACTCCTATTTATAGAATTATTGTAAGAAAATCTACTTGTGGAAAAATCAAATCCCATCCCTTGGGCTTATCTCCCACTAAACACCTCAACAAATTTCCCAGACTTCTATTTACCACTTTGGTCTGTCTGTCAAACTACAGATGATGTGTAGAACTGAACCTCAATTTTGTCCTCAACTGCTTCCATAAAGTCCTCCAGAAATAGCCCACAAATTTATTATCTCTGTCAAAAACAATACTCTTTGGGAGACCATGTAGTCTCACCACCTCTCTGAAAAATAAATTTGCAATATGTATAGTATCATGAGTCTTGTGGCATGGTATGAAATGTGCCATCTTGGAGAACCTATCAACCACCACAAATACTAATTCATTACCCCTTTGTGTCCTCAAAAATCCAAGAACAAAATCCATACTTATGTCCTCCCAAGGCTTTAATGGAATAGGCAATGGCTGACAAAGTCCAGTATTGTGACTAAATCCTTTGGTTGCTTGACATATTTGACAACTCTAGACAAATTTCTTCACATCTTGTGACATTTGAGGCCAAAAATAATGTTCTCTAAGAATGGCAATGGTCTTATCTCGACCAAAGTATCCTACTATTACCCCATTGTGTTTCTCTTTGATCAAGTTTTCCCTCATGGAACTCCTTGGAATGCATAATTGACTACCCTTGAAAAGCATACCATCCTGAATCAAATAGTCTAGCCACCTAGTTCTGTCTATAGTAACAGGTTCTTTACAAGCCTTCCACACTCCAACAAAATTAGGATCCTCATGGTATAGATTCTTGAGTTTATCAAACCCAACCACTTCAATCTGCATTGCTGCTAGCAAAAACTATCTACTACTCAATGCATCTGCAACCCTATTAGACCTTTTGCTTCTATGTTTCAACACAAATGTATAGTTCTACATGAACTCTACCCACTTCAAATGTCTCTTGTTCAATTTACCTTGGCTATTTAGGTACTGTAATGCCTGGTGATCAGTATACAAGACAAATTCTTTTGGCAATAAATTATACCTCCATTGTTTTAAGGCCTGAACAATTGCATAAAACACCTGATCATAAATAGAATAGTTCTTCTTTGCATCATTCAATTTTTCTCTAAAATATACAATAGGCTTACCTTCTTGGCTCAATATAGCCCCAATAGCATTTCCACTAGCATCACAATCTACATGGAACACTTTACTAAAATCAGGAAGTGCCAACACAGGTTATTTTGTCACCTTCTTCTTCAACATTCAAATCTCCTTTTAGCTACTGTAGTCCACTTGAACTCTTTCCTATCCCCCCTTATTGTTTCAATTAGGGGTACACATATGCACTGAAATTCTTAATGAACTTCCTCTAAAAACTAATCAAACCATGAAATGATCTCACCTCAATAGTAGACCTTGGAGTAGGCCATTCCAAGATGGCCTTTACCTTCTCTGGATCCATTTCGAAACCTTCAGATGATAAAAAAAACCCCAAGTAGGCTAACACTTTTTTTACAAAGCTACATTTCTTCAAATTAATCAACATTTTCTCTTCCCTCAACCTTTCAAGGATACTATGAATGTACAATAAATGTTAATCTAAAGTCTTATTGAAAATTAAAATATCATCCAAATAGACAGTAACAAATTTTCCCAAGAATTTCTTTAGTACCTCATTCATAAGCCGCATGAAGGTGCTTGGCATGTTGGTCAATCCAAAGGGCATGACTAACCACTCATATAGACCCTCCTTGGTCTTGAATGTAGTCTTCCACTCATCTCCCTCTCGTATCTATATCTAGTGATAGCCACTCTTGAGATCTATCTTTGTGAAGTACTGAGCTCCACTCAAGCAGTCCATAAGATCATCCATTCTTGGCAAAGGAAATTGATACTTGATGGTTATTATGTTTATAGCTAGAGAGTCTATGTACATTCTCCACTCTCCATCCTTCTTTGGTGCCAATATTGCAGGTACTACACATGGACTTAGGCTTTGTTGAATCAAACCCTTCCTCAATAGCTCCTAAACTTGTCTACTTAGCTCCTCTATTTCAGTAGGAGTCATCCTATGAGCAACCTTGTTAGGAAAACTAGCTCCAGGGATTAAATCTATTTGATGATTGATCTATCTTACTGGTGGCAACCCTTTTGGAACATTATCGAAGATGACATCTCCATACTCACTTAATATGCCTGAAACTTCAGGTGGAATTTCACTACTACCTTCCTTATCTCTACTAGGAATCAAAGCATAACACATATGCTGATGTTTCATACCATCCAAAAAAATTCTTCCATCAACAAGACATATCCTAGCACTACTACATACCTTTTCACCTTCTTTTATCAAGGGCTTCAATTTGTGGTGAACTTCATCCTTTGTCAAAGAGTGGGTATTTGCATGACCATCATGTATATCATGTCTATCACATTTCCATAGTCTTCCCAACAATAAATGGCAGATGTCCATTGGAAGTCATGTTAGAAGTCGGTGTAAAATTAGAAGAATCCAGAAAGGGTAGTCCAACTTTCAGGAGGCATAACTTTTGAACCAGGACTCTGATTGATGAATTGTTTACATTTTTGGAAAGCTCTCAAAGTTCTCTACAGCCCTATGGATGAGTTTCACTTGTTCCCCTTTTTTTGGCCCCATACAATGCCATTTAGTGCCCCAAATATGACTTTGAAGTGCTCTTAGGAGGTCTCCAGGAAACTTAAAATTGCAATAACTTTCTAATCATAAATTCTTTCAACCTAATTCTTTTTCTAGAGTGCTTTATATTTCAATTATAATCATCCCTCCAAATTACACCTTCTAACTCATCATAATTTTGGCTCTATTACAAAATAACTCATTTTCTACATTTACACGTATCCCAATGTGCTTTAAAACTCTAACCCAAAAAAATAATAGTGGAACTGTGAGAGCTGGAACCTTTATTTGACCCAAATGGGTATCCATAAATAAAAGTACATTAAACAAAAACTATCTCTAAGCATTTTTTTCTTGGGTGATACAGGATTGCCCTTACACCATTGGATGCTCCTGCATCATATCTTTAAAAAGTGTAACAAAATGTTGGCATTATTTGGTTAATGTTTTCTTACTAAAAAATCATTAAAAAAAAATTAAAGCTCACAACTGAAAATTATACTCAATATGTTCGTATCAATTTCATGCCATTTTGTTGTTCTTCAAGATATTTAATTTGAAGTGTTTTATTTTTCAACATAAGGTAGTTAATTTCTCATGTATTTTGGAGATGTATAATGTTCATTTAGTTAATTAACATCTATTTCAATGTCAATCCTTGAAATATCTTGAGCAATATTTGCATGTCAAATCTCTACATAATCATTCCCAAATTGAATATCTTGTGCAATATTTTCATTCTCAATCTCTATGCTTTCATTGTCAAACACTACATGTTCATTATCAATCAATAAATTCTTATTTTCAATCTCTATATTTTCATTCCTAATCTCCACAATTTTCATTCTCAATATCTAGATTATCATTTTCAATATCTAAATTTTCATTATCATTGTCAAAATTATACTCAATATTTTCAAATTCAATGTCCTCTTTTCTTGAAATAGCATTTATGGTTGGGCCTTGGGCCTTAACTTCACTAATATTAACATACATTATCTCTTCATACGGTTATCCCTATCACTTTTTCTACATACTTCACTTTCATATTTTTAAAGCTTTCTCTCTTTTATGATTTTGATGACTATTGATTCCTATTATACCATAAAACTTTGGACCAAATATAATTTCCAAAAAAGAGATATGAGAAAATATGCCTCAAAAAGTGTTATGTCATTTGTTGTAGATTAAAACTCTATGAAATTTACGTTTTTTTTAAAAATTGCATTCATATGATATTGGATACATAATCATATCAGATACAAAATATGTGAAAATTTCCCATACAAATGTGTCAAACCTTATGTTAGTGCATTGTATTGTATCTGGTATTAGATATGAAATTGATATTGAATATTGATTAACATGAAAAATGAGTGGAAACAATTGCTCAAAAGAATAGTCTTGACAATTGAGTGTCAACACACTTAATCATTTTCATCATACATGTCAACTACACAATAGATGTCAAGCCAAAATTCCAATAGGTGTCGAGTCGCAGTTGGTATTGAGCAATTCAGAATGTAGTATGTGCTGAGTGATCCAGGAAATGTTCATGTGTTGAGTAATCTAGAAATGTTCAGATGTTGAGCAATACATAATATATAGGTGCCAAGCAATACAATTTTTAACAGATGTCGAGCAAACCAGGAAAGTAATAGCTGTTGAGCAATCTAGGAATTAGTTCATGTCGAGCATCAGTAATGTAATGAGTGTCGAGTAACTCAAGATTAGCATAAGAGTTTGTATTTGCACAAATTAAGATGTGTACCATTTTTGGAGCCGACTTAGAGAAATTTTGAAGAAGAAAAAGGATAAGGATGAATCATTTACATTCCCTATGCAATCTACATGCAACCAATCAGAAAAAAGGTGAAGGCATGTAACCAATAAGAAAAATGCAAAGTATGAGCAGGAATTTGAGATTCAATATGGATCGTAGATCCATGCCTAACCCTAAGTCTTCGCATTCTTTATAAGAAGAATGAATGCACCATTGCATGTGTCGAAGAAAAAATTATAAGGGGAGATTATAGAAAAAATTTAGTGTGAAGAGAAAAGACTTAGAGGAACGGAGTAGCAGTTTCATATCAAGTTGATCAGAACAGCACAAGGGACAAGGAGTACATACAAAGATCAGATCAAGCAAGGATCAAAATAGGAAGAGCAGATCTAGTACCTGAACCTAGCAATTTGAGATTGCATTCGGTTAGGTCAAATTTTCTAATACTATCTCACAATTGTATTAGAGGTTGAAATCATATGTTGATAGGTTAGCTTAATAGCTAGGTAGGAGAACATTTGGAGAAGGTCATGAAAATCCTATGTATTAGGTGGGTTTAACAACCTATTGTAAATCTTTTAATAGGGTGACACTTCATGTAAGTGTTTTTAAATCCTCTAATTAGGTCACTATTGACATAGTGTAAAGCCTCTAATAGGGCAGGCCTTTCACAGGGTAGACCATCAGAAGTGGTTGAACATTGATTGCTACAATAATTTTTGTGGGTGTCATCCCCACCCCAATTTTACCTTCTTATTCCTAGAGGGTTTATGGGTTACCCAATCTTTGTGTTATGTGTTCATGCATGCTTTCATTTCATGTTTGTTTATATGTTTACATGCATGCAAAAAAAAATTCAAATATGTGTTAATAAGGGTTTGAAAGGATACAAATTGGTTACTTCTGATTCACTGCCCAACCATCCCCCCCCCCCCCCGCCCCCCCACCCCCTACCTCTTAGAAGTACTCTTCCCATTTGAACATTTCAACAATTGGTATCAGAGCCTAGTTCTCACAAGGGGAAGCCTAACAGCTTGGAGAAAAAGGTCAAAAGATGGAAGTCTTCAAACTTGGGAAGATCATTGACAATCAGGTGATTGATGTGCAACTAGCTCTACACAAAGTAGAGGAAGCCAAGGAGGAACTGAGAAAATCTTTGAAAAGAAGAAAAGAGATAGCCATAGCTGAAAATGACATACACTACAAGGATATTGACACCTCACAAGTGTTTTCCAATAGATACTCTAAGGAATTTGATGCTGCAATAGTAGAATTAATGGAGAAAAGTAGAGCACAAGCTGAAGAAATCAGATTATTCAAGCTTGAACAAGAATCACAAGCCATAATGCTTTGTGAAGTGACTGAACAAAAGAAAAGAGCTATTGAATACAAGGCCATGGTAGAAGACAACAAGATAAATCTCATCAATAGGCTAGAAGAGAAGACAATTGAATTTGAAAAGATTTCAAACATGCAGTTAGACACCTTAAGCCAGATGATGAATGCTCATCATGAGCTAAACATGAAGGATATTGAGATCTCCACCTTGAAGATACAGAATGAACAATTATAGAATGAATTGAATAGATAAAAGGAAATAGCAAAAAATTACAACAAGCCCAATGAGGCCATCAAGTACTTTGAGCAATTGCTAAAATCACCAAGGTCTAGTAATGACACTACAGCACTTGGCTACATCAGCACTGAACAAGGAGAATCATCCAAGGCTATAGAAGAAAGAAGCAACAAAGGTAAGAACACTAAACCTACTTGACATTTATGTGGTAAAAAGGGACATACCTTTAATGTGTGCAAAAGCAAGCATAGTCATCAGCATGATCTACAAATGCAAATTTCCATCACAAGTGCAAAAAACAAGGACATTTAACACAAGACTACAAAACAAAGACCATGAGGGCACCAAGATTTTAGGATCACTACAACAACTGTAAAAAATATGGACATAGAGCATTTGAATGCAAATCAAAGCCTATGTGGATACCTAATCAGCCTGCATGAGGAATCAATCATGCACATCACTACAATTGGGACTACAATACCAGGTATAGTTGTCACTATTGTCAAGAGTATGGACACATTCCTGAAAATTGCATAAGGACACATTTCAAGGGAATTTATAGCAGATGGCTAAACCAAACTACAAGTTTTAGTTGTTTGAAGACTGGTCATATCAGTAAAATTGTCCTACAAAGTCAAAAGCATCAAAGACTAAAGTCAACAAAAGAAAAGAGAAGATTGATGTTGAACAAATAAGAGGAGAAATGAACAAGACTTGGAAGAAGAAAGGTGAATGCAGCACATCAAATGGAGAGATCACTTCACCCAAAAGGTCAAGTTATCACACCTCATCTAATTAAGCACAAGACAGATACATGGGGTTGATACATAAAAAGATGTATCATACATCAGCGCAAGAAAACATAGAAGTATTGCAAAGAAGAAATATGCATGAGAAATGATGCCTAGTTAAAAGATGATGTCGAGCTACCCTTGGTTACCGAGTAAAACTCCAGTAAATGTTGAGTTGGATAGTGTAGTGGATGTCAAGTAAAGAGATGTTAGTGGCTACCAAGTGATTAAAAATTCAGTTGATGACGACTGGAAAAAGATATTGGATGCCAAGTAAATGAACTTTAGTGGAAGCTGAGTTGATAAAATCTTTGGAAGCTGAGTGTACAACTCTAATCACAAGCGCAATGAATGCTAGGTTTTTTAACCTAATAAAGGTTAAAAAAATTCATTTTTGAATCATTCGAACACAAAGCAAAGTCAATCAAAATGAAGAGGCAATTCTACAGTGATCAAACAGTGATTTGCAATGATTTCAACCACGATTCAACTCTAGTCCATTGATTCATAGGTATTTCATCCAAGTGTCGAGCTACATAGAATTTGAAAGTCTATTTAATTTTAAACCCTAGTTTGGAAAAGATGGCATCTAGGTCAAAACCTACCAAAGGGGAGGAAATTCATGAAATACAACTAGTCAGTAATGAAGTTAGACAGCCAGAGTTTAGACCCATCCTTGAAGTTGCTTATAAAAATGATCCCACTGGTGCCTTATCCTTAATTCCTAATAAATTTTTTATGGTCCAAGATATTCAAAAATGTTATAATTGTAAAGTTGGAGCCATAGGAGATTTGGATATTTTTAATGCATTTGATAAACTCTGTAAAAATGGAAAACTTAAAGATGAATTCTCCATAGTTGAGAAGAAGGGTCTGACCAAAGCCCTCATTTTCCCTATTGTCTTCAAAATGGAATTGATATGCATTGTGTTGAGCAGAATCCATGATGGAGCTTTTTGGTTAGAAACAGGGCCGGTAAAGTTTACAAAGAAAACTGTACATAGGGTTAATGGTATTCTAACCCTAGATTAGCCAAAGACCCTAAGAAGTGACAAAAAGGAAGCCATAGAGAAGAATACAGGGGGAAAATGGAATAATAGGGGAATGACAATAGACACCATCACAAAATCCCTACTAGATTTTGTTGTGAGAGTCATATCACACAAATTCCACCAGTCAAGCAGACTAAACAGTGTACCATGTATAGCAGTGGATGTTGCTTATAAATTGGTGAAGAAAGATCATACATATGATCTTGCAGAGCTCATGTCTCAGTAGATTAATGAAAATCTGGGAGCTATAAGGAAGTCTAAGGGAGCTCGATGCAAATTTAGCTCAGTTTTGGTTTGCATATTTTTCTACATTATGAAAGAATTCCCTTCAGTAGGCAAGGTGAGATGGGATCCAAATAAGACCATTGTTGACCAAATAAATGGATTCATTGATCAAATGGGTGAGAATTTTGATGTCCAAATGACTAGCTATTTTGAGGACTTCAAGAAGTCCATGAAACAAAGAATGAGGATACTAGTCTCACTGGTTGAGAAGCATGAAAAGGACATTTTTTTTCTTGAGGACATTGATTACACTTCCATATAAGCAATCATACCTAGAGTAAGATGGCTTAGGCCACTAGGTTATAGACTTGATATTGATCAAGCCTCAGCTACAATAACAACTCTACTTGTAGAGGAAATTGATAAAACTACAACACATTTTGGAACCTATAACATTGTTAAATCAAGGGTGGTAACAGACCTCAAAATAGCCACAATAGTGAAGAAGAAGGATAAATTGGTCAAGAAGATCAAGAAGAAATTTGGTGTTTAAGAGGCAGGCACAATAGAGGAAGAGGAAGCAGATGAAGAAGAGGAAGACAATGAAAATGCAGGAGATGAGCCTGAACAAGAGCCTCTACAATTGACACAAGGCTTAGGTGAGGATAAAGAGGAAGATGTCGAGGAAGAAGAAGTTGAGGAAGCACCTAGCAAAACTAAAGTCACTAAGAGGAAGCCAAAAGCTCCACCTACTCCTCAACCCAAAGCTAAGAAAGTGGCAAAACCTGCACCAAAGAAGCCCACTACCAAAGCTACCACTAGGGCCACAACACAAAAGGCAAGAGAAGAGGTAGATAAGAAGAAGAAAGCCACCAAGAAGACTAATGAAGAGTTGAGAAAGAGAAGAAAATATGTGGCTCAGCCTAAATTTGATGAAGAAAAGACTAAAACAAATGATAACAGTCAATTTAAAGTGGTAAGTCATCCACCAAAGTCTTCAATTGATAAATTATGTACAAAGATTAGAAATGATGACTTGAAAGATTTAAAGAATTTAAGCTCACAAAAGAAGAGAAAAATAAATTAGAGGAATCTATGTATGCTATGATGGCTTAATACAAGCACACACCTCTAGAGCTAGATGGCTCAATGCCCAAGGAATTGTACAAAATAGTAGAAGACAAATGGTATTTTTGCCTACAGATGGAGAAGGAAATAAGAGATTCTACTTTAGCAAGATTGTTGCCTAATTTTACTAAGAGTCAAATAGCTAATGCAGTTAAGAGGCACAATAATACATTTACTCAGAAATATAGGGCATTCAGTATTTTGCAAAATAAAATTAAAGATGTAGTCAACAAATCCACAAGATTGTGGAAAATAATATACAAGAAAATTGATGATGTGTTTGATGAAGAATATAAGGTAGAAGCAAGTGCCAAGAAAAAGGAAATGAAAGAAATGGGGAAGAAGGAGGAGGAAAAGAAGGTAGAAAAGAAGAAGAATGAGGAAGAGAAGAAATATGAAGAGGAGATAGAGGAAGACAAGGGTGCAGAAGAGCAACAAGAAAAAAGTGTGCAAGACACACAACTATCACCTCCTAGCCCTCCTCATGCCTCCATCACACCTGTAGAGATTATCAAGATCAAAGATGTTATTGACACTTCTGGTCAAAACATTAATCCATTAACTACAGAGGATCTAGCAAAGATCCTTGACCAATCAACAGAAGCAAATAGACTATGTTCAAGTCCAATACTGGTCAGTGTTGATGAGTTGCAAAAGGCAGTAGTGAAATCAAAGAAAGTCAAGGTGTAAACACAAGAACCACCTTCTACCATACAAACTACTGGAATCCTATTCCTTCCTCCACCATCTCCACCAAAAGAAGTTATAGATGCACTTCAAGTGTTGACTGCAAAAGCAAGGGAAGACAAAGAGAGAACTGAACAACCAGCAAGCACACCCCCAGCCAGTGATAGTGAAAAGGAGAAACAAGTTGAAGAGAAGGAAGAGACAAGAGATGAGGAGCAATCTACAATACAAAATTTGGTTGAACTACCCAAAATGGGTACTCCCACTCAAACTCTTCAGAAGCTGAGCACTAAAATGTTAACATTACAAATTAGGACACCAAGCTCAAGCTCAAAAAAAGTAGCCAGGAAACTTCATTATGGAATTCCTGAGCTTGATGAGGAGATCACAATACCTTACTATGAATCTAGCACTCTCACTGAGGAGAAGATGAATGAAATTCAGAATGCACTAGATAGAAGAAGAAGACAAGAGGTATTGAGAAAAGAATACAAATATAGGCAAGCACAGAATGAGATCAAGGACATCTTTATGGATGCCTTCAACTTGCAAACACTTGATGAGTCAAGGCCAATAGTAGAACAACTATCTAACATAGTTGATTAGGTGAAAAATGAGGACCATGATGCAAATGCAAAATTAATGGAGTGGTCAGAAAGGAAATTCCAAGGAGAGGTAAATGAGAAAATATCTAGTGATATAGCACTATCACAAGTTGAACTAGCTAAGAAAATAGATAAAGTCAAAATTGTACTTGGAAATGTATTCTCCTTGTATAACAAGTTCTGTGATTTTTCCAAATTCACACAAGAGACTAGCCAAAGAATAATGAGCTTAGATAAAAATCTAAAGATTTCTAGTATGAAACTCCCAACCAATCCAGCTCAGAGTGAGAATTATTTTACTCAAATGCTTCACATACAAAGAGAATTAGTTGTATTAATAGCAGAGGAGGAAAATACAAAACCAAAGTTGATGCGAATCTAGTCCTCTATAACCCCTCATACATGTCAAGTACACAATAGATGTCGAGCCAGAATTCCAATAGGTGTCGAGTCACAATTTATGCCAAGAAAGTTTGAATGTAGTATGTGCTAAGTGATCTAGGAAATGTTCATGTGCCAAGTAATCTAGAAATGTTTAGATATTGAGCAATACAGAATATATAGGTGTTGAGCAATACAATGTTTAATAGGTGCCAAGAAAACTACGAAAGTAATAGATGTCGAGCAATCTAGGAATCAGTTCATTTTGAGCATCAGTAATGTAATGAGTGCCGAGTAACTTAGGATCAGCATAAGAGTTTGTATTTGTACAAACTAAGATGTGAACCATTTTTGGAGCTGACTTAGAGAAATTTTGAAGGAGAAAAAGGATAAAGATGAATCATTTGCATTCCCTATGCAATCTGCATGCAACCAATCAAAAAAAAGGTGAAGGCATGCAACCAATAAGAAGAATGCAAAGTATGAGTGAGAATTTGAGATTCAATATGGATCATAGATCCATACCTAACCTTAATTCTTTCCATTCTTTATAAGGAGAATGAATGCACCATTGCATGTGTGGAAGAAAACAATATAAGGGGAGATTATAGTGAAATTTCAATGTGAAGAGAAAAGACTTAGAGGAATAGAGCAGTAGTTTCATATCAACTTGATCAGAACAGCACAAGGGACAAGGAGTACATACAAAGATCAGATCAAGCAAGGATTAGAATAGGAAGAGCAGATCTAGTACCTAAATCTAGCAATTTGAGATTGCATTCAGTCAGGTCAAATGTTCTAATACTCTTTCATAATTGTATTAGAGGTTGAAATCCTATGTTGATAGGTTAGCTTAACAGCTAGGTAGGAGAACCTTTGGAGAAGGTCATGAAAATCCTATGTATTAGGTGGGTTAGACAACCTATTGTAAATCCTTTGACAGGGTGAAACTTCATGTAAGTATTTGTAAATCCTCTAATTAGGTCACTATTGACACAGTGTAAAGCCTTTAACAGGGCAGACCATCAGAAGTGGTTGAAAATTGATTGTTGCAATGATTTTTGTGGGTCTCATCCCCACCCCAGTTTTACCTTCTTATTCTTGGAGAGTTTATGGGCTACTAAATCTTTGTGTTATGTGTTGATGCATGCTTTCATTTCATGTATGTTTATATGTTTACATGCATGCAAATTATTTTTCAGATATGTGTTAATAAGGGTTTGAAAGAATAAAAATTGGTTACTTCTGATTCACACCCCCCCCCCCCCCTCCCCTCAAAAGTACTCTTCCCATTTGAACATTTCAACAGAAACAATGTTTTTCCCATTGGCGAAAACTTGTTTGCCTTTGGAATCCAATATTAGATATGTCTGATTTACAATGAATTATATATCTAACAATCATAAACTAAAAAAATTAAATTTTAATTATTGTATTTTTTCATAAAAATATAAGTCTAATATAGAAACATCAATATAAAGAGATCATCGAGGACTACAAAATCTATCATCATAATATTGTTCACAATTTGGCTAATATAAGGTCTTAGGGTTTTCATTTATAGCAACATAAAGTCTATTTTGAGATGGTAGAAGTTAATAAGAAGTTTGAAGTGACAAATTGTGAAGAGGAAGAGACTTTTGTTTGACACACTTCACTAGAAGAATATGAAGACATGTGAACTCGAGGGAAGGTACTACAAATAGTCATGACAAATTCTCAAGAGCACTAAAGTAACATCAAGTTTTATATGAGTTATAGAAAATTTATTAGTAATAGGTTAACAAGAAATGATAGAGTAAATGACAATATAATGAGTTTTTGGTTAAGAGATTATTTTGGTTTGTCAAAATGATTCTCAAGACCACTAAAGTAACATCAAGTTTGGTATGAGTTATAGAAAATTTATCAATAATAGGTTAACAAGGAATGATAGAGTAAACGACAATCTAATGAGTTTTTGGTTAAGAGATTGTTTTGGTTTATCAAAATGATTACTTAACAAGGTTTGGATGACATCTTTGATGTTAATCCACACATGACAAAACTTTATTTGAATATTTGGTAACATGCTAGGCATCACAAGACTGACTAATGAAGAGATTTGGTATAAAGGCAAGGAATTTTGTTAAACAAAGTATGGTACTATATTTTAATGATATAATGTTTATATTGGTGCTCTATTTGATTGATAGAGATGAAAATTTTATGTTAGATAAGAATACAATACAGTTGTATGTACATTTTTAAAGAAGATTTAAAAAGGATTGATCAAATATAGAAGATATCAGTAACAGTCAAAGGTTTTTGTATCTATCTCTAGTGATAGTTTTGTACAATTATATATGCATGTTTGAGTGATGGGCTTATCTTTCTCTTTGTATTTTAATTACAACTCCTAATAGGGTTGACTCTTCTAACAAGGCCTAGTCCTCTAACAAGGTCAGATACATTATAAGGATGTAATAGACTCCTAATAGGGTCAATATCTTTCACAAGAAAATTTTGATTAGTGGATCATTTTGTGGGTACCATTCCCATTGGGGTTTTCATTCAGTAGGGTTTCCTTAGTTAAAAAATAATGGTGTTATGAGTTTCATTTTATTATGCTTATGTTTACTTTTTTAATTTGATCATTTATAAATTCTAAATATTGTTAATGATGTCCATAGTTGGGAAAAGTTTGTGGAACACTAATTCACACACCACACACCCCCCCCCCCCTCCATGTGTCCCATTATTTCCTATTCCTAACAATTGGTATCAAAGCATGATTCCTCAAGGAAGGCCTAACAGCTTGAGAAAGGTCACTATTGATTTGGAATAATTGTAGAAGAATATTTAAGAAGATCTTGAGAAACTTGATATGGTTATTGATGAAAGAAATAAACTAAAGGTCAACCTTAAGGATGCACAAATTTTATATTAAAATTGAAAGAATAGATTGAGAGCACTAGAGTGATAAAGAAAGAGTCATGTGATCATTTCAAGGACTATGATTTAGCTTCAAGGCTTACGAAGGAGAATGATATTTTGAAACATGAGCTTGGAATTACAACCTTGAAGATGAGCATGATGGAAGATTTGAGAATATAGATCTAAAATCTCATCTTACTAAGGTGACATCTGAACTTGAGACTACAAAGTTATAGTTTGCAAAACTTGAGAACTACAACATTATTGCTAAAGGAGAACTTACACAAACTAGGCAACATATTGAGAAGTTACATTGAAGTACTAAAAATCTTTATGAGAAAATTATGGCACAAAGATTTATCAGAAAACTAATGTAAGATTTATAAGAAAAATAATGGGATAAAAGATGAATTACAGTTCAAGGGAAGATGAGGTATCAGCTAGATTCATCCATGTTGCATACAAAATGTGTGTTGACAAGGTGAAAGTGAATCTGTGTGAAAATATAAAATAGCAACTATTTGACAACATTGAAAGGATTAAGAGGGATAAGTATACAGAATTTAGATTTAAATATTTGATTATATATATTTTCCTTAATGTGGTAAAGATATTTCCATATGTTCCTTTTTATGAGGGGAATTCAAGAAAGTGTACAATGGAGTTAATAATACACTAGTTCATAAAGTACCCAAGGGAGAATATAACTAACAGCATTTCCTTAATGATGAAATCATTCAAAACTAAAATAAAGAAGAGAAAAGATTCCCAAATCTTTGGTATAGAAACACAAAAATGATATTTTTTTAATGTTTGTAACAGAAAAGACATGTATGGAGGTGTTAGAGCCTCGAGTTATGTACAGTGAACCACTTGGTTATATGATGTGATTGAAGAAAAGAGTGATGGATATGCTAAAGAAATTTTCAAATTAGAAAAACATGAAAAATATGCTAGATGGGGCACATATGAAGAGAAATTGGGTGAAGTACATCAAAAATTGACTAGTGGAGTAGTGAGGAAAAAGGTGGACAATGTGATGAGTAAGATTTTGAAGGACTCTAAAATTACTAAGAAATAATGGGATGATGTTAAGAATAAAATGTTGGAGATGAGTGCTAGTGGACAATCAAACATTATATTGGTTAAATCATTGGTTATAGATGCTACACCAATCACCCCTATAGCTGCAAGCACATCACAAGTTCCACCACCAAGATCTAATACACCTTTGGCAATAGTAGTTTAGTCATCATCAGACAATGATGTAAATCTTACAAGGAGGTTTACTAGGGCCTCATCATCAGTTATTTAGGAAAAAAATGACAAAGACTAAATCTACAATAGTCTTGAAAACATAAATCAAATGAGAAAAGGAGGAAGAAATGCCCAAAAGGCCTAAGAGGGTAAAGGAAATGGTAGCTAGACCAATACCTTAGAAGAAACAAAATATTGAAATTGCTTACAAAGGTAACAAAAGAAATCAAGAATGCACCTATTAAAAAGATGAGAAGGAAAATATCATTTTCAAGATCAAACAAATCAGGACCAGCCAAAGCCAAGCAGTGGAAACAAGAAAAAAAAATGGAAACCAAAAATTATAAAGATGAATGAGATGATTATGAATGATGGTAAGTTGAAGAAATTAAATGAAAACTATGATCCGAATCAAAAGAGAAATTTGAACATACATGTTATCAAGTACATGATAAAGTTTAGTAGGTCTATTAGCAGTCTTTGTGGCACTTTGCTAGAAGAAATGTATGAAAGGTTAAATAACTCAAGGCTTAGAATAGTAGAAGAAGAAAATAAATTTGAAGAGCTTGTTATTCATAAATATTGTATGATTTGAATTGTTGAGAAGTTAGATATAATTAAATAGAAATTGCATCAACTACTCAACGATGAGATGAGAGAAATAAGGTTAATAGAAGGACTTTATGAGGTTAGGGTAGAGATTGAGAAAATAGTCTATCAAGTATAGAGAGATCCCAGTATCATACAACTAGTAGCAGCAATAGAAGAGAAACCACAGGAGGACAATAGTGTGATGGACACTGAGGATAATACCCCTAGATGCCAAATGAGTAATACTTTAATTTATCTGGAAGGAGTACAGATAATTGTTGATGCCAAAGAAAATCTATTTAAGGATCAACCTAATCTAATTGTTGGAAATTTAGAGGACAACTCAAGTAATGAAGATGAACAATAGCAGCCACAAAAAAATCCTGAGGAAGGTGTTTTGTGTAGTGAGGAGACACCCAAGAACATAGTGATAATTGTTAAAGTAACTAAGATCGTTTCTAAAAATGTAGAATCATGGCCATTGTTATTCATGATTTTCAAATGCAGATTTAGATCTCATATAAATATGAGAGGAGGAGGCATGTCTCTTCAAGAGACATGTCCCTATAGTTAATGATCATTTAGTTAATAAATAACTATATGTATAACTCACCTTTAGGCATATATATAATATAATGCATAATATACATAATATATATTATATATTATATATAAGATATATATTGCATAATGTATATTATATATATTATATTATATATATAATATATATTATATATATAAGATATCTTAAAGATAATTTCCAATCAACGAGATATCTCATGATAAAATCAATCTAATAGAAGTTATAACAAAGTCATGTCCTATAAAGACATGACTCTACTTGGCCAAAGGCCACATAGGGTCATGTCCCTACTTGATCACCATTGGTGTATAAGTAGATACAATTAGTTTGCTTCTCAATCGACAATCATGAGGTGGTAAAACAATTACGTTCAAGAACGTAATAACATAATAGTCTCTTCTGATTATAAGAGCCCAATTAGTTAAGTAAAGTCATCTAAATAAATAGGCATGTGTGTGTGTGTGTGTGTATTCTTATCAATAATATGAGATATAAAACAATGTTCATATAAATCATGAATACAAATACTCAATGTATTGAGTATATTACTTCAAATGATGCTATACTTTATCACTCCCTCTTAGCAAGGGAGAACTAACAAAAACATTTTATGAGATATCAGTATCAAGTATACCTATACACAACATATTGTCTGACTTTAACACTCTAAAATAGTGACTTTTCAAATAACTACAATCACAATGTTATGAACACTATCATAACATATATTATGATCTCTAATTGTCTGAAACAATATCTAGAGTAATCACAATGCTTTTATTATCAACAACTTCTGATGTATCCGAAAAAAAAATTGTCATAATAATAGGCCTATCATTTGCAAGATCTTCATCTTACAAAGATTACCTTATGTCTATTTGTTATCATGGTATCCAACAAAATCCATCCCAAAGAACTGTGATAATAGGTCTATCATTTATAAGATCATCAACTTATAATGGCTATCTTTTGTTTATATATGTCAATAAAATATTGTCACCTTTTATTACACATCATATGTGAAATAATAACCACCATAAACCAAGGCAGAGGGTGGTGCAAAGGCTTTCACCTCAATTCTTTCTCATAGAGAAGAATAAATTTTAAGGAATTTCACTTAGAACTTCTTCTCATAGAGAAGATACTATTTACAAAGGATTGCACCTCAAAATTCTCCCTCTTAGCAATGATCCTAGGAAGTCAAGTCTAGTAGTTACTCCCTTAGAACCTGTCTTCCCCAAGTATTCTTGTCAGACTCGTTATGAATCTGGTATTTGATTTTTTGGTGATAATTCATCACTTCCTCATGATATACATAGGGGTCATCCCATCAAAATCATGCAGTTACATACATGTATTTCTAGACTCCCTCTAAGTATCAATCTTCTAAATTCCTACATTGCCTTAGAAGAAGTGTCATACTCCCTCTTAATGTAGAATAATCTCATAATATCAATCATCAAAGATGTTTTCTTCAAGAGCCTCATTTTATCCATCTTGATCATCGGGGTCTTTGGAGCTACTATCATTAGATTGAGTCTGCACAATATTTGGTAGCATATGTAAAGTACCAACCTTCTTTTCCTGTAAGAAAAGAAGGTAAATACTCAAGGATAAGAATATGTATCTTCCCATGAGGGTCATGGAACATCTCCTTTCCAAGTGGGAATGAAGCATTGGAACATTGGTTATTATTCCCCACACAATGTAAAATTCCCACTCTTATATCATTAAACTTTTGCATCACATCATATGAAAACTTCTTTCTAATCTTTCTCTTTTCATTTATTTGAGGTCCAAACATTCATTAAGCTTAATAGTAGAAGCAAACATGTCCTTCCATTTTCTTAAAATTGTCCACAATATGCCAATATCTTGATTTAATATAGTTCCATAGACAAGGACTTTTGAACTCAATCATTTGAGCTCCTCATCCAAAGTTGTCTTTGATGAAATGTTATACTTCCTCTAAATTTGATATGAATGAGATCTTCAAAGATCAATTGAAACTTGTCCTCTACCCACTCCTTTATATGAGTGTATCAGATTCCCTCTTAACATTAATCTTTTGAGTTCCTTTTTCTTTGAAGAACTATCGAACTCCCTCTCAATCTCTCTTTTCCTACAATAACATCCTCGAAGGAAAAGATCAAGACACATGATTCTTATATAATGTAAAAATAAGAGAGTGAATACTATAATACTCAGTAGTAATAATTAGTTTTCTAATAATGACAATGATATTAACAAAAGATATCATCTCTAGTCTCAAAATAATATTATTATCCTTTACTTATTATTTAAAAAGAATTCATTCAAAATCTTATTCTATTTTATATTCCTAATAATATTACTAAGAAATTTTTTTCATAATAATATTACAATGAGTATTATTATAACCATCTTATTGTATTTGCCCGTAGGCATTTGTACTTGCCCATAGGCATTGTACTATTGCATTAAGTTTGTTTGATTTCTAATTAGTTTTTACCAATTACAAGTAACTATTTTTATATAATTGAAATATTTTTAAAAATTTATAATTGTTTTATTAATTTTATATATTTTAGAAAATATATGATTGGCTGATATGATATTCTGTTATAAGAGCTCTTTTTTCAGAGGGTTTTCCTTGTTGCTTTTTTCTCAGCCAATTTTTTGCTACAGACAAATAGATTATGAAAATTTAATTATATTAACATCAACATTAATAAATATATATTTTAAAACATTAATTATCTCATAACCTAACTTATAATTTGTATAGAATATCACATTTCAAATAAAATCTATATTTTAAAATTAAGTAAATAATGAATTAATCCTTGCTATAATACTTTGATAAAAGGTAGTAATATATGTGACTAAATAATCAATTTAAAATAAATTTTAGATAGTTCATTCAGAATCTAATATAAAAACATAATTTCCATAGCTTCAAAAGAACTATGTTGATTTCATTACTAAAATTTGAATAAAAAAAACTATTTCCTTATAAAAATAATATGAAAATATATATTCTATTTCTATAAAATGTAACTATGTTAATCTTGTTAAGTTTCAGAATTTGCACCCATTACTGAACTGAAAGAGTTTAGTAATTCTGACTTAACATTGGAACCACTTCACTATGTGTGACATGCAAATAAAGTGAAACCTTTGCATTCTAGGCCAGCTCCAATTTGATATTTCAGTGAAATCCCTAAAATACTTAACTTAAACTTGCAGGGAAAAGGAGAGAAACTGCTGAAAGTAAACCTAAGACCTATAGCCTAAATTAAGAAAAAGGTGATACACCAAAAGTGATTATGGAAATTCAAATACACTTGATGGAGAGGATTACACGGCTATTTGAAATGCAAGCAAAGCACATCTTCCTGTAAAGATTCGTACAAATAATTTATAATAAGGTTTTAAGAATGAAACAATAAAAGGAGGAACATAGACACCTCACTTTAATCAATTTCACTTTTAAATACACATATTATAACCTGCAAATAAACTTACTTTCCTACAAACAAGTGTTGGAATGAGATAGAATGACAAGGAGTAATGAAAATTCTCAAGTTATTCTATCAAACCACTCAAATACACACACAAAACTTGCAAAAAGAAAGAAGGCTTAGCAGTGAACACAAAATAGCATAATCACACTGTTGTCACTTGTATTGTATCTCTAGAAAATGAATTACAGATTCTGCAACAAAGTTTAGGACTCAGAAAAGTAGTCACAAAACTCTCTCATAAAATTAGAACTCTCCCCCAAAAATGAGTTGAAAAACTCATTAAGTACAAAACCTAACACTTGGGTCGAATCCAGAAAGGTAGCATGAAAATAAGGGCCTAGAAACTTCCAAAATGAAGTCTTATCACTTCTAAGACTTTACTAACCCATAAAGAACCCAATGAGTCACTCAAAATTTTCCCAAAATTTCTCTAACAGGTCATAAAGACACTTAAACTACCAAGGTGAAGTTAATTTCAACCCCAAAAACCCTATATTCCCTCCAGATGTTCCCAACTGATTTCTTTCATAAAGACCATGACATAGGGATATAATGACTCATTTCTTCTTTTGCATTACAAATAGAAAAAACATCAAATGATTTATAATTAATCATTGTAATATTTTTCCTTTACAATATACTCATGCAAAAGAAAATAATCAAAAAAATATTCCTCTTTTTTGCATTTTACAATAAGAAAATAATATTAAATGATTTATTTGTATCATTTAATATTATTTCTCTACAATATTCACATTATGCAAAAAAAAAAAAGGTCATATTCCTATCACAAGACTCCTAAGGCATAACATAAACCAACCCACATCCTGTTCAATAAAAGAAAAACTTTAAAAAGGATTAAAATCCCATTAAAAAGCCGCAAACTCCAAATAATATAGAAAGGAATTTGGGGCAGAATGTTTAATTTGACTACCCTAATCATTCCTTCATTTTATCAGTTTGCATTCTGGAGGTTTTGAATGGTGAAGAGATTAAGGGTTTAACTATTTTTGTGGCCTCCATTATTGAGCCTATTGGAAGGTATTTTGTCATTTTTTTGCTTTAAAAAGTCAGATTGCTTCTTTGGGATGCTTTTCATCTTTGGATTTGCAGAGTTTTCTTTTGTCTATAGTCGCCATTGTGATATATTGTTGTTCTTTCTTGTTGTCTTCTCCTGGGTTTTCCTTGCCATGTGTGCGCTACCATGAGAGATTTACTGGGTTTTCTTGCACCATGAATGACAATCTTCAAGTTCGCCATTGTGAGGAATGTTGGAAGGTATGCTTACTGCTGTTACATACGAGTTTTATCTTTTGAATAGACTTGCAAGTTGTATTTCCAAAAACTCGAATGTAGTTCCTTTTTTCCTTACAAAGGCATTAACCAGTATTTGATAGCGATCTTACTGGTTTTTTAATGTAGCTTTTAATGTTCTACATGTGTTCCAGCTTTATATTTTACATAAGGGTTTTGTTGGTTCTTTGAAATTCTAGAATTTGAGTTCTATTCTTGCAAGAACCCGTATGGAGTTCATCCTTTAATTGCTTTTTTGATGAAGTATGAATGCCATGGAAGATATTTATTGATCACTCTCCACATTTTCTTGTTGTTTGGAAGTTTAAGCCACCATGAAATGTTTGCTAGAACTACAAAATGAATCTACCATGAAAAAACTATTTTGTTACTGCAAGGGATCTATACATTTCAATTTGTTGTTTTTCATTTGGATTTTTCTTTGTTGGCTTCATTTGAAGAGCAAGAACTAGGCTACATATCAGTGCCATGTTCTAATTGATAATCTTGTATTAACAAATTGTTGTTGGCTTTTGAACACAATAAACAAGTGGAAATCACCATCTTGCATATTTAAGAAATTGTCAATTTTCCATATCTAAATACTTCTACAACAGTCATTGCAAAATGTTTGCTCTGCTTTGGATGTGGAACTACTCTAAATGTCAATACAAGGCATTTAGATGCACTGAGCTACACATACTCATGTTTGACCAACTACTCTAGTTTTGCAAATTCTTTATGAACCCAATTTCTTAACAATGTAACTACAACTTGCCAAAGCACATAATTTTTAGACAACAACTATCTAGCAATTTCTTCTCCATTTTTACTGTATACGAATAATATAACCACTAGTATTTTTTCCTCAAATGCATTATCCACAAACTTCTCAATTCCTGGTTGCAAAGATAAACTATTGGATCTAACATAATCTTCCAATGCAGAAGGCTTCTCTCGCAAAAGGTTCTTTAGAAATATTTTTTTCTCATTTTTTTGATATGATGTCAACCATCCCATCCTCTCAAAAAACATAAATAGCACCCTTTTATCATCTCCACATCATCTCCACATCCATAGAATTTTACTCCATTTAACTTTTTGATGCGAAGAAAACAAAAATATGTTTCTGTTCTTTTCTCTATATCCATTCATTATGCTCAAAACCTTCATCCTTTTCTCTCCATGTGTATTTCTCCTCCTTTTGTATTCATTTTCCCAATATCAATTGTCCATAAAAGCTTTTCTCAACCTTTGCTTTACCAAGTACTAGTTTCTCAAGTTCAAACTTATACATCCTCTGCAAATACTTGATTATCTTTTTTTGAACTGGTGTGCCAACATCTCAATCTGCAAGGATAGTCCCTACTCTTAAAATTTTATTTTTATTTTTTGTTATTGGTGACTCATGTTGACTGAAAGTCTCAGAACTGAAGCAAAGCTAGTGATTCCTGGACTGTTAGTTGAGGAAACAGTATATCATCTTGAGTAACATATCTAATCCTCCTCTTTAGAGAGGTGTTATATGGAATATCATTGTAAGTTATAGTTCCTTTGATATCTCTCTGTAGTTTCTCTCCCACAATTTTTTGAGAAAAGTAGTCTTTCCACTTCCAGAGGGACCCATCCATGCAAGAATTTTTCCAGGAGCAATGCTTCTAGTTATCCCATTAACAATACTCTTGTAATCCTGATTCTCATGGTTGTTGCTAGTAACATGACGATCACTTGAGAGTTTATTCCATATTCCTAGGAGCTTATGGTTATTCTCTATTAAGTCATTCATTTTATCCATAGTGTAGGAACTTTTCAATTTATGTTTTTCCCTTATGATTTTATCAGAAGAAAATATTATCTTTGTTGAACTCACAGAATCCAAAATGAAACATTTGATAAGGTTTTGAACATTTGATGTTTTCTTTACTCTTCCACTAATAAGAAAAGTTTTGCCTTCCTTCTTGCAGCAAGTTATGCAAAATTTTCATCATATTCTAAAACAACTCCCTAAGTGTTGAATTATCTCATTCCATAATGTTTGAAAGAATACTTTATGAGGTTCAAGCATGGGCTCGTGACACTCACAAATGATTTTTATTTCTTTGAAAAGCTTACTGCAAAATATCTTTCAACATTAGATTTCAATGTTACTACTTACTTTCTTTTGTAACGAAATGCATCAACAGATAGAATATGTGTAGAGATATGCAGTCATTGCTTAGATCCTTTAGGATCTAATATCATTTTCCTTTCATTTTTTGTAGCTGCTGAAGAATACAAAGCTTGGAGTTGGATGATGAGCATGCCAAGGAACTCATAACTAGTCAAAGCAAAAGGCAATGACTAGTTATCTCTATTCTCACTTCTTTCTTTTATACATATCTTATCTATTTGTGTATTCCTTTATGAAAGAAAGTTAGTATAGTAAGCTATACTCACAGCTTGTGTGAGATTTTTTTTCCTCTCAGCATATCAATTCATTTCACTCTTTTGTAAACATCAGTTGTATATTTGAAAATGAATAATACAAGGACATTTTCTATTTTTTTGTGAAATGAATGGCATTTATGTATTTTATTGTTTGAATACTTAAATTTTACACATGTGCAAAATTTTAGTAACAAATCTATTTAGGAAAAAGCATACAACACAACGGTAACTTGCAAGCCTCTCATGTGGGAGGTCTTGGGTTTGAATCTATCTTTGCTTAACATATAATAATAATTAATTCTAACAAATAATAATAATTAATCTAGGCTTCAGCCATTTACCTAACTTTAAAATTTTAAAAAACCAATGTTAATCTTTTAAATAATTAGAAAATCTAACAATATTAGTTACTAATTTTTTTTTACTATAAAACTACAATGACAAATATTGGCCACTATATGGCACTTGTTTGAATTTACAATCATTCAATACTTACCTCTTTTCATTAACATACCTCTTTAATTAGCAAGCACTTTACCTTTATGAGATTAGAGATACATTACTGGTGTTATAGTCAATTCGCTACATTTGAATCCATGCATACTGTAATGCATATGTTGTACTCCCAATCGGTGCTCGAAGTGACAAAGAGTCCACTATGAGGCACATCCCATCTATGGCACATTCTATGCTTGGTCAACACAAATCCAACTACAGGTAGCAAGTCACTACACCAAGTGTGAAATTGAACAACAACACACACATTATTCACAACCAATAATTCCTAGATGAGTACTTTCTCAAAATTTCTAATTAGCGAGACCATGTCAGAGGATTCCATGGTAGGGGTTATGTGTTTGAATCTCTATTACCCAATCTGAGCTCATTGAATTATTAATCTTCAATACCTCCAATCAATATTTATAATCTGAAGGGTTCTTCAATAACTGGTTGTATTGGAAGGGTTATTGATAATTGGTAATCTACCTGATCGAAGGGTTCTTCAATAACCGGTTGTGTTCCTCTTACCTCATACATATGTGGAAAGAGACTTCACTCTACTTCATAACTTTTTAGATTTTTGTTCATATATTATTCCTCTTTTCCTTGTTTTCCCAAATCAGTTCATTAAAATGTAAACTTAGGCTACTGATTTGTACAGGCTAAACCAAATTCATCCCTACACCTATTGGGAGGTCCCCATGTAGTCCTATGAAAATTATTTGGGCCTCTTCAATGTAATTCACAATGCTATCCATTGAATATATATGTTCTAAAAATTATTTCAATTTATGCATTAACAAAAACTGAAATAATGAAGACTTTTCATGAATTGATGATAGTTTCTTAGACATGAATCAATGACAGTTATGAAGGAAATACAGTATGAAAGATATGTCCAGTATAGAGAACTTATGTAATCACAAACTAATGAGAAAATAAACCATCAACTTGATATAAAAATTTGTGATAGAGAACCATCGGAGGTAAGAATGATAGTTCTTGCAGCTACCAAAACTCACACCACCTTTTCTCAAGACAATAATTTATTTCCAATGTAGTCTTCTATATGAGAATGCTCGATACTGTGTAAAACATCATTGATTTTATTTCCTACTTGCAAAAGCTTTGATTTTCTATCAAATGATGTACTCCTTTTGAATGTACTTCCTTGTTTTTTTTAATGCATTTGTAGCCTATTTTGATACCTTTTTAAAGTAACTAAAATCATTTCTACAAATGTAGAATCATGGCCATTGTTATTGATGATTTTCAAATGTATATTTGGATCTCATATAAATATGAGAGGAGGAGGCAAGTCTCTTCAAGAGACATGTCTCTATAGTTAATCACCATTTACTTAATAAATAACTATATGTATAACTCACCTTTAAGCATATATATAATATTAATATATTAACCATATATGTAATATATTATTATATTATTATATTATTATATAATAATATGTAATGCATAATATATACTATATATATTACACATATATTATATGTATTATATATAAGATATATAATGCATAATATATATTATATATTATATTATATATATAAGATATTTATCTTAAAGATAATTTACCATCAACTAGGTATCTCATGACAAAATCAATTCGACAGAAGATACAACAAAGTCATGTCTTGTATCTAGACATGACTCTACTTGGCCAAAGACCACATAGGGTCATGTCCCTACTTGATCACCGTCAATGTATAAGAAAATACAATTAGTTTGCTTCTCAATTGAAAATCATGAGGTGGAAAAACAATTACATTCAGGAACTTAATAACATAATAGTCTCTTATGGTTATAAGAGCTTGATTAGTTAAGTAAAGTCATTTAAATAAATAGACATATATATGTATGTATGTATGTATGTATGTATGTATGTATGTATGTATATATGTATGTATGTATGTATTCTTATCAATAATATGAGACGTAAAACAATGTTCATATAAATCATGAATACAAATACTTAATGTAATAAGTATATCACTTCGACTGATGCTATACCTCAACAATAATTACTTCTCCACTCTCAAATTTTTCCATGTTAGCACCTATTATTGTGAGTGTAAAATTTAGTCTACAAGAGAAAAGATGTAATGATGTACAAAAAATCACACCAGCTATTGACTCATCAATGCAACTTGAGGCATAAGTTAAACTAAAAATAGAGGATAAGGAAGAGGAAAATATAGAGGACAAGGATGAAAAGGATCAGAGGGCAAAGGAGGCTAGTAAAAACACTCAATTTTTGTTAGTCCAGACTCCTAAAAAGGAAAATGGTAAGGATATTCCTTTGTAGTAAGGACATTCCTTGGTAAGGAAATTCCTCTTAGTCATCATTTTAGACATTATTTTCTAGTATGGATAAAAATGCACCTATGTTTATGATATAAGAGGATATGGAAAGAGAAAATTTATTTGAATTTACAACCTACTCCATTAAAAAAATTGTAGAGAAGAAAAAATCATGCAAGAGTGCACAAAGGACATTAGAAAAATTGACTGGCATAATTCAAAGTACTATTTTAGTATAATTCATTGAGAAAGATGTGGAAAAGAGAGTCAAAAATTTTATTGAAGTTTTTGATAGTCATTTGTCTACACTTGTGGAAGAGGCAACTAGAAGAGTACAAGAAGAACATGATGCTAAACTATTTAGCACAGTATGTGGAAACATTATAAATGATATGATTGTTCTAGATGTTTGCATCAAGGAATTAAGAAGATGCATTGATGATGGAATAGATTGATATCAAACATGTGCCTTAGCACATAAATTCACCCAAAGCATCTCTAAAGAAATTAGTAACAAGGAAGTAAGATGAAGAGTTCCAATAATAAATTCACAAAGATGGGGAGAAAAATTAGTAATGCCCATGATGAACTAAGGTTTCTTGAGCTTAACATAGGAAGAATCTTGAAGAGATTCCCAATTCTTAGATATAATTTAACTTTAAAGATTGGTTTAGTTTAGAGGTAATTAAACCCTTGTTTAAAGGAAAAAGAATCTTTTGCCAAATTTTCCTATCCAAATTTGAGTGCAGTAGAGGTTGCAGCTTATGGATTGTGTGGACTTACTAGTACAATAAATGCAATTAGGGACTCTTGTGATAAAGAGTTTGACAACATAAAGAATAATTTTTTTGGTTACGTGACTTATTGGGAATCCATCCAGCATAAAGATTCAGAGAAAGACCTACAATTTTGACTTGTATCTAAATTGTGAATCACATTTGTCATATGTCAAAGTGGGGTAATGGTATTAAAAATAAATTCTAAGTATTATGCATATTGTAAAGATTGTAAAGGGAGATATAAGTTAGAGAATATTCTAAGGGGGATTATAGTATGTATGTACAAGATGGTATATTAATAAAGATGATCCACAATTTTGAGTTTTTTGTTTTGGCTATCGTTTCCATATATTTCCATCAATTCCAATGGGGGAGATTGTAGGATATTTGGCTAATGTAATTTATTTGAGTTGTCATTTATGGTAACATATAGTCTATTTTAAGATGGCAAAAGCTAATATGAAGTTTGAAGTGCATAATTGTCTAAATATGGTGAAGGGAATTGTGAAGAAGAAGAGACCTTTGTTTGGTGTGCTTCACTAGAAGCATATTAAGACATGTGCACTTGAGGAAAGGTATTATGAATAGTTTATGCCATGTCTTCAAGAGCACTAAAATTAATATCAATTTTTGTATGAGTTATGGAAGATTTATCAATAATAGGTTAACAGGGAAGAATAGAGTAAATGATAGTATAATGAGTTTTTGGTTAATGGATTTTTTTGGTTTACCAAAATTGTTGATTTTTAAAGGATCATGGTCAATGTCTTTGCATTGCCTATTTGGTATGTGTTTCCAAAGGTAGTGACCTATTCTACTTATATTAGAAATATGATTCAAGAAGAGACATGTCCCTTCATGGGACATGTATGTTCATTATAATGTAATAAATATAACTATTATTATTATTTAAGTATATAATATCTAACATAATAATTGATTATTATGTGTGTGTGTATCACATAGGCATATATATTCACTTTAGTATCATAGTTTATCCAACTAAAGTTACCAAATATCAACACTCCCTCTTAGCTATGGAGGATAAACACATGATAATATTGTACCATTGGTAATATTAGGCATGAAAAATTTTAAGGATATCTTTGATTAGAAGATATCCACCATTTTAATATCAAGAGTGTTGGCCTCCACAATATCAACATATGATATCCATTAAAAACTCTGGGTAACATTTTGATCTTACATTTGATATTGTGAGTATTGGCCTCTAGAATATCAACAAAAGATATTCACCAAATACTCTAAGAAATGGCCTACAAAACATCAACATATGATATTCACAAATTACTCAATAAGGTAATGGCTTTTAGAATATCAACACGTGATATTCACCAAATACATATTATATATTTATACTAACAACTTATAGACCTCCAAGTGAATGCAATTTTTGATTTACAAGATACAGTTCATCATGATCTGTTTCAATATTTACATAAATTATATATCATGATTTAAGTTATCATAATATCATCACCTTCTAATAACTTTTGCAAATAAGTGATAATTATTTGGAAGTCATCACTTCCTCATGATGTACACAAGGTGTGGGCCTATTAAAGTGATACACTTGCACACAAGGACTTTCGAACTCCCTTTGAATATCACTCATCTAAGATCCTCATCTAAAGTTTCCTTTGAAGAAGTGTCAGACACTCTCAAAATCTGATATCAATTTCCCTTTTCCTGCAATAACATTCTTGAAGGAAAAGATCAAGGCACATAGCTCTTATAGTATGTATTGAAAATTTAAAAAAATAAGAGAGAGAGAGAGAGAGAGAGAGAGAGAGAGAGAGAGAGAGAGAGAGAGAGAGAGAGAGAGAGAGACTGCAATAATAATCAAGGATAATAAATAGTTTCATAATTATTCCAATAAAATATACATAGATATCTAAATTAAATATATGCATATATTAAATCCTCAATATATATATATATATATATATATATATATATATATATATATATATATATATATATATATATATATATATATATATATATATATATATATATATATATATATATATATATATATATATATATATATATATATATATATATATATATATATATATATATATATATATATATATATATATATATATATATATATATATATATATATATATATATATATATATATATATATATATATATATATATATATATATATATATATATATATATATTTTAAACATATTATTTCCCAGTTGATGCCACATAATAATCTAAGATGACCACATAAAAATTATTGAAGACAAAAAATACTTATCTCATAAGTTCTCAAACCTTGGTGGATACGATGGGCCCATGGTTAGTATTCTTTGGTCTTACGTAAATTCCAACTTTGGCTCTATCACCTAATCTATGAGAGGTCAATATGAAGTGTTTATCTTTGATTTACCTTGTTATGTGGCATTGAGACCTTGCTAGCAAGTTCCCCTACACAATTTGGCCAATGGCTGTGGGTTTTATATATTCTAGTGACTTTGACCAATAGGGCATCATTGGTATAGATCATAGAGTCAAGATATAATATTTACAATGTGATTTGTGTCAAAGTTCTCTAACATTGGTGAAAGGATACAATCCAAACCACAGTATAGATAGCAGGTGGAGAATTAAAAAATATAGCATAACCATGATAATAACTCAACGTTCAAATACAAGAGTTTCTCAACGGAAATATATTTAGAGGAAAAGCATGTCTTGGCATGGTCTAATCTAAACACACTAGTCTTAGATGTCATGCAAGATATCCTACCTCAAAAGGATGCAAACTTATATAGGCTCGATGGCTACATGGAAGAGGGGTATGATACAAACCCCACACAATTAATAATTCACAATCCATGTTGGATAATCAAGAAACTTGTTCTACAAAAAGAACAAGTAACATGGAAGCTATTAATGATTAAACAAGACATGGCATTGATACTTGTCAAATACAAGCTCCATGATAGACTTGGTATGATAAGAATGTTGGAAGGGGTATAAAATGTATGTCTGGGCTCCGTAGATCATGACATGAGACTTTGGGATATTCCAACACCACTTAAAATAGAGATGTCAATCACTCTGCTAGTCGATTACAATCATGTAGTTCTATTGGTGACCATGTTATATAGGATGCCAACATGTTAAGCTTAAAATTACATTGATGATTAGATTGGGTAGAGAAATTAGAATTGAGAAGGGAAACCATTTAAATCTATAACTCTAACAATGAAAATTTCATTTCTTCATTTCAAATAAATTCCAAAGAAACTCACAGCAAATCATTTAAGTCAAATGAACCCTCTCACAACTTTATAGTTGGAGCAATTGGATATTTTATTTCACTTCTCCTTACACACCTGAAGATTTATGTCAACCATATTAAATCATAAAAATATAAGCAAACATGTATTACTCAACCATTCATATTTTTGCAATTGATTTGATATATATGTAGCTTCTCCCTTTTCAACTATCCTTATTACTAACAGACTTGGGAGTCGCTTGCTCTGATACCATGTTAATTTTTAGAGGATCGGTGTCAATGTATTTGCACTGCCTATTTCAAATGTTCTTTCCAAAGGAAATAACCTCTTGTATTTATATTAAAAATATGAGTCAAGAAGAGACATGTCCCGTCATGAGACATTTATGTTCATTATAATATTATTAATATACTAACAATTATTATTTAACTATATACTATCTCACATAATAATTGATTATATATATACACTTAAGTCTCATAGTTTATCCAAGAAAAGATACCAAACATTTAAAAAAATTGCTTAACAAGGTTGGGATGACATCCTAGATGTTAACCCACTCATGGAAAACTTTGTTTGAAGATTTGGTAACTTACAATGTGGTATAAAGGCTAGGAATTTTTTTTAACAAAGTATGGTATTGCATTGTAATGATATAATGCTAATTTTGGAACTTTGTATAAGTGATAAATATATGAATTTGATGCCAGAGTAGAGTAGAGGATTTGTCTATAAATTTTTGAAGAGGAACTAAAAAGGACTAATCGTCAAATATAGAAGAAATCAGCAATAGTCAAAGGTTTTTGTATCTGTCTGCATTAATATTTGTGTACAATTATATATGCATGTTTGAGAAGTTGGCTCATATTTTTCTTAGTATTGTTATTACAACTCCTAAAAAGGTTAGGCTTCTAACAAGGAAAAATACACTAAACGGATGTAATAGAATCCTAAGAGGGTCAATATCTTTTACAAGATACTTTTGATTAGTGGATCATTTTGTAGATACCATCCCCACCGAGGTTATCTCTCGAACAAGGTTTCCCTAGTTAACAAATAATGGTGTAATGAGTTACACTTTTTTATGCTTATGTTTTCTTTTCTTTTTTATCATCTATGCAAGTTTTAAAAGTGTTAATGATATCAATAGTTGGGAAAAAGTTTGTGGAACACTAATTCAACTACCCTCTACCCTCCAAGTATTCCCTATTTCTATTAGACATCCTCAAGTACCAAAACCCAAGAAACTAATATATCACAAATTTAAATGATCACCAAATTGTGAATTCATGACCAAAAAGAACATTCAAATCTAATCAGAATGATATAAATTGATTAACATAAAATCATACTACAGAGAGGACCAATAAATCACGATAAAAAAAATGAAGGAGGTCAAATATAGAATTGGTGTAATTAAATATTTACTAATTACACTTTACTTAATCTTACTTAGGATATTATTATTGTTAATCAGGGTTGCACCTGTAGCAAGATGAAAAATCTAGCTATCATGTTGGCACATGGAAACACTCTCAAGTTGTGGGTAATCCTATGGAAAGGGTGAATCTCCAAGATTACAAGATTGGTTCCTTTTATGGTATCATCTAAAACTAAACTTAAATACAAGAAAATCGATGAGAAGTGAATGATACTAATGAATACTAAACCTAAATGAGGTGATACACCAATGGTTTTTATGTAACTTCAACTAAATCAACACAAATTGCCCATAATATGAATTGTTTACAATACTCAAACAAGAATGCAATTACAAAAGTGTTTCTATGCAAGGACCCAAGATCTTTAACTTTGAAAGGAAAACTTGAGCTTTACCAGTTTTATACAAAAAGAATAAGAACCCATACAAAGACATGAAATTATAAGTATCTAGTTTCAAGTATGCAATAAGGAATATAACTTAAATGAAGGATAAATACAACAAAAAAGGGAAAAAGAATACCACAATATTGCACAAGAATCAATGATAAGGAACTATTGAATCTATATAATCAATTTTGAAAAATCTCTACTACAAAGTGCTCCCACAATCCACTCAAAAATTTGCAATGTGCAAAAAAAATGAGCAAGAAAGAAGAGACCTCAAAATGAGGTGAAAATACCATAAATAAGGCTCAAAACCCTTAATTGGATATGAGGAAAATGCATGAAAAATATGTCTGAAAATTCCTCCAAAGTGTGAAGAAACCCATCAAACCTTCCCTCAAGCTCATGCACAACTAATAGCTAACTAAAATCTACCTCCAACTGATCAAAAATCATACAAAAAACCCTAGCTCAGATCCATCAAACAAGCCAAAAATATTGTATTACAAACTTATGTAATTGTCGAAATAACTAAAAAACTCATCATGACCAGTAAACTATCTGAAAATTGAAAGTGTACTTGTAACTTTTTTTAAACATGTTGTACATCTCTATGATTTACAAGTCTTGTGAATAACCTATAACTTTTCCTATGAAACTTTAATGGTTGAAAGGTTTCGCAACAAATTTCCCTTCAATAGCCTCGTGTCCAACTTATATGTCTTCAACTTCTCCAAGATTTAATTGAAAGGTTTCATACCTATTATTTATGTATGTCCCTTCAACAGTCTTCTCTTAATCTTCAATATTCACTCCTACCTGATTTGACCAAAAGGTTCCATGCTTGTAATTTATACACTCCTCTTCTATGATCTCCTCAGTGTCTTCAATTAGTTGCCCATACCTGTAATGAATGTATGCCCCATCAAAAGTTTCCCAAAAAAAATTCCCTCTACATGATTTAGTTGAAAGGCTTTAAGTGCATAACTCAAGCATGATCCTTCAAAAACCTCAAACATTCGTACATGTATCTGCACATGAAACAAACTAACTAGTACAAAAATTTCTTTTATTTCAAACATCTCTCTTTCTTTTGCACATTTTAATGCAATTATTTGAATGAACATATTGTAGGAACACTTAGTATTATAGAGATATTTGGAATGGTTTCCATTGCTCAGTTTGTATGAACTAACCCCGATTTCTTTACATTTTATAGGTCTATTCAAACATTGAGATGCGGGCCCAAGTCTTCTTAAAAATTCAGATCAACAACCTTCCATTTAGGAAATGGAGACTTTTCCCCTTATCTCTCTAGTACGTTTTTTTATACAATGTGTTTATTTAGATAGTGTATTAGGAGTTGTCACGGCTTGTGTGGTATCTGAATGCATTGTACCAAGTATTGTCTAAAATTTGATCTCCTACCTTTATAAAATAGATCTAAAACATATTTCAATAAAATTATACTATTTTTGTAGTAATGTGTAAATTTGAATGAAAATGATCAAGTTTATTCTTGTTTTTGGCATTTTGTACTTAAACTTCTGCATCCAAACCATTTAGTAATATGTATGAACAACAACTTAAAACACATAGCTCAATACATAGGCAAGTTCAACATAGAAATTTAAGAGGTGAGTTAAATTGGTAACAATTACATTGTAAAGTATTTTTTCATGAGACATCTTGGAGTTTGAACCTATTATAAGCATGTGGTGTAGGAGAATCCCACTTTAGTTGGTGATAGTTATTATCACATTTACTTTTATGTGTGAGATCCACCTTTAGTGAACAAATCATATTATCATCCTCATCATATGGCACATTCTCCATTGCATAATGGAATATGATTTGCCTTTAGTGAATACTGTACACACTAAGAAAGTGCTCTCCTCTAAACCATTCTATCCAAGGTATTCCATGAGTTGGAAAACTTGAATTGTAGCTTAGAGCTCTCTAGTTATGGAGTGAAAAAGGAATATAATACAAGCAATAAGATAGCTCTTAGTTGAACCTTAGATATGCAGGCCTTACTAGTAAACCATGAAATGGGGGATTCTTTTGACAAGAGAGAGTGCTTGTGTCAAATAATTCTCAAGTATGTAATGCAAAGATGAAAATATGCTAGAATGATATGCACAATGCAACTATGCTAATAACATGAAAGTATTACCAAGCCATCCTAATTAAACTAGGTGAAATATGTTATTGTAAAAGGAAACTAAGCTAATGCAAATAAGGCTAAGACAGAATGAGACAAGAAGATAGAAATTCTCCACAAAATGCTCCGAAGAAACCTATAAGAAAACCTCTAACATAACAATAGTTCAAAACTGGGATCTTTAGAGAGGAGGGAAGCTCTATCTTTTAACTTAGGTGTACGGACGGTTGAGATTAAGGTCAAGAAATGAGTGATCAAAGGTGGGGCTTGAATTTTGACATGATCCATGTGCAAGATCATTTCCACCAATGGAAATGAGTTTACTTTTCAAATGAGACAATGTGTTTTCTTTTAATTTGTAAATAGGAAAAAGACTTTATGTGTGCACATTAGAGTGGGTCAGAAGAATGGGGAATTTTATTTAATTAAAAATGGACATATTATTTTAATAAAATATGTACTTAGGATATTTTAGTCAAACTATAGGTTAAAATTAAATAAATTAATTTTTAGAAGTTCGGTCTAGGCAAATGATTAAATAATTTAGCCAAAACACTGAGAAGGGGGCTAATAGTCTAAGTGACCATTTTTAGGTGATTAAATTTGCACCTCTTCAACCAATGCATGGTTGATCTGTGAAAACATTACATCAAAGAATAAAGAAGCCAAGTAAGAAGCAACAGATAGAGAGATCTTATTTTGAAGAGTGAAAGTGCAGAATTAGATAGCAACCCTTGAATACTCGGCCTGATAGCAGTAGTACTAAACACTAGGAGAAAGAGAGGATATTAGGACTCAAGAAGAGTACTAACAACAAGGAAAGAATATGGATCAAAAAAATGGAAAGGTCAACCATATGCTCCTGAGAAATAGATAGCCATCACAAGCAAGCAATTTACAGTAATGATAGAGTATTTATGCCCCCTTAGGATTGAAATCAAAATGAGGTAAAGGAGTTATAGAAATGAGAAAGGTATGATCAAATCAAGGTAGATCAAGGTCCATGATGATAGATAAGTTATTAGACCCCAAGAGTGACCATGAGGAAGTGATAGAATGTCTTAGTTTAAATAGAGTTGACCAAGAAGGATAAAGTATTAAAATTAGGTCAATCAAGTAGAAAGATGATATAGCAATGAAATGAGGTGAATTGATGTATGCAATAAGTGTAGAAATGATGAAGACATGAATAAATGAAGATACCCCAGTGAAGATTCAAAGATTAGACCTCAAAAGGTCAACAAACTGCATAGAAGAAGACATTAATTTAAAATGCAATTTTTACCATCAAGATGAACTCGAATTTCAATTTCAAACCCAAAAATGGATCTAGGACATCAAAATTAGCTAGGGGTGCAATTTTTGCATAGTTCCAAATTTGAGAAATGGGTCAAAGGACTATATAAGGGGTCCAAGGGTCATTTTCAATTCATTTTGTCTTTTGTGAATTTGAGAGCTTTAAGTGGTCTGAGAGAGATATCGATGGCTTTGGCAAGGATTCCTACTCAGTGACACCATTTTGAGTGTAGACTATTGCACAACTAGCCTCCAAAGTACGAGGCCCCAGTAAGTTTTTGAAATTTTTAAGCTTTTTGGTCATTTATTGCACTTTTTGACATATTTTTATGTGTTTTTATGAATTTTTTGCAAAATATCGTGCAATACTTTAAAAGTATTGCATGCCTATTATAAAAAAATTTGCATGATACTTCTGATAGCAATTATGTATCACACAGGTATTATAAATTCTATTGTATCAGGGGTAACCAAATATTGTACAACATCGTGCAAAGTATTGCATGACACAAAAGTATCACACACTTCTTATGAGAAGTATTGCACAACACATTTTCATAAAAAAGTATCACACCACTATTATAAAAAGTATCGCATGGCTTATTTATGATTCTTTGTCATGTTTAGAAGAAGAATTTGAGCATGTGACTTTTGTTTTCTTTCGTGCTTAGTTGTTTAGAGCTTTACTTGATCCATTATGGTTGGTATTGACACTCTTTTATTTCTTGTTTTGATCATGCAGATAGTTTTTTTGGCATTTCTTATTAGAGCCCCCAATGTGGTGGGTTATGAGTCATGGGAGATCTAGAGGATGATGAGATCATAACATTAGAGACTATGGGCTTCAGTTGGTTACTACATATGCCCCATATCTGGGTGAACCATGGGCTATTAATAGCATTGGCTGAAAGGTAGCATAGTGAGCATAACATGTTTCATTTTCCCACTATTGAGGCCATAATCATTCTCGAGAATGTGTATTGAATCCTTCATGTGCCATACCATGATGATCCAATGAGTGATAGCTATTCTTTAGATTTGTGCTTTTGGTTTTCCTAATGAGGCATACTAATATGAGCATTTTCATATCATGGGTTTACTATGATCAGACCCCAAGAGAGGGGACATTAGTGGTACAGTAGTTATTTGAGGATGTCACCATCTTATATTGTCATCTCAACTACGAGAGACTAATAGATGACTATGAGGTTCAATATCTCATAGCCTACGTTGTATGTTTGTTAGTAACCTAGGCCCTGGTTACAGATAGGAGCCAGAAGGGTTTTCCTTTGGATTGGGATCGGTTAGCTGCAGATATGGTTAGGTGACCTTGAAGGATGGCATGAGGACCTACAGTCCTTGTGGAGATGTACCATGAGCTCCATGAGATAGTATATCGAGAGGGGTAGACATGGGCCTATAGTACAATTTTGGCCCAGATATGAGCGTGGGAGCATATTGCAATAATGCGGCCAAGGGTACAACCTAGGGAGAAAAAGCATCCCTACATCTATAGATATATTGGCTTCATCCCATGGACTCATATCATTTGTATGGAGGTCATATACGAAGTGTGCTAAATAGTCAAATGCATTGGATCTGGAGTATATGTGTTATAGAGCAGACCACTCGTTGGGAGATTCTCAAATATTGTTGAGTTTTTTTTTCCATCAGTAGAGTGTGGAGATAGTTTGGGTAGTGGTAGGGTATATCCATAGAGAATACTACATATGACTGCTTCAGGGGTGAGGATGATTAGGGATGATTTCCTATGCTAGACTATCAAGTAGCTTTGAGAGATATAGTGACATTATAGTGAGAGCCCTAGGCCTATTGTCCTAATCTTCTAGATGTGGGAGCAAAGCCAACTCATCTATATGAGATACAAAGACACTCATTCCCATAATTTACGAGACCAAGTGGATTACCAGAAGTAGCACAATGAAGAGGACATGGTGGAGACGGAGGAGGAGGTGGTAGGTGTATGGAGGTTGGGAGAAGCTCCCAAGAGGCTATGGGGAGATAGGCATGGTTGGAAAGCTAGCCCATGAGAGAGGAGGAGGGGGAGGAGGGAGATGAGGAGGATGATCTTGAGGAAGTAGAGTGGTTGGTGAGATAGAGGAGGATAGAGAGGGTAGAGCCTTGGCAGGAGTATCATGTGGGGGAAGATGGAGAGGATGCTAAGGATGCTTGAATTCAGGCATTGGAGGCAGAGGTACAAGTGGTACAAATTACCATCATTGTGCAGACTAGCAACTCATTCATGAGCACATGCATAGTGAGAATTTCTGTAGGGAGAGGGATGCAGCGAGGCGAGAGGCAGAACATCATGGTGCGTAAGTGGCTTATTATTATACTACATGCAGGAGTGTGGTACCACTAGGATAGGGGATTCCTAATTATTAGAGCAAGTAGGGAGATCAGAGGGTGCGGTACAATTGTTGAATAGGAGATAGGCTTCTCCACTAGCCCAAGAGGGTGGGAGTCAATCTTAGGTCTAGGTTGATGTCCTTGTGACACTTTTTTATGCATATATGTATTTTGAGACAATTATCCAGATTTTGGATCTCACATGTACATGTACTCTTGATTCACTTTGATATATATATATGAGATATTGGATTCAATTATTTTCATTATGTACTTGTCTCATCTTATGCCCATGTGATGGATGGAAGTTTTCAGCACTTGTGTTTATATTTCCATGTGTTATGCTCATGTATCTCTCTCATAGATTTTTTAGCTCTCATTTTTATGATGTAGACTCATGTTTTGAAAATGTGATACTTGGATGGATTAGATTTGATTATGAGATTTGATGATGAGATTAACCCCTTGTGATAACATGTATAAAAGAAGAAAGATAGTGGGCATGACCGGAAAGTGACAAAAGATATGATTGAGAGGAATAATGAGAAGAGATGAATGCAGTTAGTTGATGTGTCTATAAAATATTAAGAGAGAGCTCTCTCCATATGAAAAATGCAAGACTAAGCTAGAATGATCTTACAATACAAACTAGTATGCAAAATGGTTTACTTGTAAGGGACACATAATATTTAGACTCTAATTTCATCATTGGTTATTATGAGGGATATTGGAAGACCATAAAATGTTCACTAGTATAACTATGAGGATATGAATATGATCTATATCAAATAGGTATGTGGGAATCTAACCTAAGAATCAAAGACATGTAGGTCAAGATGACTAATGCAGTTAGATCCCCTAAGTTTAGTATAGAAAGATTACACATGTATCAAGGCATAAGTGCTAGGTTAAACCCCCAAGTAGGATCTTACAAAAATAGACAAGGATGATACATCGTAGGCCCAAAGTGTCAAGTAGGAAAAGCACAAAGGTTCTCAACACCTTAGACTAACAAAGTATACCCACAAGAAGAAAACAAGTAAAACATGCCCCATGCCCCTAGTCTTCTAGTCCATGACATCCTTGAAAAAATATTAAGGAGGGAACACTTAGAAAAGAAATTGTCATAGACATCACACAAAGAAGATAAATTTCAGCATATATGTCTCAGCAAGTTTAATGTTGAAGTGTGTGTGTGTAAGTCACATGGCCATTTCCTTAAGACTCACATTATTATAGTGAGAAATATCATAGCATCCTAGACTATAGGTAAGATATCTGACAAGTTTTGAAAAACACTTGATGTCAAGGGGGGAACTGTTGAGAAACATTATTTTAGACAAGTTTCCAGAGAAACCCTTAATGCACAAGAAGAACCTAATAAGCTAAGCAGTTGTGCCCCCTAGATAAGTACAAGATTTGATTCCAAGCTAGGAAATGTATCGTGAAATGAATAAGCATGAGGTGAGACTGATAGACATAGGTGTGAGGGTCTCAAGTAGTGCTTGTTTCCAAGTTTTCATGATTTGGTAGTTTTTTTCAGGACTTTCTGTAATTTTTTTGTTTTTATTTTTTTAATTTCTTTTTATGATATATCAAAGCTTATTTTTTTAGGATTTTTTTAGGATCATATATGATTTTTTAGGACATTTTTAGGACCATAAGGTATGTACAAATAGCTAAGCTTTAAGAGCCTTAAGCATATAACTTCTTCAAATGTAGGATATTGATAGGCTCAGGGAGTTGTTCCCCATCAAGAGTAGAAAGTTGATAGACCCTAGAGCTAGATGTTGTTGTGACAATGTAAGGACCCAACCAATTAAGCTCAAGTTTTCCTTTGTGTTCCCTATTATGTTGATTCACCCACTTGGAACTCACAAGGATTGACTTTTTTGTTATAACTAGTGGACATCCTCTTCTAATAGGCCTTCATGTGATCAAAAGCGTCCCTACGATGCTCATCTAGAGTTTCTAGCTCATGTATCCTCATAGCTCTATGGTCATCATCAATAATTAAACCATGTAGAGAGATCCAAAAAGAGGTAATCTTGACTTCTAGAGGGAGGACAACTTGAAAACCATAGAGCAATTAAAAGGATGTAGCCCCTATAGGGGTGTATATAGTAGTTTTGTAAGCCCATAGTCTTCGATTGATTTGCAAATGCCAATCCCTTCCTGATTTGTGAATTGTTCTATGTAGGATTTTTAGTAGTGTTTTATTTGAGGCCTCAAATTGGCCATTCCCTTGAGGGTAGTATATAGAGGACCAATGTTGCTTAATCTTGAATTTCTTACATACATGTTTAAGGTCCTTATTTTTGAATTGTGCTCCATTATCAGTGACAATGGAGGATGGAATACCATAGCGATAGATGATATGGTTGAGTATGAACAAGGCAACATGCTTGCCTATAGCAATAGATAGTAGAACATCTTCAACACATTTCGTGAAGTACTCAGTCGTTGCAATGATAAAATTATGTCCACTAGACGAACTTGGGTAAATTTTACCAACCAGATCAAAGGTCCATTGTTGAAAAGGCCAATATGTGACAGAAGGAATAAGTTCATATCTAAGAGGATAATTAGGTTTCCATGAAACTGACACTTCTTGCATGATTTGGCATACTGGATAGCATCAACTTGCATAGTCAACTAATAGTAAACCACCCTAAGCAGTTTTCGAGCAAGTGTAAGGTCATTAGAGTGTGCCCCACAAATGTTTTCATGGACTTTAGCTAATGTCTTTTCAAACTCTTCTATCTCTAGGCACCTAAGAAGTGTTTCTTCTAGACCCTTCCTATACAAGTCACTAGAGACAAGGGTATAATGTGAGGCATTGTGAATGAGTTGGCATTTTTTTATCGCACGTTAGATTTTTAGGAATAATTTGGTCATACGGTTAGGAAAAAAAGGTGGAATAGCTAGAGGAGTCATGGCTAACAACAGTGAAGACTACATGGTTGTCAGGGGACTCATACAGAGGGTGTCGTAATTCTTCCACAAGGAACTCAAAGTGAGACTCGTGTTCTTGCAGTTGTAATATAGATGCTAAAGTGACCATAGTATCTGCAGCCTTGTTTTTAGTCCTAGAAATCTATTGGAATGTTACAAATGTGAAATAATTCCTTAGGACATCAATCAGTTTCTTATAAGGTACTAACTTGTCATCCTTATTTTGGTATCCATTACTGACTTGATTAATGACAAGTTGGCAGTCTCCATAGATATGCAATTATGTGATTCTCCATTTGAGGGCTAGTTTAATCCCATTAGTCAAAGCCTCAAACTCAGCTACGTTGTTAGTGCATGGAAACAATAGTTTGCAAGACTTTGCGATTGTGTATTCATTGGGTGTAACAAACAAAATCCCAACACCAACTTCATTTTGAGTGTGTGAACCATCAAAGAACATTTATATGTCCTCTTAGTGACATATATAATAGAGGCATCTGGAAAGTCAATCTGCATTGGAGCATTATCTGTAATTGGGAATTCAGGTAGTTGCTCAACAATTGCTTATCCTTTAATAGATTAATGTTCAACATAATGAATGTCCAATTCTGAAAGAATCATCATCCATTTGGCAAGTTGACTTGTAAGCACATCTTTACTTAAGAGGTATTTTAAAATATCTATCTTTGCAACCAACTATGTGGTATGTGCAAGCATATAATGTCTGAGTTTTTGGGATGCAAACATTACTGCTACACAAGCCTTTTCAATATTATTTTACTTAAGCTCATAGACCACCAAGATGCAGCTAATATAATAAATGGCTCTTTCTTTCCCATTTTCATTTTGTTGTGCCAATAAAGCTCCTAGTGAATTTGATTTTGATGAGATATAGAGGATCAAAGGTTTCCCTTGAATCATAGGCATGAGAATAGGAGGCTTTGATAGATATTCATTGATTTGAGTCACACTTTTCTCACATTCTTCATTCTAGATACTAGAAACATCCTTATGTAAATTCTTATTGAAAGGTTGAGACCTATCAGCAAGTTGAGAGATGAACCTATGGATTCACGAAAGGTGTCCTTGCAGACTCCTTAGTTGACTAATATTTCTAGGAGATGGCATATCCATGATAGCTTGTACCTTTTCGAGATCTACCTCTATGCCCTTAGCCGAGATGATGTATTCTAGTAGCTTTCCCAATGTGATGCCAAAAACACATTTCTTTGGATTTAGTTTAAGTTGGCATTGTTCCATACAGTCTAGTATCAAACTTAGGTCTGACAAGTGAGTGCTTCTTTGTCTAGATTTGGCCAAAGTTTCATCAACATAATCTTCCATATTTATGTGCATAGTGTAATGGAAGATAGTGGTGATAGCTCTTTGATAGGTACTGCCATCATTTTTAAGCCCAAATAGCATTATATTGCAGCAAAAGGTTCCCCATGTGCAAGTAAAAGTTGTTTTCTCTTAATCTGATGTAGTTGTCTTAATTTGATTGTACCCAAAGAAACCATCCATTAAGGAGTACATTTTGTAACCCGTGATCATGTCCATGATCATATCAATGTTAGGTAGTGGAAAGTCATCCTTTGAACATGCTTTGTACAATAATCAAAGTCTAATCAGTGAAAAAATGATAACAATGCTGAAAAAGTGATTCCACCTTAAATAAGTGATAACTTTGTTGGAAATTGGAATGTTAGATGCGTTTCTATTTATGTCAACATATCAATGGAATTAGAGGTTTGTCAACATGTCAAATAAATTATAAAAATTGATTAGAATATCTATTTGTTGGATGCTAATTGAATTGTTTAAGTTAACCAGTGAAATAGAGTGTTCAAAGGTCCAATGAGGTATAGGTATTGGATATATTTGTATACATGGAATGTTGTTGATGAAGGTAAATAATTGGTTCATTCCAAGTTTTAGATGATTTTATGAAGGTTTGGGTATGATTCAAGGTCACATTTGGTTACTAGTAGACAAAGGGGTAGATAATGTTGACAAGTAGATAGTAAGGGTCTAGTGTGTTGAATCAAGATGGAATCTATTGGATCGTGCTTAGGAGTGTGTTTGGTACATACTCAAGTGTCCTCAACTAAAAGGGTTAACAATTCATAGGTTGACATGTCATAATTTTATAGTCTCTAAGGTTTGTGTTGGTTTTCTTTAGGAATGCATGAAAAAGGGTGGGAAAATCCAATGGTTGTGATGGATTTGTGTAGATGAGATCTTATAAAAATGTTATAGGATGTTATTGAATTATTTTCTTGATGATTTGATTATATGCATGGATCATAAGGATCATATTGATGTATTTTTTGGTAAATGATTGTATATTTATTTTTATTCTTTGTTCTTGGTTGACAAATTTGGTAAATTGTATTGTGCAGGTGGTACCATTAAATCTAGGAGATTTATGATCTCCAAGTGATTTCTAAATTATATGAGTTGGACTTGATGGTTAGATATGGATTTGATTATGATATTTTGCATGGTTATTTGAAAATAAGATCAGTTTTGGTTTGGAGACCTTTTTTTAAGGAGATGAATTAGGGAAAATCCACTTCTTGGTCATGGATGAAAATGCTAGAGGGTGCTAGCAGAGGAATAGTTTTATTAATTGGGTGATGATAAAAATTGGTTCAAAAGAGGTTGAACATGGATATACATTGTGATACATTGGAGTTGTATCTGATTGGGTGGGTTTGCCCTAGCATTATCTAGTTTTTCCTTTGTCCACATTACTCTCAATGCCATACCCTATAGATGACATCCCTTAAGTGACCTAAGTGTGAAAAATTATCAAACTTTAATATACTATTTATTTTAAACCATGGAACTTGTGCACAATTTATTTCAAACTATAGGTTCATGTTAGGTCTCTCTACAATAACCTATCTCAACTTTTTGAAGAATACAAGTTATATTTGTAGGGAAATCATTTTTCTATTCATGTGAAGATTATCAAATACATTTATAGAAAGTTTCAAAATGTACTGTCTTAAATTGAAGCACTTCAATTTATGACCATTTTGTACCTATTTAATGTATTGTTATGATAAATCTGCATTTAAGATGCATTTGCATATCTCCCTCTTAATTCTCCTAGACGAGATCTAAGTAGGACCTAATACATCCTCCTTGGAATTCCTATTCTATGATGAAAAACTTGAGGTATGATATATCTACTTAGGTCCTCCCTTCCTCTTCTTCTAATCACTCTAATTATTTTCATTCACTGAAACTGAGTTTTCTCATAACCTGTACCTAACTTTCAAGATCTGAGACCTGTTTTGGGACCCCGAAGAAGCCCTATGGATTTTTGCACCTAGTTAGCAGGGATAGAGTGTGTACCTTCTCAATCAAGGATGCAATGTGTACCTACTCAATCATGTATATAGTGCATCCCATTTTGGGTCCCCTTCTTGGGCCTTGAGTCTAGGGTTAATCTGAGGCTTAGTTTTCTTGCCTTGTCAGTCAACGGGAGAAAGCTAATTCAAAATCCTTTATAAACACCCTCAATTAGTTAATTTGGCATAAGTGACCAAGCAAGCCATTGTGGAGTTTATCATTTTCCATTGTACATTTGCAAGGTGGAAGCAAGGAGGCTTCAAAAGATCCTTTGAAGAAAAAAAAAATCTTCATTTTTCCATTCTATTCTATCATTCAAGCATGCAATATTCAATTATGGAGTAGCAAATGTGGATTATGAGTATGGCTTAAAGTACTTTAGCCTTAGAGTTTTGGTATGCTTTCTTTGTTCTCCTCAAATCTATGCATTGTTTCTTCACCATCATTCAAATTCAATCATCATGTTAGGGTTTGGATCTAGGGATTTAAATCTTGGCGTTGTACATTCAAATCTCATACACAAGCATCACACACTTTACAATTGATTTAACAACTATTTGTGGAGATGAGAACCACCAAAATAGGGGGTTGACTAGGGAAAATACGTAGACTCCCAAAACACCTTATTTTCATATATTAGCAAATCTTCAAAGGTAGAACAAATCAAGGATTCAGGTACCATATTCACAGAGCTTCGAAAGTGCAAAATTAGTTTTGAGATTGAACATTGTTTAACAAGGACACATTGCATTCCTACCAAATTGGCCTTGCTTCTAAAAGTTGACCCTAATTATGAAAGTTGATAGTGCTAACAAAAGTTGACTCTGTCAGAAGGACAAAAGATTTATTGATTTTGTAGATCTAACAATATCAGGCCTAGAACTATATTTTTTCATTGATTGGAGTAAGGCAACGTATAGGAATTTAGATACAATCAGTGGTCTTCTTTTCAAGATAAGTACCTTATTTGTTTTTGTCAATTCATTAATTTACATCCATTTTACATTCTTGCTCATAAGTGTACAAGTAATTTACATGGATCTCAAGGACTTAGAGCATTCTTTTACCTATATTCATAACCATTAGGTCTTGGTTTGTGTTAGTATTATGTTATCATTTGGATCGCATTGACCTACTCAAATTTAATATCCTTGAGGATTGGTTGAAAAGAATCATTCTCCTTAGATTCATCCTATTGAGGTGTTAAGCTATATGATGAACTTAGGTTTATTTCCTTACTTCACATTCCCCCTACACATTTCCCCTTATTGTATCCCTGCTAACTAGGTTAAAAAATCCTTGGGACTATTTCATGGGACGGTCTCAAGTTTTGAAAATCAGGTACAGATTTTGAGAAAAATCAATTTCAATGTGGAGAAAGAATTGGAGTGATTAGAAGAAAAGAAATGAAGGACCTAAGTAGATACATCCCTAGATCCCAACCTTAGCATGAAGACTAGACTTGAATGATGAAGAAACAATGCATAGATTTGAGGATAACCAAGAAAGCATACCAAGTCCCTGAGGCTAAAGTACTTAAGCCAATTGAGGTCTAGTCATCCTACAGGAGAAAGGTTATTTTGAACACCTAATAAGCCCATCCATTTTCCTCATTTTCTATCATGTATTCACAATATTATCTCCCATGCACTAGTACTCAAGCACTCAAGCCTTCAAGCATTGAAGTCATTTTTCAAGTGCACAAAAGAGATCCTTTTGTAAGTCATTGGAAAAGTGATCACTTACATTTAAGGTACTATTAGGGAGCTTCAAGGAGTTCATCTGGGGGCTTCATCAATCAATCTTCTATATTCATGTTACAACCTTTCACAAAAGATGTGTAGTGGGGAATCTAAAGCAACGAAGTAAGCCTAAGTTCATCACATAACTTAATACCTCAAAGGGGAATTAAGGAGAATGATCCTTTCAATTCCAATTCTAAGGTAACTAGATGTAAAGATATTAGTGCCAACCAAGTGATAAAGGAGAACTAATGAAATCAAAGATTTAATGGTTATATAATTAGAGAAAGAATGGAAGACCCTTAAAACCCTAGTATAGCAAGAACTATGAAAATTAATAGATGTATAAAGTAAATATGTTGAACTAAAGAAAGCAATTTAAATGACTCGCCTTGAAAATTAAGAGATATTATATTTGATTTATGATGCATGTGCAACTCCAATGAGCGAATAGTCTGAGCCCCAAACTTGAAACGGCAAAATCTCCAAAATTTTGTGATTGATTGGTTGTTTGTCAGGGTCGACTTTTGTCAAAAGGGTCAACTTTTAGTAGTAGGGTCGACTTGGCAAAGATGAAATGCATCCCTTCTCAACAGCATCCCAATGCAAAATTGTTCTTGAATCTTCAAAGTTTGACAAAAAGAGTATCTAAATCTACAACTTGTTTTTCCTCTATAGATCCACAACCTACAATAAAAATTGTTTTGTTTTGTTGATGGGGGTTTTCCTTGATCAAACCCCAATTTAGGAAAAACTCTAGAAATTGAAATAATTAAAATGCTAGAAATGTAAAGTAGATACATGAATTCATCCTGCAATAGTAGGATTTTTCAAATTGAATATAATGAGCTCACTTTATAAATTGAATGGATGAGAATGTATAAGTATGAATATAGAAGCCCTCCCTGATGGCAAGCTCTGCTATCATCAATGAAGGAAGCTAGATCTTGGAATGTAGCATGAATATGCAAGATAGATGATGAAGCCCCAAAATGAACTCCTTGAAGCTCCTTGAAAGCACCTTGAATACAAGATATCTCCTTTCCAATGACTTGCAAAAGAATTTCCTCGACTGCGCGTGAAAATGGCTTGAATGTTAGAACATTTTAATGCTTGAAGACTTGAAGGCTTGAGTGCTTGAGTTCTAGTGTGTGTGAAATGATATTGTGACTGCATGATGTAAAATGAGGCAAGTAGATGGATTGGTAAAGGGCTCAAAATAAACTCTCTTGTAGGTCGACTAAACCTCAAAATTAACTCCTCGAATCAACCCTCGAACAAGACCCAAGAGGGGGACCAAAAATGGGCCCCAAGCGCAAACAAACTGCATCACTGATTATCCATGCATGGACACATTGTGTCCTTGCAAAGAAGGTCATGTAATCTCTAAGAATCCCTCAGGGTCCCATAACAGGTCTCAGGTTTAGGAAAATAGTTGCAGTTTTCAAAAAAAATCAATTTCAGTGCGAAAAAAAAAAGATTTTAAGTGATTGGATGAAGGCAAGGGAGGACCCAAGTGGATAGATCTTACCTTGAGCTTTACGCCATGAAATAGGAATAGTAAGGAACATTTATTTTGCCCTACCTAATTTCACCTAGGAGAAATGAAAATGAATGAGAAGAAAGGGGAGAAGTGCAAATTAAATGAAAGATATTAGCTTATCCTTCTTATATGTTCTTGCATTCTTTATATAAAAATATAAACAAATCATATAACATAAAAACGAAAAATGAATTGCATTGGCAACATAATTTACTTTCAAGATGTTTAATTTCTTATATGAGTACTTTGATGATAGCTTTGTGGTGCATACTAATAGCACCCTCGATAAGGAGTTTGCTTGTGAAGATGCTATGTTGTTGGATAAGGTTTCTCATGATCCTACTCCGCATCTCTTTCTACCAAGCTTTATATTAAGTTGTGTACATGACTTCCTTCTACAATTGTTTGTTCTATTGATACCCCTTGCATATGATATCCTAAGCCTTTGACGATTGTTAAGGGATGTCCTCTGATTACTATTTAAGGTAAGCCTATAAACCCTTTAAACTATTTCACTGATACATATTACATTGTGCATGCTTATCGCACTTGGAATAATCCTCAAACCTACTTGAAACTAGAACTATGAAACTAATAATGGTTCTTGTTTAGAATCTCTCTACAAACTATGGAGGATCACTCACCAAAGAAATTGATGATTTGATGATGGATTTCATCCTCAAACAACTGTGAAAGAGCTTTGCTCAATCAATCATCATGTTATGTGTGAAAACTTCAATAGTCCAAATGAAGGCCAATTACCTCCTTTTATAGTGTTTGAAAAATAAAGAAAAATTAAAAATGTTCAAAATAAATTATTTTTCTTGACATTTCTAATAGACCCAAACACTAAAGTAAATATTTTAACATTAACATGTGATAATTTAAATAATCCAAACAACTTTGAAAAAATGCCAAAAGAGGCACCATTTAATCTAAACTAAACCTACCAAATTGGACAAACGATATAAAATGATATCAAATATCGAAACACTCTATAAAATAGCAATGCCCTCCAAAAAGTATTCAACAACCCAGAAATAGTTCGAACCACTTTGTTGCTAAGGTGCCAAGAACAAAAACTAAGCACTTAAAAATTGAAAAAATGATGTATAATTATGTCAGATGTTAGAAATGGCGCTAGAAATGACTATGTCCTCCAAACCATGAAGAACAACCCAAAGGCTCAAAATGCTATAAAGGAGATAATCACAGTCTTGATAACAAATTGAACACCAAACCAGCAGCACATGTTAGGAAAACCTGAAACTAAGCTCTCCAAAAACATTGGAATTCCCAACTCACTTGAAACTTGCATAAACTCGAACAATTGATGCAAAAACTTTATACAGTAGATATTCATCACATGCAAAAGAATAGAAGAATATCTCTTTACAAGCAAACAATGAGAAAATCAAACTAACAAGTTCAAAAGTACTCAAGATGACCAAAAAAAATAGAAATAAATTATCGATAAGGAGATCACTGTCCAAATTACAAAAACAAATCTCACCAACCACGACAGGTGGTTCCATTTCATTGAGATTATTTTATGTTCCAACTCAATTTTTTATCTGTCTTTTTGTTTCTTAAACTTCCTTTGAATGAGACGTCCTTATGATTAGTGAGTAATACTGCTATACGCTAAGCAAGGATCACCAATGCATACATTGCACCAGACAAATAGAATACAAACAACGGTTCAAAGTATATTTGCATGTAAAAATCACCAATTTCAGATTATGTCATTCTGTTGGATCAGCTAATTTGATTCAGTGAAAAATGTTTCTGTATTTTGAAAATCCTTAGCCATTGAGAATCTGGTTGGCAGTAATTGTAATAATAGTAAGATTTCAAAATCTTCAATTAATTAGTAAACATGGTATAATTAATGCCAATTAATAGTTAAAAATTATCATATTTTTTCAAATAATCAAATATAATATAACTGTTACGTTATGTTTTTTTAAGGTAAATATGTAAAGAAAATTAAAATACTACAGAAAAATAAAATAAATAATATTTCATATCACATGATATTTGATATAATATAACATAATGTTTTCACTTTCAAAAGTAAAATAAAGTTTACACTTTCACCTAACATATGGAAATGGGTATATTGTTTATATGATTTTAATATTAGCGTTGAACAAAATATTGAATAAATAATAAAATACGATAGTTCTCGAGTAAATTTTATAATAATTTATCCACCAGTCTTTCTATTAACTTTTAATATCTTTATATATCAAGTATGAAGTAGTTTAGATAAATATAAGTTGATATTTATATAACTATTGTAAATAAAAATATTATATTAATTTAAAGTAATCAAAAGAGTATATATATATATATCAATAACAGATTTATTATAATTTGAATTTAAGATATTTATAGAAGTGTATGTATCTACTTATTAAATGTTCATACGTTTTGAATAAAAACTTCTTTAATTTGAAGCTTTCTAACTTTTACTTTGTAACTTTGTAATGAATTTTGCTATTAAAAAAAATTTCAAAATATAAATGGAGATGCAAATAGATATACACACAGAAGTCTAGAAAGAGATAAAGTGGTGAGGTAGGGAGGGAGCAAGCTCAAAAGATGATGGATAGTTATGAAGGGGGAGACGAGGAATAGGAAGGAGAGAAATAGGAAGAGGAGAGGGTAGATGAATATATTAAATGATAAAAATATACGAGGTTATAAATGAACAATAGACAGATAAATAGATCATATCAAAGACAAATACAGGAAATAAGATATAGATAGGAGGTAAACAATAAAGAAAGGAGTAAGATAAGGTAGAGATAGGAAGGGAGAAAGGGGTGTCAATGTGAGTGAGAAAAAAATATATTAAGGTAACAATATGGAAGTATATATGAAGAGTTTGTGAGCTAGGGAGAGAGATACGAATATCAAAATGGAGAGGGCCTAGAGAACCATAAATATATCACAACGTCACCATTTGATATATATTTTAGTATCAGCGTATCCATTGTACCCCTCAAAGGTCCAAATCCTAGAAGAATGAGATATAAAATCCCTATTCTGCCAAAAAATGGTGCATGCTAAGCAGTTCAGATTCAAGGGTCAAAATATACAACAAAACACATCATATATGTAAATAATATTGGATAAGTGTATTTAATGGTCAACATTATTGAAAAAATAATGTCATAGATGAGCATTATTAGGTAATAAAAATTCCTCTTTTTTGTAACAACAAACTCCTAAAGGATAGATCTTCTAAATCTTGATTGACGATCTCTTATATGTTTTGCATGACTGAATGAAAGAATCAGCATACGCATGCAGTTTATTGTAAGTGTGACAAGGAAACCCACAAGTATGCCTTCCATAACTATTTTAAGATTTAAAATGGAGGAAGGTACAACATTAAAATTAAATATGATCTAATGGGTTTACACGAAGAAGAACCAAGAGTAGCTTGATTAGTAATGTGATTTTTGAGTTCCAATTCTTCGGTCTGATGGTTGTATGTGCCTTATTGTGCAAAAGTAGAGAGCATACCATTATACAAAAATTTGTACGAACAGATTTCATTTATTAAAGCATATATCATTTGACATTCAAACTAAAAGCATAATACCCCATAGGATGGCCAAAATAACGACTTACATTTATCTAGCCTCTCAACAAAACACTTAGAAAAAGTATGTCATAGATCATTTATTAGTCAATTTAAAAAACATCTGGTCACCACGAATCCCCGTCAAGCAGTAGTTCCATATCTTGCTTAAAGCAAATTGTACATTTGCACGGCTAAATCAAGGAATCCATATACAGGTCGTTTAGCTTTAGTGAGAAGATTCGCAATGGGTCTACCTAAAATAATAATTTACAGCAAACTAACATAAGTGGATCTCATTCAAAACTTCCAAGATTTGCAAAGAAAAAGTTCAAGATTAAATTGAATATGAAGACCTATGTTTACAGAAAACCACGAGTGGCTTAAACAATTTTGTGATTTTTGGGTTGAATTCTTTGATCGAACTAATTATTCAGCATGATAGTTATTGTACATGCATCTATCATGTAAGCATAAATAGAGCACCAATATTTGAAAATTGCTGTAAAAGCAGATTTTTCCACACAGTTTTTCATCCACCCGCATGGCTAACATGTTTACATAATCGAATTGCCTTCTGAATTCAAAAATATTAGAACAACATAGGAACTGCAATTAACTTGACAAGAGCAAAAGCGAAAATCTCTGATAGGCATCCTTATGTTTCTGACTAAAAGAAAGCAGCTACTGTTTATCTGCATTTCTAAAGAATCATTTCAAGAAGATAAATGACAAATAAACATATAATAACAGAAAAATAGGGGTAACTATTGCTGCTCTAGCTCAGGACGATCTTCATCTATACTGCTTTGTGAGAGCCTGTAATACAGAAGCATCATGGTGGCCATACAAGACCTGTACAAGTACCAATTAACAAAATTGATTGGATCAATCTCAAATTTTGAAAACAAATGCCAATCTTTTACACATAAACCTTCAAGTATGCATTATTACTACCAGAAATTAAGATAGGCTTTTAAAAATCCTGCCACATCTATCTAGGATAAAAAGCAAGCAACTTTAAGAAAGATAATATTGGTAAAAGCTAAATCTAACACTGAAACAAAGATATATATTCCTTAAAGAAAAAAAAAGAGGAAAAGCAAAGTTGAAATGAGTACAGAATTGCAATGAATAGTAGGATTCTCCTGGGATCCACAGTGGAACGCCGCCTTCGAGAATGCCCCTCAATCAACTCATCAGTTGCTGATCCATCTCGATCATCTTTACGTGGAGTTGTTATGGGCAAGGTAGGCAATGCAGGAGACCAAAATGGCAGCAAAACTCTCAAGAAATTCCTATGAAAACCACCTGTCAAATGCACCCAGACTTTGAGGATTAAACAAGTTTCTCAATTTCAAACCAGAACCAGTGAAAATAATGGATAATAATGCATGCTAGCTCCCTACATAGAAAATGGTAAGCCTAAAAGAAATGTATTCTCATCAGAATAAAATCTGTAGAGGATTTGAGCATAAGCAAACTTCACAACCAATAGCATCATTCCTATAGTCCCTTGCAATTTTTGCTTTTAGTAAAGGTTATTTTGTCTTGTCTGGATATACGCGGCACTAGCTTAAGCATTCTGTTTCAGCAAGGTTGCATGCACTCGGAACGGTGAGTCTCTAGCCTTCCATTTTTCAGGTGTCTTTTCTTTCTTGCATTATCGTAAGGGCTGTGCTTCTCTCTGTTTTGTTTCATTCTGGTTAACCTGCCTGCAATGGCCGCTGCATTCCGCCCTAAGTTCCCTGATAAAGTTAGGGAATCTGTTCTAAGTAGTGTCCTGCCTGACATTGAAGACAGTTTCCTGGCAAAAGAAGATATGGGTAAATTGTTAGCTAGACTTGCAAACCCGAAACCTGGTTCCATATCTCAGAAGGTCTCAGATAGCAGTCTGTTGCAGGCGTCTGCTTTCCCCTGTCCTGAATTAGTCCTAGCATGCAGGGATAAGTATGATGCAGCCGAGCAGTGTATCCGAGCATTTAATGGTGAAGTCCTAGTGTATGTTAGCCGAGTTGCTTTCATGGGTGCACTAAGAATCCCTTCGCGTGAAATCTATGATGACTGGACTATAGGTTCTTCCTACACCCAATTCTCTACAGATGTCACTGAATTCAACAATGCCATTGCAAAAGGCTGGCTTTTCAAATCTGAGAGAGTTCTCGCCTTCCGCATGCATTGACCAGAGAACAAATGATCCCCAAGATTAAAGATGTCATTACACTGCTGAACAGAGTGAAAGGGAACCCACACACTTTTCCTTGGGAGAATTGGATGTACTTTTTCATCTAGACAATCTTGGGAGAAGATAAATTCATTGATTGGGCAGATATCATAGCTACTAGATTGCAAGAAGAGCTCTCCCAGGTGTCTAGAATTTCTGGATTTTATATGACTTACTACTTGTTTTATATCCTGGCTTGTGGTAGAGAATGGAAGGGTTTACCACACTCAGACTGAAATCCAAGCATGCCTATTTACAAATACTATCCTCTCTTGCAGAAGAATAAAAACCCTGAGGGTTTCAAATTAGTTCAAGATACCTTCCTAGCTAAATTGGTGATTAAATTACAAGGGAAGGAGAATGTGAGGTTGATGGAGGAGGCCACTCAATTGATTGATATTTACGGTAGTTTCTTTACTCAATTCCCCAAGTTCAGCTACCTCAGGATCAGAGGATATGAAGGAAAACCTCTAAGGTTACCTCGTCACTGTCTGGATCATTTTGCGTTGATCAAGATATGTAGACAATTGGTAGATGCTGACAAGAATTGTAAGACTCGAAAAGGTTATGGTTACACCTTCCCTGTTGAACTGGGGGGCACTACAAATGTAGGACAATCCAAGACACCCTTAAGCTCAAAGCTGAGATTAGATCCATGAACCTATTAAACTATTCTACTAGACCTAACTTTGACAGTCAAGAGTTTTCCCTAAGGTAGTCCAAGCTAGGTTCCTCTGCTCTCTATGTTTCCCATTTAGAAGATTTATGAGCTAACTGTCAAGATAATTATGAAGTTAGGAGGAGGCTATGGTCTAGGTTATCACTAGCACAAATCAAAGATTTCAATCTCCCGCTAGATACTTCTGGGGTAATCAAGGAAGCAGATGAAGAAGTTGATGACTCAACTTACATTGAGCAGGTGGAAGCTTACCCATTGCCAAAAATTGATTGGACAATGCCAAAGGAGGATGACCTGCATACAAGAACCCTGCCTGTCCTAACCAGAACTGAACAATGGCTCATAAGCAAGAAATAGTCAAAATCAGTGGCCCGTAGTGGTCAAAGGGTTCGTGCTAGTTCCAGTTCACCCTTAGTTGTTCTTGGTACTAATGAAGTTGTTCCTTCTTTCATTGCAGGAAAATTGAAGTCAAGAGTTGAACCTAAACACTCTGTTCAAGGTTCAGTTCATCTCCCTCCTTCCGTCAAGTGGACTCGTTCTCGTAGCAGGAAGAAACAAGAGCAGACAAGTACCTTAAAGGAGACTCGTGATAAATAAGTAACAATGGAGCTTGACTTAAGAGAAGAGACAAAAGGAACAGGGGAATCCCCAATTGGTGAGATGGAACAAGGAAGTCAACAAGTAATAGAAGGGGCTAACACTTTGAGTGCGATGGCACTCACTTCATCGCATGTGCTACAAACTCCTCCTCCTAAAGAGAATCCTTCTATCCCTAATTGGTTCAAGTTATCAGTGAGTAAGAAGAGGAGCATAGTGCCAGCAACTCTTCCAATGGGCGATGTGGTAAGCAAATGCCTTGGGAAGATCCCTAAGACCAAAAGGGCAAAAAATTGAAACTATGCTAAATATTGATGAGAATATAGAGCAGTGGGTAGCAAAAGTAATGAAGCCAACGGCTGAGAAGGGTATAGATGAAATACAGCCCCAAGATTATACAACTGAGAAAACCATTCTCGACCCTGCCTCTAGGGCAACTGATATGAAGATATGGAACGTAGGGAACTCCAAGATTTCCCAGCGTATATGGAAAAATCAGAGGGATAAGAAAGAGCTAAAACAATCACTACGGAAAATGGCCGAGTATATCCATGAAATTCAAAGCCTAAATGCAAAAGCTCTGCCAACTGCCATTTCTGTCATTGACGTTGAATCTCCCTTGAATAAGAGCTTTATCGAACAAGTTAAAAGGGATCGTTCCATTTCCCAAACCTATGGTGAGTGGTTGAATGCAGTTCATGCTTAGGCGACCAGTTATTTCTCTCATTTTACAAATACCAATGCAAGAGATGATAAATTGACAATAGCCCTAGAATCAGAGATGAACGCCTAGGAATCTAAAAAGATCAAATGGAATGAGTATGTCATCAACATTTCTGAGGTTCAGGAATATGGCATAGACAGATTCTTGAACGAAAATTCATTAGCCAAGTTCGACGTTGATTTTCTATTCGTCGCCTGAGCTAACCTGGAATGGAGAAACATAGTGATAGAACAAGGACTAGAAGAATGCTCTAAACTACTAAATGAAGTAGGATGTCTGAAGGAAATCCTAGTGGCTGATATTAAATGCATTGACGTCAAGATTATGGGAATGAAGATCGGAATGAAAAGCCCCCGAAGTAAGTGGAAACAGCCTTTTTCTCCAAGATTAAACTGTTGAAGGAAATGAGCAAAGTCTCAATCAAAGATTTAACCATTGTCGCCAAAGAAGACTCCATGATGATCATCTGTACTGATCACTTGGATGTACAAGACAAAAAGCTTGATCATATCTTCCGGATTATGAAGATGTGGAAACTTCGCCTGGAGCAGCTAGGTGTCCCACACCAGCAGAAGTTGGTTGGTTTCCTCGCAGTGAATAGAGTTTGGAAAGAAAATAGTGGCAGTTGCCCTAATTCCCAAGAACCTCGTGCCAATATCGGTGATACAGCTAGAGCTTAGGAGAGGATCAAAGAGTCACCTACATCATTTCCCTATTTTTAGTTAACTTTTCTTTAACACTGTTCATTTAAAAACATTTGGAATTCCTTATGGAGTTACTTTTGGAAAGAATTCAAAAAGCCCTGCATGGCTATATATGTAATGTTTTGATTGATCTAAAAGGTCGGCTCTCCGGACTTAGTATCTTTCTTTTTGCTAGTAACTTTAGTTGTTTCCCTTTCTTTTGTTGATGAACAGTAAAGTTGATGATAATAGAAGTGATTGTATGGTAATTTCTGGTGCATCTGTTTGATAATTGTGTGTTTGTCTTGCTGGGTCATGGAATTCATGTGAAATTCATTCTTGTATAGATGTTGTTTCATTAACTGTGTTGAGATTACTTTTCCTTTTGTTGTTTTGGTGAGGTTGATCATAATTCTAGAATTGTAAGCTGTGTGTTGTATGGCATGTATTAAATGTTAATTGCTATATCTGCAGCATTCTTTTGTGGTTATGAGAGGATGTTTTCATTTTCCTTAAGTTCTTTCAAGTCAAAAGAACAACTGTTATAATTCATTTACAATAAGAGTAGCATTGATAAATTGTTGTAGAAGAGAGCTGTGCCTTTAAAACATAGAGAGTCTATGCAATTTTTTTGGACTCATTTGTGGTGAAAGTTGTTTTTCTTGTTGATATAAATTCAAATAACTGGGAGGAAAAACTATTCATTAACTCTTAGAAATTAAACAATACATTTTAAGAAGGTGAATTATAATTTTCACAAGCCTAAATTCCTATCATTGTCTAAGGAAAATAGTATATGCCTAGTTAGAAGACTAGTCATAAAATCCAAGATGTCAGTTCGGGTTCAGGTTCTGGGACGAGTCCGTGGGTTTGGGCAGCAAGATGAAAAAGATACTTGAGATCTAACATTAGAGGAAAAGGCTAAGATTTTGATTGCACAATTGAGGACTAGCTCTTTTCATCCAAGATGCGAAACTGGTAGACGGGAAGTGTTCAAACTGGTAGATGGAAGGTGTTCAAAGAAGAATGGGAAGGACTTGCATTTGCTGCAGCAAGGGGATGGTAGAAATGGAATGTTCATCAAAGAGTGTGCAGTGTGTGCAGATATCTGCAGTCAGTTTGAAGATTATTTTGAGGCAGGCAGCCTGAATGAGCTTTTTGAAGAGACGAGGCTTCACAAAAAAGCTAGTTTCATACTTTAAGATTCATAATCAAAGAGGCATGGAAAAGAACTTTTAAATGTATCATTTTGGTGTATTTTAGTCCCTTGGACCATTGGGTCTAGTGGACGTCATTAAAATTACAAATACCTTCATTAATTCATTATGTACTGTAATACTGAATATTCTCGTACTGCTGCCATGATTAATTGTTGTTATACTGATGTTATACTGCCCTCATAATTAATTGCTGCTATACTTCTGGTATAATGCTGCCATTAACAGTTATAACGTTGAGTTTGGTCGTGATCTTTGTCTAAAATGAATGCCCATCATATATGATGAAAATTTAATTGGAAAAGTTCTACAACTCAGAAATAGTATATTAATGAAAACACTTATAAGAAAAGGAATATACTTGAAAATTCAAATACTAACCACGTCGGGTATACTTCCGTTTGCTTTCATCATCATCATCATAAGTGGAAAATGTTGGATTGTATTTATCACCACGGTAAGAACCTTTTCTTGTTGTTGCCCCAGGCTGAAATTCACGTAACCACCCAAATATTCTTAGAGATCAACTGAAACTGAATCCAACAGATGGTATCTGTCTACAAACCTTACATATCATAAATTTGCTGCATTTAAATTTCTATTATCTTTTCCATTGATTTTTTCCAATACAAGGTTGGAAATTGAAAGTAATTGAAAAGCTACACAAACTTACACCGGCTGTATTCGGAGACATTGTGAATTGAGGATCAGGAGTGATTGCAGGTTGGAGACCAACAGAAACATCTCCATCTATCTCAATAATATCTGAACTCAAACTGAGAGAAGTGCCCGACCTTGTTCCAGGCAAAGGTGTCTCTCCCAATGCATTTGTCGCTTTAGCAGGGGTATTTTCTTGGGATGAAGTGGTGGCCACGTTAACAAGTGGACCAGATGCAAAGGCTGGTGGAGTAGTCCGAGGCTCATATGATTTACCAGCACTTAGATCATTTCCTAAGATATTCTTGGCCAGTTCACTCTTCTGAGATAACAAGTAGTACCATTAGAACCTATGCACTCTCAACAAGTATTCATTTCCAATTATGAAGCAAGAAATAAGCTTTCTACCAAACTACAAGTAAACACAGAAATATCAAAAGTTTTTTGATGTTGATAAAAACTAGAAATGCCATCCACTCAAAGAAATTCTCCATCAAATGAATATAGAATAAAAATGTGTAGGATAAGAAAGAAGAGAATATGTGCTACTGTTTATTGATTGAAGGGAGCAAAAGAGAACCATATGCTAGTGCAACATGTTTTCAACATCAAACAAACAAGGTTTATTAAATAATAATGTACCAACCAACCATTTAATTCTAGGTTATCCAACATTATAAACGTATCCACACCACGCTCTCAAAGGTACAATCCTTAAACATCACACTAATGTTATAATACCTACCATATATACCTTGAAAATTGATCATATAGGCCCAAGAATCAGTGTAAAAAATTAATAGCTGTCATAAAAATTTATCTAGATCACAGATAATCTAAATGACAGTGTCAAACAATGTCTTTATACCATAAAAGAATAATTTAATCTCTTTGATATCTTAAACAAAGGCTTGACAAGGATAGCTTTAATATGTGTTGTTAAAAGCATTACACATAGGAAAATTTGTCCTGTAACAGAACTATTGTCTCAAAATTATGTTAGCATGTTACTGTGAGAGATCATACCAAGTGAAGGTTATCTTGATAATATCAATTAGTGAAGGTCATGGCCTTGTTAGAAAAGGTACACAAAATACAAGGCCAAATTACAAAAAGATTACACCTGGCATTTTGGAAAGGATACAAAACAAGTATAACAGATGACAAACTGAAACCTTTTTAGCTAAACAGCTCAGAGCCAATAGTTTTACTTCATATTCTATGTACATTAAGGTACATTTGTCTTCGTAGAAGCTAGAAGGTTTACAGTGCCAAAACAATTGAAGGTATTTTCAAACACATTGCAAACACTGTAACTGTGATCTATACTGTAATTATGCTTGTCAACAAAATAATGCATCCAATCTTACCTATAATTTTAGTTCTGGAGTATTCAAAACTATAAGTGGAGTAGAAGTGACTTAAGGTTTAGCAGACAGCACAGTTGGAACAGATCATTATGTTATTCTGAAACATCCTTACACCCCTATAGAAAGGCAAACATCTTGCCCGAGGACATTGTTGTGCTTCAGCTTGACCACCTCACCATGAAAGCAATTTATGAGAATAGGCCTATGAGACTAAATTGAATCCTAGAAGAATGCTGGGAAGCCGGGTTCATACCCTAGAGCTTGGGTCCGGGTCCGGATTCAGGTCCTTGTTCGCTGCAGGTCCAGGCAGGGTCCCTATTGGAGACTGTGGGTTCATCCAGGTCCGCGTGGGCAGACCGACAGTCCCCAACAGGGACCCTGCCCGGACCCACTGCAGACTCGGGCGAGTCCGGGCAGACCCAGGTAACCTGCAGCCTGTGGGGCCAAAAAAGTGAAGTTAAAACATAAAAATATCAACTTTTAAATTTTTTTTGTTTTCAACCCTAAAAGAAGCCTAATAGAAAACTTTTCATTCATCTAATCTCTCACTTGCTCTCTCATTTTGGTGTGGCCATTTTGCAAGTTTGAAAAGAATGTTGTAAAGATTGTTTGTGGAGTCTCAAATATTTCCAATAATCAGTGTTGAGCGTTCCAGGTATGCATTTGATCCTTTCCTTTGCTTCTTTGATAATTTGTTTTTAGTTTTTTAATTTTTCTAAAATTTTATAAAAAATTTGTACAAATTTTGAGATTTTTATTTTTATTTTTGTTATAGATTGCAAGAATGAGTAGTCAGAATTCAGTGAGTGGGGAGAGATCCCAAAGATTTAACATTGATAAAAGTTCTCCTTTGTGGAAGTATACAACATGAATTGTACAATGTGTTGGAGGGGAAGGGTGTATATGGAAATGCAATTTTTGCCAAACCCAATAGCTCTTATTACGAAGTTTGTTACATCCCAAATTTTGACTTAATTTTAAATTTGTTCATAGCCATTAGATTGAACGGATTTTTCTTTGATAATCATGTAAGTAGGTAGTTATTTTTACCCATTGTATTAACTATTTAATGAAGATGGTCATTACTCATTAATTGTCATGTGATGTTTAATAGTTACTTGATTTTGGTGAATTATGGTTAATAATTAAATTCTTTTAAATGTTAATATGAAAATTATTAAAGAACTTGTTATTATCGTGGAAATGTTGCACAGGTGATTGTAGGAGAAGATTAAGAGGGGAAGTATTGCTAAATGGGATCAACAAAATGGGATACAGGTTTAGTCCAGTCATCAAGTTGACAGGTATGACCTTAAATTGTTTTGGTAAGGACATAGCGACTTGAACTTCATAATACAATTGAAGGACTCACATGAGCTATTAAGTAAACATTTTAAAACATAAAATAATTTAATTAAAATATAATACGTACCTCGAAAGGATTTTAATTGATCTTTCCACCATACACATAGATATAAGAATAAAATGACACCATAATATTATTATTTCTTCTATAATAGTATGATGTCACCCCATAGTTATATCTACGTGCATGTAAATAGATATAAACCATAATTATTTTCAATTTATAACCTTCAAACTTTTTCCCATCCTTTTTTATTCCATTCCTTACTTGAAACTGATTGTAACACTTGGCATATTTATTTGGCATTCAAGAGTGACAACATTTCTTTTATGTTACGGCTTCTTGGAAGCTAAAGAGACATTATCTTTTATTTATGAAGTCGAGAGAGGCGGAAGACCTATATTTTTCAAGCACCCGACTTCTATATTTCCAAGTATCTCACTTCCATCTACCACCCGATACCTCTGCAAATACCATCTGATATTTTTATGTCTATTACCAATCTCTTTTCTGCCTTGTATTAATCTTCCTACTAAAAACGTGATATATTTTGTATTGGTTTTTGCACCTGAAGATCATTTCGAGGAAGAGTCGAATCACATCGTCCAGCTAGACTCCTATCTTCCAAATTATATCAGGTTATGTGGTCAATCATGTTCCAAGCATTGCTAGATATTTCTTTATCAGATGTTACTGAAATCTTATTACCATTGTAGTGCTTGCCCCTAGTTCGCATTTTTGCTATCATTGTCGAACTCTTTTAGGGCTAGTTTTATGTTGATGATTAATAGTAGCATTGTTTTGAGATTATGAGATATTGTGTTATGGATTCAGTCGATATGTGATGAGATTACTTGGTACTTTATATTTCATGTTTGCATGATGATTATTTCAGTGTTTGCAGTTGTTGATGATGATTAGTTAGTTGATTTATTATCATATGTGTTTTCTTATGGATACTTACCCCATACTTGCATGTGTATGGTGTGCGTGTTTGTTCTTATGTATGGCGTTTCTGATGTGGTTAAGGAAGGGAGTCGTAGTCACTCGCTAGTCGGGATCTACACGATGCACCACTTCCTATCATTGCCTGTTTAGTTAGCATATATATATATATATATATATATATATATATATATATATATATATATATATATATATATATATATATATATGTACATGCATGGTTTTTATGCAGGTTGCAGGTACCGGGTATCGACTTCCCTGAATTGCCAAGATGAGTGTACCCTATCGCATTGTCTCAATGGTAAGAGAGGGGCGATAAATTTTCAAGTCCAAATCCTAAACCCCTAAACCATTTGTCCTAAAAGGTAGGACAAGTATCTAATATACTTTACCTTCCGAATGTGTCGGATGACGTAATTCGTGACTTTTGGTTTGATTTTGTATGTGTTTTGCTATAGTGGGTTTTTCGTATTTTATTTTATGAGTTTTTAGTGTATTTTTTATTAATTAAACCTAATTAAAAGATTTAATTAATAGTTTAATTTAATGAAAAATTAATATGGTATTTTAATATTTATTTAATTTAATTAATTGGAAAATTAATTAAATAAAAGAATTAATTTGGAGATAAAAGTTATAATTTTAAAGTTGGAATGTGATAATATTTATTTAAGTTAATAAATATTTTAGCAATTAAGTTTCGAAAATGAATTTAAAAGTGGAAAATATATTAAAATTATTAAAAGATTCTAGATCGCACGAAGCATGCATGTGATTAAAATATATTAAGATAAAACAAGTGGAATTATTAAAGTTAGTGGATGAGATTTAAAAAATTAATAAATCAAATTGAAAAGAGTAAAATGAATATTAAATTAATTAATGCGCATTATTTGTTCATATAGGAGTTTGCGAATTCTCGAGAGTTGTCATGTAGACAACACAAGAGTTTGCACTCTAATTATGCACGTGTTGTCAACAACACAGGAGTTAGCGCACAAGTTAAGCACATGGTGTCTACAACCTTATGACTCATCTAGAAGGTTGGAAAAGACTCATACTTAGTTGTAACACCTTCTGGTTGCTTCTAAAGACATTTTAGATGCTTCCTGAGAGTTCTTTATATTCAAGCACTCCTAGAAGCTTAGAGAGCGTGTTTTTTTGGAGGACCCGGGAACGTTGGAGAAGGAAGGAGCTTGCTCTGCGAATTCTGAGGAGAAGTGTTTTAGCATCAGTGTCCAGGTAGACACTTGTGATTTCGCCTATGTTATTTCCGCTTCTTGCACTACCTGTCTTCTTCGTGTCTTATGAATGCCTTCTAAGGATTTCATGTGTTGAATATCTTGGTTGTATGCATTTTGTCATGGGTAGTTAAAATTCTATTTGAGAGAACCTTATATGCGTAGATCTGAGGAAACTATGGGGCTAGGGTTTTCAGATGTATTTGGACAAACCTATTTTAAGGAATTAATGGGTAAATTTAGAGAACTATTATTTTAAAGAAAAATTCTTAATTTAAAGAATTAGAAAGCGCTTTTTGTTTAAAAGTTATATATATATATATATAATTGCAATAATGTTTGATAGCAAACTGCATATATATATATATATATATATATATATATATATATATATATATATATATATATAAAATTGCAATAATGTTTGATAGCAAACTGCATGTATATATATATATTTGTGTAAATCGCAGTGAGAAACTTTATTTATAAAATCCGAATTGCATATGGTAAAAGTGTTTATTTTAAAACGTATTAAAAAGAAAAGGGAAATCGTTTTGAAAAACATTTATTTAAAAACGTTATTTTAAAATATATATATATATATACATACTGGGGAGGGACGAATTTCGTACCCCCTCGGCCTGCGAATAGAAGTCACAAGGTACCTGCGAATGCAGTGTACCCACGACTGGCGATGGTACAGTCACCAATTACTGCCGCACGGCGACATCAATATCGCGGATGGCGAGTACACATGCAATATACTCATTCTTTTAATAGTGGCGTTGGTAAAATATATGATATGAATTGAATTCAATTTCATATGTTATTAATATCAGCATGTGTTTGGTTAGAATCGAATTTGTAATTCGATTTTTATATAATGAAGTTATTAAATGTTAATTATATATTTATATTTATATATATATATATACATATACATATATATATATATATATATATATATATATATATATATATATATATATTGTAATTCAATTTTTAAGTATGATTAAGTAATTGAATATTAATTATTATATATATGTATATATTAATATATATATATATATAATATTAATAAAATTTTATTTAAGTAATTAATCAAGTCAATAAAATTTCAAATAAGTGATATAGTTAGAATTTTATTTAATTAGAATGAGTTTTAATATTTAAGTTGCCAATTATTTTAGGGTTTTCGAAATTGTAAATTGACTTATTGAAATGATTATGGATAATACGAATTTGTTAAGAAAATATTAGTATTCATTGAAAAGAATGACGAATGTGGTCATTATAGATTTATTAATAAGATTTCCAATATAACTTGTTATTAAATAATAACAAGTCGTTATTGAACTATTAATATTGGAAAATTGGATTATAGTTGACTTTCAACTTATAAATTATAGTTAGTTATTAATCAACTAATATTCATTGGGTCGTTGATATGGATATGTAATTATTAATTTAATTAATTAATTAGAGTTAATTAAATTTAATTAATAAATAAGTTATGTAATAGAGTTTTAATTGATATGATTCTTTTAACAAAGTTGTAAAGTATCTACATCAAAGTTGATAAGTCTTATTCTAATAACTTGAATAATGACTTTAGATATTTTAATGGTTATTAGTGATGATTGAATTAAGAGACCTAAATTTTAGTAATATTTAGTTGACTTTTAATTAAGTATTGTTAGAATGATAAAGAGTCATATCTATGTTCATTATTAATTGATTTAATTAAGATTAATTAATAAAGCAAATAATAATTAAGGGACAATGAAAATTAGTGTAATGAGTAAATATTTATCCTTCAGTTATTCTTAGAATGTAATTTTAAATAATGGAAAGATAATGTTATCGAGGGAACAAACGGGTTGACTTGTAGGTCAAATGATTAATCTTATATACTTGAAGTATACTTGCAAACAAAAACTGAAACCTCCATACTCAATTCAACTATGTAATTTTAGCAAACCAAAAACATGTGTTTGCATTGTGTTTTCTCTATGCTATTTGTTTTGGGATTTAGGTTGACTAGTTGTTGACCAGTTATAGAACGTCTACCAGAGGCTCGGGGGTTATGATTGTGATGTCATGATGATGTCTTTTATCTCGATTCTTTATAAACCCAACTATGGTAATGTGATGGCATGCTCTATGAGATGTTTGTATTTACTGATTGTTATTGATTTCCAGTCTTTTTGTGTGAAGCTGAGGTGTATGTATTTGAGACACTTGACTTAACCATTTTTGAGTCATCAATCAGTTATACTTGGATTACTTTCCAATCGCCATGATGGGACTGAAATGTCGATTTATTTCTTGATGATGTCATGTTGTGACATGTTTTGACTCAACCATTTTGGAGTCTTCGATCAGTATGATTTTGAGATATATTTTGGTTATTGAGAACCAATGGATACTTTTGATTATCAGTGATACCTTCAATTGCCAATAGAGAACTGTTGTGGTCATGATTATTAATGGATGCTTTTCAGTTGCTCATGGAGATTTGATACTCTTATTGTGGATTATCTTTTGGTATTTTTTCAGTCGCTTGTATAGGACTGTGGTGATTTTGTGATTTATGATCCATGAGCTTAAGCTAGGTTATCTACTTGTAGTGTCGAGAAGTGGCTTGCAATGGGGGCCGGGACCCTAAGTGGCTACTAGGGTAACTCATTGTAAGTTGTTTTAATAAGTGAAAACATTTACACTAAAGGGGATTAAATGAACCTAATAAGATAATTGTTTGTTCTCGCCCATACCTCGAGTGCTAGTACAGACTAGGATGGGAGTAGAGAGAACGCTTGGTTGCGACCTTGCATTCCTTAGTATGCCTCGTCTGTAAGAGAGGATACTAGTGGCCGCATAGGGATCACTAGGGGGCCGAGGTCTATTGAGAGACTATCAGGGTAACTCTAGCATGATCCGTGCGATGACACTTTCCCACTTGCATAGTAGGTTTCCTATGTGTCTTGTGTGCCTCTGGGATTAGATGTCAGTTTTGTGATTGGAACCTTTGAGTTAGTATACTTTTAGGATTCCTGGACTTAGAGAGTATTTATGCTATGTGATTTTGATAACCTGTTTGGGACTTGAGATTATCTTCTCAGTGCGATGGGAGTGGACCATTTAGGTTCCACACGGTCATGTGGTAGTGCTTTTTCACTCTTACCATTTGAGATCCGTTTGAGACACCGTAGTTGATGCATTCTTTGTTGGTATCTATCTTCATGGATTATGATGGTGGACATGTATCCTTACATTGATGATTTGCATATGTTAGATGATGTTATCTTATGCTTTACTTTGCATGTTAGACTACTTTCTGCATATGATGTAATATGATTTAGGAGTGACATTCCTACTATGTTAATACCGATGATCTCTTCGGTGATTTGGAATGTTACGCACGGAGGGATGGCTAGGATCCATGATGGTCTAATGATGCTATTTACGGTTGGGAGGAACCGTGCAATTAGTTATGTTTGTAATTTATGATTATCTCCTATGATGATGTATCATGTATGATTTGTGGTTTCATTTATGTTATTGCATCACGGATTAGAGTTAGTATGATGATGTACTTTTTTTCACACGTGTATATTCTTTTAAGCCTTTCATACCCTGTGGCATGTACAACGGATGATTGAGCAATTAGGAATGTAATTTAAGAACGTTGGACTTTTCATTATTATTTCATGTGGATGTAGTATTAGATGGATTCATTAATAGTTAATTTAGATGTGATTTAACGTTAAGGGATCCTTAAGAATGTAACATGTTATGTATGTATGTTTACTTTCATTGAATTGTTGCTATCGCTTCCGTTACTATGTATAAGTTGTAAATAGTTCTTACTTTAATGATTTTTTTTAAAAAAATGCTACCAAACTTAATGAAACTTTAGGTTAATTCTTTGGATCTTTTCGCAGGGCATTACAACCATAACAGTATATTGTAGTTATACTCATTATAAGTATTATAGGTTAGTTTCCTCTTTGAGAAAGAGTTATATATGATGTAATGAAATCATGATTTAAATATACCATTTGGAAGTCAAAATCAATGATATTTCTACAAGTCTTAAAGAACATATTCTTTTAAGTCACAGATCGTGATAAGCAGGAAACATATAATATTCATGAATCAGTTGAAAATCAACAGACAGAGCTGATTGCTCTAAATTTCCGAGCACCTACGACTCACCGGCTGTATAGCCATGGAAAAGGTGAAGAGGTGAGATGAAATCTGCAATGACATGGAAATAAAGTCAGACATGATACAATAACCCTAAATTAATTTCATTTAATAGCTCATGCTAGTCCATAATATTGTTTTCCCTGTTGTCAAATCGAGCGGTGGTGATCGGGCCATTGAACCCACCAGAAAAACCTTGGCCAAGGTCGTTTAAAAGCATGTTTTCCATCTATGATCACTTGATGTCAGTGGTACCAGTTATTCAGACATGTCCGTCCATAATTGTGCAGACATCTAAACACCGAAATGCTTAGGTGGTTGGACTAAAAGTATCCCAAGCCCGATTCCGGGATAGGAAGGGTCTTTCTAATTCAATAGTACGGTCCGAGGTTGGAAAGTTAAGCCTAAGTCAATGCTTCTCCTCTTACCAAAAGCCGAGACTTGCACAACCAACTAAAGACTCACAGGATATTACTCGTATGTTCTTCTTTTCATGTTAAGCATTTGTTTTACTTGTATGTAGGGAAAGATAGTTAATCGTTATTACAATTGATCATTGATACAGTTATTTCAGTTAATCGTTATTTTAGTTGATCATTGATACAGTTATTTCAATTAATCGTTATTTTAGTTATTACAGTTGATCATTGATACAGTTATTTCAGTTAGTCGTTATTTTAGTTATTTCAGTTGATCATTGATACAATTATTTTCAATTAATAGTTATTATAGTTATTACAGTTAATCATTGTTTCAGTTGATCATTGTTATAGTTATTTCAATTGAGCATGGTTATTTCAATTAATCGTTGGTAGTTAAAAGCAGTTAATGTCCCATGAAAAGGAATTCAGTTGGGGAAAACTCTTTACCGATCGTCTTAATTTGTTATGAAAAATTGTTTGTTACAAAGTTAAACATCATTTGATAGACCTTGCAGGTCAAGGGATTAGCATGTGTGAGGGGCCCCCAGATGGAGGTAGGAAGGGGTTGTCGGCTTTTTAAATAGCAGGAATGTTAAAAGAACAAGAGGCAGACAGCCACAAATTAGTGTCAAAGGGGAAAAAAGAAAGAACAAACCACAAACCACCAACCACCAACCACCAACAACACCCTCTCAAACAGCCACTAGACAACATCCCTTCCTACCTACCCTTTCTACAAATGAAGAAGAAATAGAAACGCTCACATCCTACAAGAGAGGCCCATTAGATAGGGTATTTCAAAATGAATTGAGAGAAATTGCTGACATAAAGGTTAGACATTGCCTCTTTACAAATGGTGTTCCATTCAATCTAGCGAGATCACCTTATAGGAGAGAGATGGTGGAAGCAATAAATGAAGCACTTCGTTGTTACCAAGGCCCTAGATATGAAAAATTTAAGAACCATCATATTGCATAATGAGAGAAAGAATGTAGAAACCCTCCTCAAACCAATAAGAGATTCTTGGATATAAACGAGGGTGAGTATTGTCTCTAATGGATGAGGCAATGTTTTTGAGGGCGGTTGATTGTAAAGAGCAAGTAAAGGATGCAAATTTTATTGCACAACTTCTCATTGAATCCATAGACTTCGTGGGAGTTGACAATGTTGTCCAAGTAATAACAGGCAATGCTAAAGTTTGTTGGGTTGTAGGTGCTTTGGTAGAAGCACAATATGATCATATCTTTTGGACAGCATGCACCATCCACTCCTTGAACTCGGTGATGAAAGCAATTGGCACCTAAATTGAATAGGTGGAAAAAGTGTACGAGGGTGAGGAGATCCAAATCTTTCTGACAAACCACCATATGTCACAAGCAATTTTCAGAACTTTCTCCCGCTTGGAATTATTTAAGGTAAATTTTGAACTCTATTTAGTTTCGTTAATCATTTTGTGTCATACTTTACATAATCAGATAAAATGTTTTTTGTGTTGTTTACATATTTGAAATGTGTTATTAACTTACAATTTGTTGCCCTGATATTTACCCTGTCACAAATTTCAAATTTTTTAGCCAAAATGTGAAAATGAACATCTAGGTTCACGCTTTAAAATGGCCAGGGATTTATCCAATTTTTGGTAGTCTCATGATTCTAAATCATCCAACTCGTTATCAACTCCGTGTTGCATTTTGATTTCCACAATCGGAGCCCTAAGCTAAAAGTTTTGTGAGTTTGAAGTTTGTTAATATTTTTCAATTTCCTTACAACACAAAAAGTGGGTTAATAAAAAGGTTAAGATCTTAACTAAAAAGGTTAATGGTTAAGGGTCACATTTTCCTCATCTCCATTAACATCCCTTCTCTCTCCCTAACCTATGCACATTCTCTCTCCCCGAACCACAACTTATTGGAAAAGTTAAGGTTAGGAAGTTGGATTTGGGAAATTGAAGTTAATAGTCAAATGTTTCCAGGAGTCAACATCCCCTCTATCTTCCTAATCTGTATGTACTCTCTTTCTACAACCTTAACTTTTCGCCCTAATCTTAACCTGGAAATTTTTAAGAACCCCAACCATATCTTGAAGAAGAAGATAACTACCTTGTGGCAGAATCAAAACAGAATAGAAATATATACATGAAGAGCCTGGTGTGTGGCAGTACAGAACAATGTTGCAGGCCTTTGAAGCTGAGGTAAATGCAGTTAGGAACCTACATAGAACAAATATATGCTAAAAGTGATTACCGTGACAAAATATATGGATATAATATATTTTGGAAAGTAAGACTTTTAAGACATCACTGCTATTCTTCATATTCATGAACACAAAAGGATCCCGCAGTGAAAGATCAGGCTGACTAATGGTTGCATTCAAATTCTTTTATCCAGCTATGCGGTTGAGGCACCCAATATATATCACTCAAGATGAAGTGTGCATTCTGATCACCAGTGGAGACTCCAATGTTTCATAAAATGCTGCGGGAATATGTTTGGTTAAGCATAGATTAATGTTTGCTTTCCCATGAGTAAAATTTTAAACTCATGAGCCCCTGCGCTTTCCAAAGGCAACTATAATGTATTATAATAGAGGCATATAGCATAAACACCAGCACAGTCTGTTGACTGTTTGACAGAATATACAGCTCAACAGAGAGCTCAATAGCGGTTGTGGATGGAAAGTTCCCCACGACTATTGCTACTTAGCTTTGGTGAATGCGCTCTGTTGAAATGTTGGTCAAATGTTTGACTGGAAACCTCCATCTACCACAGTGGGATGCCAAAGATGCTCTAACCCACATGCAACCATTGCAGTCTTAACGAAGCATCTCAGAGTTCAAATGGTGATCTGCATCACTGTGATATATGCAGAGTATATAAGCATCAGCAACACGTTGTGGAAGAATGGAATATGAGCTCTTATATTACATGTTTGACAAAAAGCCCATGTTCAAACCTGGATGCACAAACAATGACAATGACACGTTTGACACGATGCCTCTGCTATGTGTACCATGTGCAGTTTTCAAAGCCTTCGATGAAATACACGAAGAATATAGATGGAGTAGAATGGTATTAATAAAGTTTTAAAAACCTCATGAGAACACAACTGGCGGGTGTAAAGTCTAATCCAATGTGCATAATATGATGGTCCGTAAAAAGGAATATATATGCAAGTGTATATTGAATACATGCAAAAAGTTTCATCATAAATAATTCACTTGAAATGTTTGATGGAATACTTCCAACATGAAAAGCCATCTTATAATCCCTGATAAAAAGAAGAATATTTCAAAGACATTCTATCTCGTGAATTCTATGGGCACTGGCTGTGAGCTACGCTGACACAAACATCACTACCTGCAGAACCAAGAGCTTTGTGACAGGCTGTAAAGCATATAGTAAGATCTTCGTCAAATATTACCCTCATCAATGGTGAGAAAATGAGGTTAAAATATTTTAAACAATGTTGCAAACATGTTATGAAAGCTCAAGTTGCTGTTGCAGAATCAAATTAAACAAATATTTGCTAGCATTCTTCTTGCCACATTAATAAAGAAATGTTTGATACAACATATGCACATCCATTAGAGCGGACTTCTATCAGTCTTTGTAGATGCTAGAGCACCCTAAGATATATGTGCACAATGTAGTTGGATAGAGACTATGAAGTGTTTGACAAAGTGCCTCAAATTATTATGGTCCAATAGAGATGGAAAGTGCAACACTTGGTACTGTTTCAATAAATTTCTTGAAGGGCGTCGCCTCATGGTGTGTGACGAACTCATAGACATGCATGCCAAATTCAGTAGCACACTTGATGTCTGCAGATGCTTCACATTCTGGATCTAAATTTAGTGTTTGGATTTGAAATGTTTACAAAGAACAATTGAAACTGGGAAAAATGGGTGAGATAAGATTTTGCAAACAATTGGAAAGAACATAAAATGATCTTTGAACAAAGGCAATTGGAATATATTTTAAACCTCGTGGTTATTAACCTCTCTCAAAAAGGCGCTAATAACCATCTCTAAAACACATGATTCGATCTTCAATCTTAACCTTTTTAAACGAGAGATTAAGATTAATGGTATAGAACACGTCTTTTGGAAATTTATCTTAACCCTTTTTAGAATGGAAAGGTTAAGATTTCAAATTTGAAACACGTGTTTTGAACCCCGAACCTTAACCTCTTTAAAGGTTAATGGTTAATGATTGAGTGGAAAACACATTTTTCGGTGCCTTCCATTAACCTGAGATAACTTAAGACTCGGGAACAGGAATTCGGAAATTCAAAAGGCGAAACGGAGCTGGGAATGAGCCGAAGATATTTGAAGGGAAAAATTGCTTAAAACATTGAGAAGAAGCAACCATTTCAATGTTAAAAATGAGGTACATTCCAGGAATAACCATAGTTTAAAAATGGCAAGGATTTAAAAATTTGGAGCAATTTTGATATCCAGGCTACAAGATCCCAACAGGAAGTATTTCTTTAGTTCTTGATTTGTACTTAGCATTTGTGTTGATTTATCTTATAAAGGTATTTTCTTATTGGCAAGGTTTTATCTCTGATCATCTTTTATTTTATATGGAATTTGTCATTTTGGGGGAACATGTCAGAAACTTGAAGGGAGAAATCAGATATATTAAATACATTGGTACTGATCAAATTTGAAAGAGGATCAAAGGAGATTAGAATGGATAGTAGACATTCATTGAAGTCAATGTCCATAAAATGATTCTACTGCACGAGATCAGTAGCAGATTGAGAAAAAGATTGCTAAGGCAGTGGCACAGACGGCTGAAAGAGCCAATCAATGGTAGACAGTGTACAGAGCCACAGAAATATTAATAGCCAATTGAACTGCATCTGATATAACATATATATACAGGACAGTAGATAATTCATTAAACAAACTAGACTTATTTATTTCAATAACACCATGCTCAGACCATTATAATTCTGAACTGGAAGAAATGAACAGGGATACAATACAGGAAAGGCCTGTTTAAATCCAGCCAACAGATTATCTTGAGATGGGTAAGGGTCAGCGTCCCCAAAAATACCTCGAGGACATTTCCAAGATGGATTTAAGGGCTTGGATCCACAGAAACCTTGAGGGAGACCCTTGAGTTTGGTGTCAAAGCGACCTATTGCATCTTAGCATTCCTTCTAGACCAAAGTTATAACTGGAATAGCATGGACTTTTCAACTCCTATATAGTTTATTACTAACTAACCTATAAGGGTAACCTCGGGAGAGAGAACAAGTTGTATTCAGGGAGAGGCTAGTTTAAGTCCAACCAACAGGTTATTCGGAGAGGGTAAGGATCAGCATCCCCAAAGAATGCCTCGAGGACATGTCCAAGATGGGCTTTAGGGTTTGGATCCACAGAAACCGTGCACGAGACCATTGAGTTTGGTGCCTAAGCAATCTGTTTACATCCTAAGTATTCTTCTCGACTAAGAATGATAATAAGAGCAAAACAAAACAAGCATCCTGCTATGTAGGCCACCTCGTGTGGATGAATAAACACCACCACCAAGGCCAACATTCAGCACTTAAACTTAATATGAGATTGGCTTGGAGTAATTTATCATGACTAACATTTTCTTTTAAATTTATATATACATGTGTACTAATGATCACTTGTGGTTGCAGGATTATATTGAAGAAGTAAGTTTTGTAAATCTTTTTCTTTACCCTAGCTCAAAATTTTGTAAATCTTTTTCTTGACCCTAGCTCATTGCAAATTGTAAATTATTAGGCATTATGCATTATATACATGCATCGTGTCTACTTCATGTCTTTGTGCATTCACATTTCTACTTTGTGTCTACTTTGTGTCTTCATGCATTCATGTCTCTACTTCATGTTTTCATGCATTTATGTATTTGCTTCATGTTTACATGCATACTCCATGGAATCCCTATGCTTTCTTGCTTTCAATTATATGCTCTATAACACAAGTTATGAATTTATCTTTTTTTTGCTTGACATATCACAATCCTTAATTTTTGCTTGACAAGCAAAAATTAAGGATTGTGATATCCCCACTAATATAAGATTTATAGAAACAGACAATTAATATAGTTAATGATATAAGTATAATATTATAATTTTACATTATAATATGATATCACACAATATATAATATTATAATAATAACAATATTAACGAATGAAAATAGATTAAATATTATTATATAAAATAGAATATTTACTTTAATCAAATTGAAGTATATATGATAATATTAATAACATAATCATGGTATTAACATTAATAAATAATAATGAATTTAACGAAAAAGACACCCTTTCTTATAAAAAAGTATATAAAGGACAAAAGGAGCATTATACACCCATAAGATATATCAGAAAATATGTGAACAAGGAGCATTATACACCTCTATGATATTGTGATACAATTTGAACAAGGTGGGAGCTATCATAGAGGTGGTGTTGCTAAAGGGTATGTTGGAGGTGTTATTGATTGTAACCTTATAAGTGCTTTCTAAGGCTTGCGCAATAGGTGATACTGATGGCAAGGTTGAGTCTTTTTTGCAACTTCAATAGGCATTGGCTATGTCTCAATGATAAGCCGGTAAACAAATTGAGTCTACCAGCCAGTATTCTTGGGTAGGCACTTTTACTCTTTTGATATGTGTTACACAATAGGATCAAGGAACATCTCAAACTTGATAACTATAAATTGTGCACAATGAAATTCCAAATAGTTTTGCATGCTACTTAAGGTTTTTGACCTAAGATGAAAGAGAATTAATCCAGAATGCCATGCCACCAAAACTTAGACTATGCTAATGAACCCCAACTATGCCTTTTAGGTGGTGTTGCTGACAGGCATGTTGAAGGTGTGATTGATTGTAGCCTTATAAGAACTTTTTAAGGCTTGGGTTGCTACAGGTGATAGTGATGGCAAGGTTGTGGCTTCAATAGGCATTGGCCATGTCTCTCAATCATAAACCAGTAAACAGATTGAGTCTACCAGCCAGTATTCTTGGGTAGGCACTTTTGTTCTTTTGATATGTGTTGCACAATAGGATCAAGAGACCTCTCATTGCCACCATCAACCCTTTAAATTCAAACTTGATAACTATAAATTGTGCACAATGACATTCCAAATTGTTTTGCATGCCACTTTAGGATTTGACCTAAGATGAAAGACAGCTAGCTATTGCAGGATGCCATGCCACCACAAAGACCAATTAGACCATGCTAATGAATCACAAACTATGCTCTTATCGAATGGCGTCATGTACGACTATTTTTGTACCTTGTGCAATTATACAGGCCTCTAACATATTTGCTATAATTTGTGGTTTTCCTAACTCTTCAAAGCAGAGATAAACATTTGAATTACTTTCACAGTGTTCCCATATCCTTTGCAAAATGTGCATGCTTACTGATGGCAAGTGAAGCCCTGTCTTGTGCTTTAAAGTGCTATTGAGGTCTTATGCACGCTCTGCAACAGATTCACATGTATCGTGCAAGTTTCATCTTGATCCATTCGTACATTATTCGAAAACTAACAGAATGCATTTGAATCAAGACATAATGAATTCAGACAAAAAATGCAAAATAGACATGAATTCACAATAATATTTTCAGGCCTCATTTTGTTTCCAATTAGTATTATGGTTCAAGCTAATGCCCCCCTTTACATCAAAGAATAAACACAACCAACAAATATTCAAGTACGAATGTCCCATATATGCTCCTTCACTTGCTTCATCAATAGAGTGTTCTCATCACTAATTTTGATGGTTTACATTTTCACGTTGACCATGCATGCAATTGCATCTTGAATACATTTTTCTGAAATTTGATAAAAGCATGAAAGACGAACCTACATCTAATTTGCTACAAGCCTTTGTAATCTGCATGTTATGTATTTCCGTATGTATGTTTGTTGTCCTTGCCATACCAATGATTCATAGGACAACTAACATAGGCGTGGTATGGAAAAATGGAAAACTTCCAAGAAAGAAATCAACTGCAACCTCTTAAAGGAAAAATTGTTTAAATCCAAAACAAAATGGGATGAGAGACCCAAGTTTTGTAATCACCATCTGATAGAGTTTTCCTTAGAAGGGACATTCGAAAAGATCTCAGTATTATGGAGAGAGACAAGGAGGTCATGTTGCCCAAATTCAAAATGCCCGATTCTCTTTCATGAAAAGATATGCACACGTGGAGGGTACAAAGGGAGGGCTATGGAATAGAACAACACAACATCTCATAAACAAGGATTTACGTCATTAATCTATCACCATTCAAAGCAGTAATACCATATGCTTTGTAGATTATAGAATATTCAACATAATAAAATATGTTAGGAAGGAATCAAAAAAAGTCACTTCAAGAAAACAAGGATAAAAAATCCATGCATAGTTGGCCTAGAGAGAGAGAGAGAGAGAGAATAGTCAGACAGGATTATAAAGGTGGACTGCATGAGCATTAGCATACCCAGTACCAAGCATTAAAAGAAACCATGGTGGAGAATATTGGAGGATCCCAGGGGAAGAGGCGATAAAGAAGAGGTGGTGTAAAAAGTCAAAAAACATGATGAGCTACAGGTTGATGATGTAATGTCGTAAAATGAACAATTGGAATCAGGGAAACATGGGGTCCCATTACGAATATAAAGGCCATGACACTCACTTAAGGAATCACATTATAGACACTAAAATTGCCAACAGAAATGGGATTATCCAAGCAATAGTAGTAGGAAAACATTAGAGATATGTTAAGGTACAATTCCTCATTTAAATAAGGGATTTAACTTATAGAATTGCATTATTCAAGAGAATCACAAAACTATTTTGGTTGGTCCAGTGAATTGTTCTGACTAAAACATTAAGACATTTCATATTTTTTGACATACAATCTATAGCAGAGAAGTTCAAACATGTTAGGCAAACAAAAAATACTAAACAATAAATAATATATAACAGTATACTAATCAGAAGGCTAAAAGTTTATACTATGGTACCCAAAGAATAACCTCTACCTGAGAAATAGCTTCTTTCAATTTGGCATGCAGAGCAGATCCTGGTTCCCTTATGCTTTTTGGAGGCCATACCTGACTCATGAAAGCATAGTTGTGAGGCAAAATAACATTATGCAGCCAATCCCACTAATGTAAAGCTTCAATGTTTGACTTTAAAGAGTAAATTCGATCATTTGGACATACTACATTCAACCTGATTTCAAACAGCAGAAGGATAGTCTCACAAATCAGGTTTGGTATGTTGATAAAAAGGCATTTAAGATAGAATGCATCAACAGTCACCAAAGTTTGCAACCAGTAATACTCTAAGTGAAATGTTACTTTCTATAGTTGTCAGATAACATTCTTCCAGTGTTTCATACATGTGAGAGATAGACAAAGAAATTGATATCCAGAATATCGATAATCCATAGTTGTGCTTGACATTCCATAAGTAAAGAATCCCAAGTATTTGTAGCTTACTATAGAAAATTAATACATTTTCTCACAGATTTCTTCAAATTAAAAAGCTCCCATTTATTACTTTGAAATAAAAATCTTATAGCTACCCATAGGTGGAAATGCATCACATTTCAAAGTTATTGTACTCATATTGCATCTCATGAAAAACATTAAATTCATCAGAATATGAAGCTCATAATAGTAGGCACCAAGCAAATTGGATCATTTCATGAGTTACATATTTGAGGATTTTGTCGGCCAACTCATTCACAAGGTGAGACATGGCCTCCACGTTTAAGTTCAACAACCATCATACAGATACATCACAAGCCAAAAAAGAATGGGGAAGACTTGGTTGGATGTGAACTTATTATCTGGGCAGTTGCGTAATCATTCAGGAAAACGTTTTTTATTAAGAAAAAATCTGGTTTTAAAGGGATCCTGGAACCCTTTACAGTCAGATTTTGGAGGGATCTGGAACCCCCATACAAACAGCTGCATAAGATAGAACGAAAACAAACAGCAGCCCAACAATTAGCAAAACATCAGCTGAACACCTTAAGCTAAACAAATTAGATGCAGGCTGATCCAGACAAGAGACTAGAACCTCAAAGCGAAGAGGGTTCTAGAAGGCTTCCTAAACCTTGAGAGAAGAAAAGGTTTTTCCAAGCTCCCCTAACCTGAAATATGAGTTTAAGCAAGCCTCCCATAACCTAATGGGTTTTAAAAATGGAACCCAAAACCATCTAGCAAAACACTACAACACCTTCCCACTGAACAACAAATCTTCACCTGCATAACTTCCCTCCACCTCAATAGAAAGGGATCCCACCTTCATAGGAACAGCTGAAGAAAACTCAAATAGACGGAAAAATCACTTCCGAGACCACCCCACCTCCAAATAGACAAAGATAAGAGAAAAACACTGAGTAACAATCAACATCTCCCAACATACACATCACCACCTCCATAGGGGATTCCACCACCTCAATAGGAACCAAGAAGCAGGTAGAATGCCACACCAAAAAACCTGTACATATCATGACCACAAGAAGAAACTCCATCTCAAAATGGGAGAGCTCCACCACCATTCAGGATTTTTAAGGATTTAAAACTTGTTTCATGCATCCTTTGATAAATAAACCTTAAAGACATAATGATCTCATCAAATAGAAGCTATTTTAAAGTTTCAAACACATAAATATTAAACAAGTTTACATTAATCACATAAGTATAAATGCAAATTCTAAGCTTAAGCTAAAGGAAATAAATCAAATTAAATTACACACCAGAAATATAGAGTCTTAAATGTCTACAAAAATAATGCAATTTGAAATCCATGCTATCGAAAGTTCACAACATAAATCAAAACAAAAGCTAGAGCCTAGATAGGTAAGGCTGAGAGGAACCTATATCAATGACCATTCAACACTGCAACCCTCCTATGTGTGTGCCTAAGATAGGTTCTGGATAATGTTGTAGCCATGATATTTGCCTGTCTCGAACTCGGCCTTACTGACATGTAGATCCTCATCCACATCCTTCGGGTCCTCCAATGGGTTTCCTCATGCTCTAACCTCCGCTACCATCACTACTACTTGTGCCTATTGATGCACTTGATCAACCCATTCCAAGTCTTCGTCACTAGAGACAAGATCATCAATCCAATATTTGCAAACAATTAAATTGACTTTTTAGGGTTGGGAGGCACATATAAACATAGAATTGTTTTCCACTTAATGGCATATGGATGCGTTGCCACAACAGAGTCTCTCGCTCAAGACTCTGCAAGTCTACTAAGTATGGAAAACTTGGGAAAGTCCATTTCATGAGCTACCCAAACCTGACAAAGGTGACTCATCTCTGAACTCGTCAAGATCTGGCCCAGACTCTACAAGTCCTGGAACATGGCAACTACTACCTTGATTAGCCATGATCTTCAATCTCTTGATCATAGAATCATTCCACTCTAACCCCTTACAACATTGATCCAAAGTAGACTTGTTAAATTGGTAAAATTAGCTAAGACAGCCATTAAAGGGTTCTCACGAAGACAAGACACTTTTAAGACCCGTTTTCTGAGGAAAATATATGAAACAGAGTTGCATATGGCAAATTGTCAAAGTAAAATAGCAATAAAGTGTTTGGGGAAATCTAGACACTCATTAGGCTGATGTCATCATGAAACAAAAGTGTTGGTTTCATATTCAGCACCCACTGAAACTGTCAAACTAGCTTGACTGCTGTTGAATTCAATAATGTATAATCGGGATTGTGTAGGATTTTGTTGCAACCGAAACACAGCAGAGGGTCTCAGCAGCAGCAGAATGTTCTAAAGAAGTTATGACCACAAGACATATGCAGTCTTCTACAGGGTGGTTAGAAGATGACCATTAAGAGAGGGTATTAAAATATTGTGATGTTTCATGAATGGCCATCTTAGTTTGTCTTTAGTTTACTACGTAGTTTCTATTTTTGTCCTTAGTTCACAATTGTTTCTTTTAGAAACATTGTCTTTGTAAATCTATATAAGGAGCTTTCATCTCCTCTATTTAATACAACATAACAACATCAATTCACCATAACAAGTCGAACATGGTGGGGAGGTGTAAATCACCTCAATTTTGGAGGCGAAGATAGGGTTGTCAGGTGTTATTGGTTAGTTCGCAAAGGGTTTCTAGTTGATTACTTCTCATTTATCAGACTTTTCTCCTATTAATATGACAAAAATTGTCACAGATCAAAAAAGGAACCTTGTATATTGGCAATTATGGGTAACATTATTTCTATAATTTTGATATGTGTGTATGTATGTACACATGTATATGTATGCACATATACATGTACACATATATACGTAGGCACATATGAAAGTACACATATATATCTATGTACATTTACATGTACACACTTATATAGCTATATAACTATATATGTGCACACACACGTATACACACACACACGCACAAAAACCCATGCCCAAGGGTGAAAAAATGTAGATATCTATACCACTTCCTTAACTGTACCAAGACAGCAACTTGGTTTTACATATGATTCTTGCTCATGTATTTTGCTCTCTATTTTTACATATTCTTCCTTAATGTTATTTGTAGTCAACAAATATCTCATTTAAGACATTATGGCTAGTTTCATTGCCTTTGGCACAAGGAGATCAATTTTGTCAATTAAAGAAAAGTAAGAATAAGTAAAATTAGAGTTAATGGACTATCTAATAGAATATCTACACTAGATCTGCATTAGGCGTGTTGTCAAGATTGACACGCCATGCTGTCAATGAGTTTCATAATCTCCTATCTGAGACCAACATGACCATTAGAAATTCAGGTGATGTTATTTTCAAGTATAGAGAGATTGAAAGCAATAAAGACCTATTTCTCTTTTTGTTTGTCATTGTAAAGTCTCTCTATCAAGATGCATGTAACAAGGCCTATCTAGAGACCTCATTTAAGAAGTTTCTTTTGTCAATTATATTCTCAGAATGACGTGCCCACTAAGAGAGTCTTGTTTGGGCCAGATAAAAAGGAGATGAAATCCAGGAGTGATGCTAGTAATCCCCATAGTGTGTATTTAACTACTAAAGGTTTCTTCTGCTCATGGGCTTTCATTGGGCAGTGTGTTTTCTGTGTCTGGTTGCAATGGTGCAGAAGTCTCCTTAGATTTTTCATTTCTGCTTAAGTGGGTTTCTTTATGACATATATTTATATGATGCTTAGTGTTAGTAGCTTCTTTTACATAGCTTAAACTACCATGATGTTAGTGTAAAGGTTCTTCTATGAGGAACCTGTCAACTTTGCATGGGTCCATAAGCAATTTTGTAAATATATGCTAGTTGTTGGTAACATCAATGTGTATCGGGATGACACCCCATAATGAGTCCTCAATAGTAAAATAAAATTTAAAAAAAGAGGTTCTTCTTCTTCAAAGTGAAACTGTTATATCCCAATTTTTGACCTAATTTAAAATATAGCCATTGAGGTTCACATGAAGTCAGTTGATAGATTAATTTGTTATAATCTTGTGAAATAGTAAGATGGTTAGTCATTATAATGTCAAGTGAGGATAACAAGTTAGTTGCTCATTTATCACGAATTCATGGAATTGAGAAGATGGTTAAACGTTATGATTATTTACAATTAAATAATTTATTATGATAATATAATTTAATTACGGAGAATTTCCTTGCAGGAAGCACGGCGAAGGGGTGGAAGCATTGTCAGAAAAGAATTAGGCACAAGAGCATCACCATCATTGAGCGGATGGGTTGAGAACTTAACGACTTGAAACAGGATACATCTATGGGACCTGCATGAGCTATTTAAATAAATAAATTGAGAAATATAAAATAATTGAGTTAAAATATAAATGTACCTCTAAGGATTAAATATGATCTTTTATCTTATTATTATAATAGATATATCCATGTACATACATACAGATATAAAAATGAGATGGCACCATTATATTATAATAATCTAATAAAGTGATGTCACCCCATTAATATTTACATGTACATGTATAATATAAAATGATAATAATATTCAAATATAATAACATTTGAATTATAATATGTAAAGTGCCTTGACATTTTTTGAAGTTTTATCCCTGTTTTTCTGCCTTAGGAATTTTGTCAAACACTTCCCTTGCAACCTCAGTTTGCTGATGTTTGTTGTTTTGCTATGATTTTTGAATGCCAATGATATTGATGAATACAAATGTTTGTAAAATAACTAATTGGAAATCAAAGTGATATGCAATTTCTTTTTATTATTTTCCAAATGCAAGTACATGAAATTCTGATGTAAAATGCACATCTACAGCCAAGAGGTATTTTCACAAACACTTGGCATGCATCCTATGAATGACTATGCAATGAGACGTTTTTACAAACATTTGGCATAGAAATTGGACAGCTGAATTAAGTTGATTTCCCTTCAATACTTCAATGTTTACAATGACTGAATACTTTAGTAACAAAAAGACATATTATTTGTCAAATGTATCCATCTACAATTGTCAAATGTAAATACCAAAAGAACCTGGAATAAGTAGCTGAGATGACATGCTTTTTTGCTTTGCTTTTTTCAGATTTGCTTTTTCAGACTGCTTTTTCGGACTGCTTTTTCGGCTCTGCTTTTTTGCTTTGCTTTTTCGAACTGCTTTTTCGGCTCTGCTTTTTCGAATCCGCTACGAAAACTGAAACCTTTCTCCTTGCCAACTGATGTCAAAAATTAGATGCACGGGCTGAACAAAAATCACTAAATATTATCTCCCAATTAATCACAAATGAATTGGCTAAATACCAATTCCTCCACTCCTAACTAGGGTTGATATCTCACAACAGAAATTGGCACCTTAGAGTCTTCAAACCCTCAAGCAAGTATGCAAGCGCTAAGGCTCTCAACACAATAGATGAATATGCAACTCAAGATGTGTAAAATGACCCCCCAAAGACTCCTTATAAAGATTTCACAAGCAACTCCAAGAAGCTTCTAGAGGAATCCAGCACTTTATTCTTTTAAGTGACTTTTTGATATTTTATTGTGTTAGTCACTTTAATATTAAATCAATTAAATATAAAGTTACTTTTTAATATTTCATTGTTTAGTAACCTTATGAATAATTAATTTAATATATCTTTTCCCCCTTATTTCTTCCTTTTTAGCCTCCGGGGAAAATGAAGGCTAAAATAAAATAAGTAGCTGGTGTCTGTCAAAAAGGGGACATTACATAATAATTTTCAAATTATAATCTTCCAACTCTATTCTTTCCATTTTAATATTCTTGCTTTTAATCGATTAGCATTTGGCATGTTAAATCGAATATATGTTTGTATTCGAATGGTCATCTTAAAACCGATGGAAGCCGAGGAGTCTCGGCTAACCTTTAAAGAAGCCATGAATCGACTTAGGCGGATCATTCCCTCCTTCCTTCCTTCCTCTCCTTTCTTTTATCTACTATGTTTCATATTAAGCCGAGCTTAGACGTTCTCAGTTGAACATCTTTCCCAGTTTTTTTCAGCCCCGATTTCCTTATATTCCTAGATACTACCGTCGACTAAAGTCTGAGAACAAATATCAATTTAGCGAGTGAGCTAGTAGCCGTTAGGAGTTCCCACCAGGAAAGGAGCCACATCTTAATCACAGGTTACATGTCTTATTTTTATCATCTTCTTTTCCAAGTATAAGCCCGACTATAGTCGGCTACTCATTCCAAGGTTGAATGAAATACCATAGAAGTATTTGAAATTCATAGTTCGATTTCACTGAGTATAATGTCTGATTACAATTGGTATATAATGATAGGACTGAGGATAAAACAAATATGTTTTAAGATCATAACTTCTTTCTATTCTGATTTAAGGATCCATCCATAGCCGGCTATGCATTGTAGACTGAGATCAATTTATAATACTTGTTGTTGATTCCCTGCATTGCATAGAGATCATTGAAGATCTTCATCGAGTATCCTTGTAATTTACATCATTTATGAATTCAATGGTAGCTGCAGAAAACTTGATTGATTGTGTGAATCAACATCAATGCACATACTATCATAATTTCCTAACATATTTAAAATACTTATAACACTGAGGAATTCACTGGCAAGATGCCATGGAATTGGTGAATAGGTGTAAATAATAATAAAATGTTCATAATCTTACAGACACCGAGGAATTCACCGCAAAGAAGCCATGAAATGGTGAAGAGCTGGAATGAATCTGTAAGAATGCAGAAGAGAAATCAGATATGATTAAGTTAATTATTTAAACAATAAATTTTGCAATCCTTAAGAATATTTTTTCAAATCACAAATAGTGATAAGCTAGAACATATATGTTATTCATGAATTTGTTGGAAATCAATAGACAGAGCTGATTGCTCTAAGATACGAACACCTAGGATTCATCGACTATATAGCCATGGAAAGGGTGAAGAGCTGAGATGGAGTCTGCAATGACTTAGAAAATAAAAGTCAAATATGATACATTAAATCTAGAATAATATCATTTAATAGCTCATGCATGATCTTGATAATTGTACCCTCCTGTTGTCAAGTCGAATGGTGTGTTTAAATACCACGATGCCCAGTAGATGACAGATGTTCCAAGTCCAATTCCGGGTAGGGAGGGTCTTTCTCGTTAGAGATTGTGTGAGGAATAAGTTAAGGTCCGAGGTTGGGTGGTTAAGCCCCTGACAATGTTTCACCTCTCCCCAAGTTGTCAGACGTACAACAAACAAAGATAAGTTATACATTCAATTGGTTACCGAAAACAAGTATTTTACTTTTATGATATATATGCAAGACTAAGGTAAGACTAATTGAGTTTTATCATTATTACATTTATTTTACACTTAGTTGTGAGAGATAGATTTATCAGATGGATTGTTATCTCAGTCTTTTATTTATATGAATATTGAATATGAGCAAATCTTTTAATCTTAAGTTATTGCAAGCTTCAAATGAGCAGTTAAGCAATCGGAAGAAAAGGAATGATACAGTGGTATTTGAAGCCCTAATTGATACAGTGGTATCTAATGCTCAAAATGATCCAGTGGTAATTGAAGCCCTAAGTGATACAATGGTATCTGAAGCCCTAAATGATCCAATGGTAATCGATGCCCCAATTGATACAATGGTTTGTAATGCTCTAATTTTATATAGTGGTATTTAATAGTAATCGTCATCTGATTTTAATATAGTGGTATTGAATGACATTCGTTATATGATTTTGTTATAGTGGTATTTGTGGACTAATCTAAGTGATTGCAAAAGCCTTCTTACAATGATTTATTGGTTCAAATTTCACGGTATGTGGATTTTAATTTCTATGGTAAATTCATTGATGGTGTTTTAAGTTCTTAGTTAAGAAATTTTGTCTAACTGATTTTAACAGTAAATCTCATTCACATGAATATGACCGATATAACTGTCTTCCTATGAAATTGAAGTGATAACTGTATTTCTATGAGTATGTTAGTTGCTATTTAAGACCCCGAAATTGTGGATGTTACAGAAACAACATTTCCACACATGCGAATGGGTCCAATGGCAATCAAAAAATGACTATCTTGTGTTTGATATTCTAATAGCAACTTTTATTGACCATCAGATTTGGTTTCAAATTCCATCTCCTAATTTTGAATTCATAAAGCTAATGATAAGATTACAAGTTTCAGACAAAAGTAGATGTAGGCAGCTAAATAATTTGTTCTTCAAATGTTCAGCACAATCCTCAGTTTTAACACTACTTATCTCTCATTTATCAAACTTCCTCAATTTAGAAGCATTTCTAGGATTGTTCCCCTATACAATCTAGAATGGTGATTTACCAGTACTCCTGTTCACAAAATTATTGTATGCAAATTCTGTCTATGGTAAAATTAGATCCCAGCCTTTTGGCTTATCTCCAACCAAACATCTCAGCAGGTTCCCCAAACTTAGATTAACCACCTCTATCTGCCCATCAGTCTGTGGATGATGGGATAAAGTAAACTTCAAATTTGTCTTCAACTTCTTCCACAATGTACGCCCAAAATAGCCAACAAACTTGGTATCTTGATCTAAAACTATACTCTTTGGGAAACCATATAGTCTCACCACTTCTTTGAAAAATACCTCTGCCACATAAACAACATCACTAATCTTCTTGTACGGAATGAAATGTTCATCTTTGAAAACCTATCAACCACCACAAATATCAAATCATGCCCTTGATGTGTCCTTGGTAAACCAAAAACGAAATCCATGCTGACATCCTCCCATGGCTTCTCTAGTAGAGTTAATGATTGATACAACCTTGTATTCTATTTCACTCTTTTTTCCATTTGACATACTTTGCAACTCTGTACAAACTTCTTAACGTCTTGCTGCAACTGTGGCCAATGATAATTATCAACAACCAAAGCAATGGTTTTATCTCTACCAAAATGTCCAACCAATCTTGCAATATGCTTCTCTTTCATGAGGTTCTCTCTCATAGAATTTCTTGGAATGCACCACTGACTTCGTTTGAACAACATTCTATCCTGGATTATGAAATCCAACCATTCCGTCCTATCAAGTGCAATAGGTTTTGTACAAGCCTTCTAAGCTTCACCAAAATCAAGATCCTCCGGATACAAATGTTTGAGGTCCTTCAACCCAACCACGTCAATGTGCATCTCGGTCAGAAAAAGTTGTCTCCTACTAAGAGCATTTGCAACTCTGCTAGACTTTCCATTCTTGTGCTTCAAAACAAATGTACAACTCTACAAAAACTCAACCCATTTCAAATGCCTTTGATTCAACTTTCCTTGACTATTCAACTATTGCAAAGCTTGATGATCAGTGTACAAAACAAACTCCTTAGGAAGAAGATAGTGCCTCCACTTCTTCAATTCCTGAACTATAGCATAAACTTCTTGATCATAAACTAAATACTTTTTTTTGGTATCATTCAACTTCTCACTGAAATAAGCAACAAGTCTACCTTCTTGGCTCAAAACAACTCCTATTGCAGTACCACTGACATCACAATCTACTTGAAACACCTTGTTAAAATCTGGAAGTGCTAATACAAGTTGTTCAGTAATTTTCTATATCAACAAATTGAAACCCTTATTTGCTCCTACAGTCCACTTAAACTATTTCCTATCCCCTCTCATTGTTTTAGTCAAGGGTCCACAAATACTACTAAAACATCTGATAAACTTTCTTTAACATCTAGGAGTAAGTCATTCAAGGATAGACTTCACTTTCTCAAAGTCCATTTTTAGACCTTCTGTTGAAACTACAAATCTCAGATACACCGACTTCCTCTTCACAAAACTACACTTCTTCAGATTTATCCGCAACTTTTCTTCCCTCAACTTCTCAAACACCTCACAAATATGCATCATATGCTCCTCAATGTCTAACTAAAGATCAAAATATCATCTAGGTAAATAATGGCAAACTTACCCAAAGATTCCTTCAGAATCCATGAGCCGCATGAAAGTGTTTAGTGCATTGGTTAGCCCAAAAGGTCGGACTACCTACTCATACAATCTTTCTCTTGTCTTGAAGTCAGTCTTCCACTCATCTCCTCTAATGTGAATTTGATGGTACGCACTCTTCAAATCTATCTTTGTGAAACATACACAGCTTCGCTCAAACAGTCCATAATATCATCCATTTGCAGCAATGGAAATGTGTACTTGATTGCGATGTTGTTGATAGCTCGAGAATCTGTACATATCCTCTATTCTCCATTTTTCTTAAGTGCTAATATTGTTGGTATAGCACATGAACTTAGGCTCTCTCGAATCAACCCCTTCTACAACAACTCATGCACTTGTCTATTCAACTCCTCATTTTTTGTTGGTGTCATTCTGTGTGTTGCCTTGTTTGGTACCTGGAATCAAGTGACTGATCTTCCTTACTGGTTGTAATCCATCTGGTACATTATCAGATACAATATCAAGAAACTCTCCCAACAAATCTGCAACTTTTGCAAGTACCTCTTCTACTTCTTTACCATCTTTTGGAATTACAGCAAAACACATATGCTTACGCCTCATACCCTCTACGAACTTCTTTCCATCAACAAAACACTACATACCTTTTCATCTGTATCCTTCAATGGCTTCAGATTATGTTTCACTCCATCCTTTGTCAAAGAGTAGGTATTTGCACACCCAACATGTATAGCATGCATGTCAAACTACCACAGCCTACCCAACAACATGTGACATATGTCCATAAGTATGATATCACATAGCACCTCATCCTGGTAGCTTCCAATCTTGAACTTCACTAGGCACTACTCATTGACCATGACCTTGTAGTCATTTCTACATCCAAGCAATGTGGCATGGACGCGGGTGTTTCTACCTCTTAAGCTTTAACTTTGTGACCATCTTTTCTAACACCAGATTGTCAGTACTTCCACCATCAATGATCACATCACAACACTTATCTTATACACCTTGTGTGAAACAAGGTCCTCCTTTGATCAGGTTCATCCTCACCACTCGGCAGTACTCTTATGTTAATGATGACTTCTCTTTCAACATCTTCAAAATGCGATGATTTGGCATCTTCATCAACATGCACAACTCTGGCCTAGCCTTCGCTTCTCCTATCAGTCCTTCCTTGGTGATGGGGTCATTCAAATGCCTTATGCCCTTCTTCTCCACAGTAAAAACATGTTCCATGGAAACCTTGTCAACCATATCCTTGCCCTCTTCCTATTCCTCTTTGATCTTTGTTATTCTGATCGTGGAAACAATTGAAATTATTTCCCCTCTGGCTTTGACTACTAACGTTGGCCTCGTCCTTCTTCTGCTCTTCATTTCGGCCTCTGTAAGACCATCTGTCAGCTCTTCCACCACAACCTCTACCACTATTCTTATTATCAAACTTCTTGTTCAACTTTTCCTTAACTCTTAGGGCAAACTGGTACACCTCTTCGATATTATTCATTCAGACCAGGCTTAATTCCTCCTGAATGCTTGGCCTCGACCCATTAAGATAGCTGACGACTTTCTTCTTGTCAGCTTTTGCAAAGTTGGTTCTAATGAGAACTCGGCAGAACTCTTAAGTATACTCTAAGAAAATCTTCTCGTTTGATTTTATCTTTCCCTCTTCTATTTCACTCCAATTGAATCTCCTACTACCAGATCTTCACCTAACCCTTTAGTTTGGCCTTCGCAAACTTGACCCTATTAGGATCCTCAATATCTTCATACTCAAGATATTCTTCTAATTCATTGATCCAATCGATCAATTCCTCCTAGGTAAGATTTCCAAAAAATGTAGGAACCTTGAACTTAGGTCTTTTTCCAATATTGGAGATGGCCCTAAAAAGCCTCTCTTCTTCTGGATTCAAACTTGCTTCTTCTTCGCATTTTCTTCTTCTCCTTCATCCTCACGTTCATCTCTTACGGCAAAATTTATTCCTCTGCACATTTGTTCTTCCAATGCTTGCATTTGTCTCTAGAGGGCTCTAAAACCCTCATGTGTAACACCTACAGCTCTTCCACCACGCTCTCTTCATGGAGGCATTTTTGCACTTTCACTGAAACCCAAGTGCAAATTGTCTCACAATCAGCAATCAGTTTACACGCTCAACCCAAACCACGGTCTTGGTGTAAACTGCCTCACAATCAATGATCTATCTACACTCTCAAGAACTCCTTTGATACCACTGGATGAAGGGCGCTCCCCTTAATACCATAAACACATAACAAAAATAAAGAAATAATAACAATTTGCAAGAACAAAATATGGGCTTCTTATTATCGGCGCAAATGCGGAATTACGGAATTTGGAAATACATTACGCAAACCCACATGGGCGCCTTCCTTAAAATAATCTACATGACAAAGTTGTGAACTATCACCCCAGACTATCTAGACATCAGTACGGACCTTTCCTTAAATAGGCAATTTTTCACCGCTCGGGGAGGTTCTAGACACTAACCCTAGCCCTTGGGCCGACAAAACCCCAATTAAAAAGTATTTTCTAATTTATTACATAGGGTTGACCATAACTATGTTTTTAGGTACCCCAACTTCCAAAGGCCATAACATTGCATACGAGCTCCAATTTCAACTATAAGTACTTTTCGAAATCATCAACTCCTAAACTACAATGCCTAACACACACAGATGCCACTCAACCCAGGCACGACCTCGTTTTAGAGCCTCTAATGCCTTCAAATCTGAGCTCAAAGGTTTTGTACCCAAAAACCTCAATAACTTTTGCAATACATATGGTATGACGATGCAACTCCACTAACAAGCTGATATGACTAACATAAACCTCCACCTGTGAAATCAGAACATTCCGAGATCGTATGACCCACTTACTAAAAATAGTAAGGTTTCACAAATAGTAACTCTGTACTGAAATAGCCCTTATGAAAAATAACAAAACAGACCAAATTTGGGTGATGCAAGATTGCCATTACACCCAGGATGCTCTTGCATCAATTTCTCTCTACAAAATGTTTCTATTTCCTCCCTATGTTTGTTATAGAAACATTCTTACGTATACTTGTACATAGATCATTTATGATCTTTGCTTAGTAACACATTCATTATTTAAGAGTATTTTTTTCAAAAAATAGTGTTTCCATTATTGAAATTTCCTAAGTTATTTTTTGAAATAGGTTTTGAAGATCTTTAATTTTTCCATGAAACTTTGGACTCATAAGATTTTCAAAATCCTTTCACTAGGTGTGTTCAATAATCTGTTTTCAAGAATTGCGTGGCAGTTTTTTTTGCAAGGATGTTGTACAGCCATTGTGGTTCATTTTTTTGGGTGTCCCAGCTCATTTTCAGCACCATCTAGGGTTTCAAAAAAAACTCTTTCTCTCATCTACGGCCAGATCTTTTCCACCATTTTTTGTAGTTAACTTTACAATTTTTTAAGTTTTCTTAAGCCAGTTAAGGAATCATTCAAAACTCTCCTTTACAATGCTTGTTTGAAAAACTCTTTACAGATTCTTGGTGGGTTTTTCTAAATCTCACTTGAGTCATCCTAAGATTTTCTGGATACCTCATTTTCTGTGCCTAAAACTTTGTGCTGCCGGAAATATATTTTGATTTCAAATTCCTTCTGAATATTTTTAAATCTCTTTTGTGTCTAGCAGGAAAATTGTCGAAATCCATGCCCTTTGTACTTCATTATTTTTCTGAAGTTTGTACTTGCATATACCTCTGTTTTCTGCATTGGGATACGTATTACAGATTTTGTGATATCACCTCTTCTTTGATTTTTCGTTTTTCATGCATTGGGAAACATGCAATATGGTGTCAATGACCAACTTAATGTTGAAAGGCAATCAGAGATTCAACAGCAAAAAATTATTTGGCTAAGCCTTTTGAGGATTCACTTGTAAACTTTTGTTTTGAAGTTAGATTGACCATTAAGGGAGGGTATTCGAGTTAAATCTCTGTATTTTTGTTTCTTTTTCTACTGTAGATTTATTTTTATTTATAATGGTCACTCTTCTATGTTTCCATATTCTCTCTCTGTTTCAAGTATGGAAACTTTCTCTTTCTCTCTTCAGAATGTTCCTCTCTTTATTCGTTATAGAAACATTCTTTTACATATAATTGTATATACAGATCATTTATGATCTGTGTTTTATGACACATTCATTATTTTACCATAATTCTGAAGTCCTTAAGAATGTCCATATAGATTTTTGGACCTCTCTCGCAGGGTGATAGCTAAAGAGCTTAAACCTAACAGCAATTGGACACAAAACCAAGGACGTAATGTGCCAGTAGCCAAATCGACAATAGGTAGTTTTAACACCAAGTTTTCCGATTTTAACATTTGTTCTTTAGATAGCCTTGCCTTCTAAGTATTTGTTGTTTGACAATGTGAAAGGTATAACTTACTAGATGCTAGGCCTCTGTTGGTAGAAGATCAACTTCACACATTTTCCAACAATTACTTTATACACAATGCCACAAAACGAACTTTAAAAAGGAAAAGATGATTTGCAACAAACAGAAACAAAGTCAACTTTTGGTGGTTATAATGTTTAGGGTTGAAAATATTGATTTAAATGTGAACTTCCAATGCTATAACTGAAACAAAAAAATGCAAGAAAGAATACAAGCATTTATATAGGCAAATATAATAACAAAATTTATCAGTACTTACATAAAAATCATTTTGATAAATGCCAGTTATTTCTCAAGATGTACATAATTCCAAAAGACAAAATTGTTAAAGACATGGAGAAAATATCCAATGCAAAAGAGCTCAAGTTAAAATGTTGTACCGGAGATGGACAAGCAGGACAAACATATCCTGCTGGAGCAGTGTGAGGAGGAAAACTTTCGAGATGTGACACCATACAATGTGTATGCACAACATCTAAATTCAATTGCAAATTGTGCCAAAGTAAGAAATGTGTTCCAGAATTCATAGTCATAAAAAACTAGTGAAAATTCCATATGCGTTGAACAGAACTACAAAAAATTGGATAATATTATATTATTTTTCTGAAAGACCAATCTTACGCAAGCAACCCAATCTAGTAGTAATTGCCCCATCTTCTAACACTTTTTGGCAGACACTGCAATTAGGAGGCCAGTCATAGTCTCCATCTATCACCCAATCTGAATAAGTCCGAACCTGTTAAAAGCATACAATACACTTTAAATTTATAAATTACAAATCACCACCATCTGGAAAATATTAAACTTTCTATGATTTTCTAATATTGACACAATTAAATAGGTGTTTCTCAGAATTAAAAGAATGCCTAAAATTTGCTTTGAGAATAGATCCAACCATGTTACATGTGGCTCATCCTGACACTTAAAGCCTAAAGGTATTCAACGCAGATGTTCCATAAGTTGAATAATTGAACTTATGATACCATTATGAACAGCTTGAATTAAAATACACTTAGCAAAAATAATAAGATTCTGACTAATTTTATCAGTGTAGATTTCATAATTTCATTATTTATTTATTGTATGTATACATTTTAATGATTAAGCAAAAGAAACTATCATTCTATATGCCATGTTCTTTATGATCATTACATTTGATTAGGAATTCTACCTTTCGTCCATCAATAATGTCCAATTATGAGAAAGTTATCTATCTTATTGCATCAGAATCAAATGCATTGAATTAATACTCATTATCTACTGTAAATGTCCTGTATCATGTTTGTTTTAAGTATGTACTCAGAATTTCCAACCTCTCATGATAGATTAGAAGTGATACTAAGGTTCTAGCAAGGAAGTTCCTAATTTATAATGTATCTAACTTTATTTAATGTTATAGGATGCAAGCCGAAAAAAATACTTCCAATGTTCATTAAGATTTTTATCCAATGGATTATAGATAAAGTCAATGGAGGAATCTTATGGCTGTCACTTTAATTAGCATTTGGCAGCCTCTGAGTGACCAGCCTAATTGTTGATATGTTTTACACCTAAAAGCAATCAGGATACACTTGATGGGGTACAACCTATGGCTTAAAGTTAAGATTAAATAAGAATTTGGTTTATCTCTGGCTGGACAGCCCCTTTCTGAGAATTAGTTTTACTTGCATGTTGATACTCTTTGTCAAAAGGGCTCAGTGCTCATCACCAAAGTATTATCTTCAGCTCTATACTGACTAAATAAAGTTTGATAAGTAGGAGATAATTTCCACAGCTAGTCAAATTGTGATGTGAATATCAGGATTTAACTGTGTGATTTTGAGTCAAACTTGATGACTCTTGTTTCATGAGTAGTGATTCAACATGAATCCATCTCTCATGAGAATAAATGGAACACTTGGCACTCATTGGATCTAGGTGATGCTCACAGGGGTGAAGCACCGGGACTTCCCGGGAGGTCACCCATCCCAGTACTACTCCAGCCTGAGCGCGCTTAACTACAGAGTTTCCTCCACAGTTAAACCCAAAGCTTGCAACCCTTGGTTCCTTTTTCTCTTGGAGGGTAATTTTTCAATCTGTAGAAATAAATATCAAAGTCGATAATATTGGAAGCAAAAAAGCCTTGTTCGTAAAGAGGCTTGATAAAGCTTAGATTTGCTGTGCCACTATCGGGAAAAGCATGAAATATGGGACAACAAATGCTTAAACATCTGACAACAGGCACATGTGCTTTACTTATTTCATATTATATAGCTTTACAAATCCTTTGAGATCCCCTGTTAAAACATTAGGAGGTTTGCATTCCGAAAGAAACAAAAGCCTGTAATTTCATTTGGGTAAGAAGAACTAAGGTGATAATGTGAACGAGGCTTGGTTCCCCGTCCACACCTGAGTACAGAAAACTCAGCTTTGATGAGCTCCTAGAAGAATCCTGGGAAGGACAAGTGCTGGTTTTGTTCTTTGAAAGGAAGATGGCAGCTTGACCCGGGGGTTTCTCTCTGCTGGGATATCACATCAATTGTGAAGCGGACTGTGAAGGTTTTTTGTTGGGAAACTGCACTGGCATCTTATGACTGTGTAGCCATCAGTTGCAGAGGGCAACTCCTTGTGATTAATTGCTGAGGGAGTGTTCATGTCCAAATCGGCATCTATAGAGATTGTTGTGGAAGGCATAATCTAAAAACCTGCAATTCAAGAACCTAGGTCCTTGTGTTTTTGCATTGTCATTTAGCCTCTGTTGTGGCAGCAGATTTCTGTTCCACTGCAGTGCAGACCAAGAACCCCTTATATCTCTTTAAAGATGACTTCCTTTGTCTTAAATGGGGAATGTTTCTTTTTGACAACACACTGTCCTCTTTCCAAAAACCAGCATGCCAACATTAAAATAGGCATAATTTTCTATGGTAGAAAGGAGAGGTTCCAATACTCCTCCCTGCAAATTTTGTGTAGCACTTTTGTCATGTCAGATGATGCATGGGAATAATACATATTATTGATGCTTTGGTGATATGTGCCTTTTGTGATATGTCAATTCAGTGTATTCCTCCATGCTGACTCCAATTAGCTAGGAGTGACATCTGTGCTTTTGGGTTCTAGCAGTTTGCTTGCTTGGTCTTGTTGTGACCAGGAGTCACCATCGCCCATGCTTGGGACCCCCACTTTCAAACTAAGCCAGCCGTGGATTTGCTTTTTTCGGCCATGGAATGATTCGCACAAATTCTGGAGCGCAAGTCAACCTCACCCACTGAATGGTCAAATCCAAAATCCCTAACCGCCTAAAAAATGCGCTTTCCGCATAGCTTGGAATATTTTTATGTGATGGTGGGGAATGTTTTGAGAAGGATAAAATCCTTCATTCCGAAAAAACCCCGCTCCCGCAAATTGTGGAGCGCATAATTGAGTTGGCTGTGGAAAGTTTCCCATGGAAATTCAACCCATGACCACTTTTAAACTGCGACGCACACCTTTTGTTAAGTGCACTTTTCACATAATGGGAATTTTTTATTTATTTATTAAAACATGGATAAAATCCATGAGTTTGGAAGATTCTATTCTCCACTTTTTTCTTTTTTCTTTTTATTTTGGAGTGGAATCCTTGACGAACTCAAATCCAAAGGGCGAGAAAAGTGTTGGAGAAATCATTGAAATTTGGAAAACTTGAAATAATTCTAAAATTTAAATAAATAATAAAAAAATACCCAAGTTTCCAAAAATTCGAAAAATTAAAAAATTGAAAAATGTGAAAAATCGTTAAACATGGAAAGTGTGAAAATCCAAGACGTCCCAAAAATAATTCCAAAGGGAAGGAAAAAGAATTTTGGAATCCAAAATCTGGTGGAAATTCAAAATTCTTGAGGATGAAAATCCGAAATCTCACGAAAAATCCCATAAGTATTAAAAATAATAAAAAGTTGAAATATTGGGAAATTTGAGAAAAATTCCAAATTTGAAGAGAAAATCGATCGAAAAAAAAAAAAGCAAAAGAATGGAAAATTCTTCATGAATGGAAAAGTTGGATTCAAAAATAAATAAAAATAAAACGATTTTCTTTTAAAGAGATTTTTTTTTTGGATTTACATAAAAAATTAAATATTAGTTTTACTGATATTTAATTTAGTTGTTTAAATAATAATCCAAAAAATAAATATTGGAGAAAAGTTGAATAGAAATTTGATTTTTCATTAAAACATGGAAATTAATTAAATATTGATTTTAATTGATATTTAATTAATAAAAAAATTTATAAAAAAAACAAAATGGGATAAAGGAATACTTAGCTTCGTCTTGAAGCTAAAAGCATCAATAATGGCAACTTTTTGAAACAAACAGCAAAAAGCGACAGGTGGCACAAAAGATGGAAACCTTGATGGCTAAGCAAAGCAACTACCTAATTTTAGCCTACAGCCTTTAAAGGCATCTTTTTGAGGGATGATTTATATAAGAAATCCTCTCATTCATTCCTTCTCACACAGAAAGTTGAAGTGCAAATTGGAAATAGGAGTGAAATTCAAGGAGTTCGGAAACAAGATTTTTGGGGAAATTTATGAAATTGTTGAGGAGTTCTCTAGAAATTCGCGACAGAGGATTTTGAATCCTATCATAAAGGAATTTTTTTGTAGTGAGTTGTGGAAAATTGCATATTTCTCGCGGAAATATTGAAAAGTGAATCTCGAAAGGAGTATGGAAGTTTTGGCAAAAATCTAAAATCTTTGTCTTATGGACAGGTTGTATCTGTTTTTTTGCATAGTCATATGTGTGGACATTTTCTATTTTGTAGGAAATGAGAATGGCTGAACCCAGGGGAACAGGAGAAACGCACGGACAACTAATAAAGAATGAAAGGAGAGGATTCTATCCTGAATCCAAAATTGTGTCAAAGTGGGCAGAAATCGGAGATATAAGCCTCGGCAGCCTTGATTTGAAAGATTTTAACCGGAGAATGCTTGGTTACAATGACCATCACCCAACACACCTAGCCACAAGAATTGTGAGAACTGGAATTGTTGCTGTGTCTGGTTTCCCTCCTCCTTTTCAGCATCCAAAGTTAATTGTGGAATGTACCAAACACTACAATCCTAGGGATAGAACCATCAAGGATTCTGAATGAAATATTTTAGGAGATTTTTCTCCAACATCCATTTGTGAAACATTTGGGATTCCTTCTCACCCAAGGATGGTCACAAAAACACAGGAGCAAGCACTGAGAATCTACACCTCTGTAGTTCATTTTTGTGAAGAAATAATCAACAAAAGATGGTTGAAAAAGAATAGATCACATCATTCCAAGATTCCTAAAGAAATAGTATGGTTCGACTTGCAGAGGGAATATAGTGACATGGTTATGATGTTAAGTCGCATATTTGGCATGCCTCATTCTTATAGATTTGAATCTTGGATGTGGTATTTTGTTGAGCAGGTGATGGAGGAAGGCGACAGAATAGATTGGGTCGGGCTCATAAGTGATAATCTGAATGAACAGTTGATGAATCTAGAGCATACAAGGAAATTTTACATGAGCTCGTATGTCGTCTACATGCTAGCACAGAGGATAAATTATGATGGACTATGATGCAAAGGACAAATTAGAAGCGAAACCCCACACCTCAAAGTCCATGAATGTTACCCACAGTTGCATTTATATTCAAAGGATGATTACATGAGGGTTAACGATATATTTGTCATGCGCATAGTAAGAACACTACAAAAGAGGCTACATATAAGAATGTCAATGGGTGCGATGAAGTTGGTCGAAGAATATGGCGTCTGGTTCATTCAGTTTCCCACCTTCTCATACATCCGAGTTTAAGGTTTCTCCATGGAGCCATACAAACTCCCCAGGTACCCAACGGACAAGATGGTCTTGTTAGAGCTTACTTGACAACTTACATGTAATGTCCCCATTTTAGCAGTTGACCAAGTGTGTGTGCATTAGCCTTGTTCTACATGGTCCCGAGGGCTAACGAAGGGTTTAATGGGATCCTAGAGTGTTTTGGCCTAGTCATTTCCAGTTTGGGCCAAAACGAAGTTGATTTACTCAATTTCAGGCATACTTACTATTTTTAGTAAGTCGGTAGGACACAGTGCAGGTCAATTTTGGTGATTGGATTTGATACTCCTCGATGAGAGCTTTCCGATGAGCTATCACTCGCATTATTCGAAGTCCGATTGCTAATACATTTTAATGCCTGAAGTTTTATTAAAGTAACGTCTAATTTAATTGTAAAATATTAAAGTGTTACTTTAATATTTATTTTATGATGATGTGTACCCAAGGGAGACATAAGGGGTATTTTAATATATGTTTTATATATTACACATCTTTTATCCCACATTGCCCATATGAGTGAGCGGACCCTTGGGAATTGAATAAAAGGAAGCATTTGTGGCTTCATTAGACAGGTTGAATATGAGAAGAAATTGGTGTGTGAGTTGCAACTCCGTTCTTGGCATTTGAGGACGTTTATCCTCTCTTGTAACGTTCTAGACATCATTCCCTTGGGGTTTGGCCTTTGGAATTCTTTGTTATCGGCTTCATTATCAGGCAGTTTAGTTGCATTTCCGGCTACAGGCGGATTTGGTATTTTGCTCATATCTTCTTCACTACTTGTCCGACGCTTATGCTGCTTTGAGAGAATGATATTACGAAGGTAGTGAACTGATTGAAGGACAAAGTACTGTAGCAGCAAGTTCGAAAGCATGTGTATTATGTCAATAATGCTGAAGTAATTAGTGAGTTGATAAATCTGCCATGTATTTGGTTTTATGAATTCTGAAAATAACATTTATTTGGCTGTAGTTCATTTCCACTTTGCATATTATTGTAGTTTCTTTCTTGTTTATGTTGTATGATACCAATTCCATGCACAAACACAACAAACAAATAAATGTTTGATTTCTGGAGTTATAAGGGGTTTAAAACATTAAACGGAGAAATAAGAGGTTGAATGCAAACTGTTTGACATAATTCCTTTCAGCAATTTGGTTTAGTTTTTGGGACATTCGGGGGTGCCCATTACAGTGGTATCAGAGCTATAAGTCCTGCCATCCTGTGGAGGTCTTATAGAGAATTTGGAACAGCCGAATAGAGGGAAAAGTGTTTGACGAAATGTCAAAACACTAAAATCAGAAATAAATAAAAAAACCAGGCTAAGCATTTATGTTTGAGCATGCGACAGGGGTCTTATAATTTTCGCAATACCAGAGCAAGACAAAATAGGATTTCAGACTTGCAAAGCAAACAGTCTAGTACATCCGTGCAGGTGGACATTGAATCCAACCATACAGATACAAAGGAGATATTCTTTGATCAGGACAATAATATGGGTGATCGAGATGACAGGAATATAGGATTAGGCGGAGGCGGAAATGCTGGTCCAGATCAGGGGGAGGTACTGTTCAGACAGTTACTGGATACATTAGAGCAGGGGCAACGTATGCAGCAGGAGCAGAATAGGCGAATGGACATGATGTTGCAGCTCATGGCTAGACAAATGGGTGTCAATATTAATCCAGGTGATGCCAACAACAGAAACAATAACAATGAGGGAAACAATAACAACGGGGGAAACAATAACCATGGAGGCCAAGGCAACAACAATGGTCCTGAGAATAACATTAATGGTAATAATGGACACGGCAACAATGGGAATGAGGCTGATAACTTTAGACACGTTGCACGCCTAGCGCGGACTGCGAGCTCGAGACCTCTTCTACTCACTTTCCACCCAGAGATCTGGTTCAACCAGTAAACGAACCGCAGATTACCGAGTTACAGGATCAGTTCAGGAGGGACTGGGAGGCTAGTGGACCGGAGTTTCAAGCGGATATTTCCCTCAGAGATTATATGGACTTGAGGATGAGACACATGCCTAGAGCAGGAGGGAGGAATCAAAACTATGAGCTGAGGAAGAAAGTTGGAAAACTTTCTTTACCTTATTATGATGCTTCAGGGAAGATGACTGCACGAGCTTGGGTGCAAAAGGTAGATACATACTTGCAGCTTAATCCTATGCCTAAAGAGGAGGCTATCAAGTATGCGGCTATGAACTTGGATGGCGTTGCACATGAATGGTGGCATCATGGCATGGTGACTTTGGGGCATAATCAGATTACATCCTATGAGGAATTCACCGAAACATTGATTGAGAGATTTGACACTAGGGATCCCGAGTTACATTTCAAGGAGCTAGCAGAGTTAAAACAGTCAGGTTCTGTGGATGCTTACATTGCCGAGTTTCAGCGCTTGTCTGTACTTGTTACTGATATCTCTCCTAGGAGATTGGTGGTGTTATTTTGTGATGGTCTTGCTGATCCATTATGAGGTTGGGTGAAGGGACATGATCCACTCACCTTAGCTGAAGCAACTAAAAAGGCATGAGATTTAGCCCCTTTGGTATACAAAGGAAAAAACCATTCAACAGATTCTTCCTACCGCAAGGACAAAGACAAAAAACCGTTTCAGAAAGAGTATAGCAAACCCAAAGAAGGATCAAAAGGACTAGACAATGAAACCTTGAATGAACTTCGAAAGAAGAAGTTGTGCTTCCATTGTAGAGAGCCTTGGGACTTATCTCATAAATGTTCTCTCAAGGCTAAGGCAAATCAAATGGAGTATTTTTCAGCAGAAGATTCAGAGTCAAAGGGGGAGGATCAGCACGCCGATTCAGATGAGGGTAACACTATAGAGGAGAGCAGCATTCCTAAGGATGATAGATCATTGGCACGCTTGACAGGGGCCCAAAAGGCAATCGCATTTAAGGTCAGGGGTACTATCCAGGGGCAGAAAGTGATATCTCTTATTGACACTGGGGCTACACATAACTTCATAGATGCACAGTTGGTAGCCAGGAGAGGGTTACAGACAGAGGAGCATGATGGGTTTAGAGTCATGGTGGCTAACGGTGATAAATTATTATGCACTCAGAAGATATCTAATCTTCACATCAGGTTTGGAGATGGCTATGAGTTGGAGGATGAGTTCTATGTTGTGGATATGGGAGATTATGATGTCATCCTCGGCATGACATGGATGGCTTCACTAGTTGAGTTCACACTCAACCTAGCGAAATTGGAGATGAGATTCCAGCATGAGGGCAGAACTGTGGTACTTAGAGGACTTTCAGATGGAGGTTGCAGAGTAGTGTCCTTGAGGAGAATGCAGAGACTTTTTCGTCATGATGACATAGAGTGGGCGGCAGAGTACTACATTATGCCAACTTCACCAGAGCCACAAGAAAAGAGTCATCCACCAGATGTCCAAAAGATACTTGATAGACACGCTAAAATATTTAGCAATATTCCTCATGGGGTTCCTCCTGACAGAGGGATGGAACATGTTATTGAGCTCGAGGAGGGAGCCAAACCAGTTATGATTACTCCCTATTGTCATCCTAAGAAACACAAGGATGAGATAGAGAAGGCGATTAAGGATTTGTTGGAGATGGGGCATATCAGGCCCAGTAAGAGCCCTTTTGCTTCAGCAATTGTATTGGTAAAGAAGGATGGGACGATGCGCATGTGCATCGATTACAGGGCACTCAATAAGAAAACAATTAAAAACAGGTATCCCATTCCTAGGATGGATGAGCTGATTGATGAGTTGCATGGGGCATGCTTCTTCACCAAAATTGATTTGCGATCCAGATACCATCAGATTAGGATGAGAGCAAAGGACATTGAGAAAACAACCTTCCGATGTCACTATGGCCACTTTGAGTTCATGGTTATGCCATTTGGTCTAACCAATGCACCCGCTACATTTCAGAGTTGTATGAACCAGGTATTCAGGAAGCAGCTGAGGAGATTTGTCTTGATCTTCTTTGATGACATCTTGGTCTTCAGTAAGACCTAGGAGGAGCACTTACATCATCTAGAGGAGGTGTTATCTATTCTAGAGAGAGAGTCATTGTATGCCAAGGAATCTAAATGTGAGTTTGGCATGATTGAGCTCCTTTACCTTGGGCATATCATTAGTGCAGATGGCGTTCGGGTTGATCCCGAAAAGATTAGAGCTATTGTAGACTGGCCTACTCCCACAAACCTTACACAGCTTAAGGGATTTTTTGGTTTATGTGGTTTTTATAGGAGGTTTGTTAAGTGATTCTCACAGATTGCTTCACCCTTGACAGATCTTACCAGGGAAGGAGCTTTCATGTGGACAGGGGCAGCACAAAGGTGTTTTGAGCATTTCAAGCAGGTAATGTCTTCATGTCTAGTTCTAGCTCTACCGGATTTCACGAAGCTTTTTGAGCTTCATTGTGATGCATCAGGTGATGGGATTGGAGCAGTATTGATGCAAGAGAAGCATCCCATTGCATTCGAGAGTAGGAAGCTCCGAGGAGTTGAGAAAAGTTATTCTGTCTATGATCGGGAGATGTTGGCCATAATGCATGCATTGGCCAAATTTCGATCATATTTGGTAGGTGGACGTTTTGTGATCAAGACTGATCACAACAGTATTAAATACTTCATGAGCTAGTGTGATCTTAATGACCGGCAACAAAAATGGGTGACTAAATTGCAGGCTTATGACTTTGACATAGAGTTTGTCAAAGGTAAGAAAAATGTGGTGGTTGATGCCTTATCTCGACGACCTCACTTATGTGCTCTGGCAGAGATTTCAGGAGATTGGAGAGATCGGATTATAGTAGAGTATGTGGGAGATGCTTGGGCTTCTGGATTGATTTCAGGTACCATACAGGATGATCGCTATGAGGTGATAGATGGATTGATCAGAGTTCAGGATAGGGTTTATTTGATTCCGTCATCACATTTGAGAGAGGCGATACTGAAAGCATTTCATGATGCACCCACAGCTGGACATCCGGGGGTCTTCAAGACCTACAGGCAGATCCGAGAGCGGTTTTCATGGAAAGGGCTCAAGGATGATGTTCAGAGGTATGTCAGGGAGTGTGTGGTTTGTCAACAGAATAAGGGAGAGCACACATTTCCTGCAGGGTTATTACAGCCTTTGCCCATTCCTGATAGGAAATGGGAAAGTATTTCGATGGACTTCATCACTGGTTTACCATGAGTGCAGGGAAGGGATTGCATCTATGTGGTGGTGGACCGCTTGACGAAGTTTGCTCACTTCTTTGCTATTCCGTCCACTTACACAGCAGCACAGGTGGCAGATCTTTTCTTTAGAGAGATATTCAGGTTACATGGGCTGCCTAGATTCATTGTCAGCGACCGGGATAGTAAGTTTATGAGTGTTTTTTGGCAAGAGTTGTTTAAGTTGTGTGGTACAGATCTTACACCTAGCACTAGTTATTATCCGCAAACAGATGGGCAAACAGAGATTGTGAATAAATGAGCGGAAGGATATTTGAGGAACTATGTAACTACGCAATAAAAGGCTTGGATCAGATGGTTGCATATGGGAGAGTATTGTTATAACACCACTTATCATATGTCCATCAAGATGACTCCTTTCATGGCACTCTATGGTTATGAAGCACCTAGCTTCATGGATTTAGTTTTGGGGGACAATAGAGTGCCCAAAGCCAAAAACTTATTGCAGGATAGTCAGGACATCCTGAAAGTGCTCAAAGAAAATATACAACAGGCCCAGAATCAAAAGAAATTGTATGTCGATCAGCACCGAATAGAGCGTAGCTTCGAGGTAGGGGATATGGTTTACTTGAGGCTACAACCATATAGACAGTCATCGCTCAAGAAGAGCGGAGCTGAAAAGTTGAAACCTAGATTTTATGGTCCCTACAGGGTGATTCGCAAAGTGGGCAAAGTCGCCTATGAGCTTGAGCTTCCAGAGGGCAATCGAGTGCACAATGTGTTTCATGTGTCTAGGCTTAAGAAAGCCATTGGTCAGAGTGTAGTGCCTTCTACAGATTTACCCCCTTTGGATGAGGAGGGGAAGCTTGTGTCAGTACCTGAGGCTATTCTGGACACCAGAGAGAGGAAGCTTAGAAACAGGATAGTGAAGGAGTATTTGGTCAAATGGAAAGACCTGCCGGAGGAAGATTCTACATGGGAGAGTGAGCAGGTTATTCAGCAGGCTGGACTGAGATTGCTTGAGGACAAGCAATTTCAAGGGGGGCGGACTGTAATGTCCCCATTTTAGCAGTTGACCAAGTGTGTGTGCGTTAGCCTTGTTCTACATGGTCCCGAGGGCTAACGAAAGGTTTAATGGGATCCTGGAGTGTTTTGGCCTAGTCATTTCCAGTTTGGGCCAAAACGAAGTTGATTTACTCAGTTTCAGGCATACTTACTATTTTTAGTAAGTCGGTAGGACACAGTGCAGGTCAATTTTGGTGATTGGATTCGATACTCCTCGGTGAGAGCTTTCCGATGAGCTATCACTCGCATTATTCGGAGTCCAATTGCTAATACATTTTAATGCCTGAAGTTTTATTAAAGTAACGTCTAATTTAATTGTAAAATATTAAAGTGTTACTTTAATATTTATTTTATGGTGATGTGTACCCAAGGGAGACATAAGGGGTATTTTAATATATGTTTTATATATTACACATCTTTTATCCCACATTGCCCGTATGAGTGAGCGGACCCTTGGGAATTGAATAAAAGGAAGCATTTGTGGCTTCATTAGACAGGTTGAATATGAGAAGAAATTGGTGTGAGTTGCAGCTCCCTTCTTGGCATTTGAGGACGTTTATCCTCTCTTGTAACGTTCTAGACGTCATTCCCTTGAGGTTTGGCCTTTGGAATTCTTTGTTATCGGCTTCATTATCAGGCAGTTTAGTTGCATTTCCGGCTACAGGCGGATTTGGTATTTTGCTCATATCTTCTTCACTACTTGTCCGACGCTTATGCCGCTTTGAGAGAATGATATTACGAAGGTAGTGGACTGATTGAAGGACAAAGTACTGTAGCAGCAAGTTCGAAAGCATGTGCTGGAGTATTATGTCAATAATGCTGAAGTAATTAGTGAGTTGATAAATCTGCCATGTATTTGGTTTTATGAATTCTGAAAATAACATTTATTTGGCTGTAGTTCATTTCCACTTTGCATATTATTGTAGTTTCTTTCTTGTTTATGTTGTATGATACCAATTCCATGCACAAACACAACAAACAAATAAATGTTTGATTTCTAGAGTTATAAGGGGTTTAAAACATTAAACGGAGAAATAAGAGGTTGAATGCAAACTGTTTGACATAATTCCTTTCAGCAATTTGGTTTAGTTTTTGGGACATTCAGGGGTGCCCATTACATTACAGCCTATGACAAGATTCAGAAAGGGAAGAAGAAGTTGGGATTGCAGTTTCCAATTTCCATAGGAGAAGGGAAAACTGAGGTATGGCCATGTCTAAAGGCTGCAGAGAGATCATCAAATGAGCTCCACTTCTTCCGTCTTCCGCTTTATCTGAAGAGGAATGGTTTTGATCCTTACAACAAGATCTCATTAGTAGGAGGATCAAAGAAGCAACACAAGGTTCACCTTATAGACTTTTGGGCAAATGCGGCAGATGAGAATGAGATTAGAAAGAAGATGCATTCAAGACTACCATTGAACATTATCAGAACATGCAACATATTCAAGATTCCTGATCAAATGGAGGAGGACCCAAACGTGATGCAGAAGGGATTCAATCAAGAAATGATAGCTCAACCATATGATTGGAAGAGGAAAGAAATTACAAATCTAGAAGCTCTTTCAAAGCCAATCTTAAATTTTACAAAATGGTGGATTGAGCATAAGCTTGAAAAATTAGTTGCACCAGCTAATGGATTCACATATAGGTTGCTTGGTCATAGAACACTTAGGGATGAAAGATCAAGACAAATATTTGAGGGGACTGTTGAGGAAAGAGGAACTCCATCCGAGGATGTAGAAACCAAGAAAGGGAAAGAGGTACCTTGAGAAAAGCATCCTAGGATTGAGTAAGTCCTCCAGGAACCTCAAAATAAGAAGCAGAAACATGGAAATGCTCCCTCTTCTCTGAGTCACACTCCAAGTGTTCAAGAGATAGAAACATTTGAAAGGCAGGATATAGGGACAAGTATAAGGAGATTTGAGCAAGAAGAAAATTTGGCTACGCCAATTCATGATAGATTAAGTATAAATGCTTATGAAAAGTCCATGCAAGAAAGAGGGAGAGATCAAGATATCGCTACAGAGGAAAGTCTTGCTACAATCTTAGAGCGGGAAATGATTAATGATCAAGATAGTCCACTAGAGGAAGAAACCCCAACAGAAGCAATACATCCTCCAAATGTTGAAGCAATAGTTCTTGAGGTTACAGTGGACAGTCCAGGAGGCGAAGAGGAGATTGAAATTCGAGCAGTCCAAAGGAAAGAGAAATTGGTGATTCCAGGAGACCAAAGTATACCCATTCCGGATTGGTTGAGGCAACGAATTCAACTGCATCAACAAAAGGAGGTTGATCCGACAATTGAATTACAAGAAATTTTGGACCAATCAAACTGATCGGAAGAACAAGGGAAAGCAAGAAGATATACTAAATTCATCAGAGGAGAATAAAGATCTAGAATCTTGCAGATTGCGACTCCCACGATTGACAAAGGCAAAAATCAAATTGCTCCATATGAATATCATGTTACGGAAATAAATCTTGGTCGGGCCTCCCGAGAGCAAATAATAGAAGAATTTGATGACTCTACACAGGCTTTGAAGGATAGGCTAAAGAAAGTGGAAGAAGGGTACGAAAAACAGAAGAGAAATTAGGGCCTTATGTCAGTACATCAATAACTTGCCTCATCCAGTAAAAGAGGAAGGTCCATCATTTGTCCCTCCAACAGGTGTTTCCGTTGAAGTGGTAGGTGATATTGATAGAATCAAGCGGACTGCTCAAGGTGCAAAAGTTTGGATTGAAGGAATCCAGGAGGTAGCCTTCAAACATGCAGAAGAATTAGTGCAAGTGCACAATAGGGCATTAGCTGCACTCTCTAGGATCCAGTGCATGAAGGAATCATGGGTGGATGCGCATATTTACCAAGAAGAGGTGATTGCCGACATTAAGAATCTAAAGCAAGTATTGATCGATGGTCAAGTTATCAGCGAGGGAGATGTCTATGATTTTATTCGATGGTACAACGTAGTGATCATAGCTAAGGAAATGTTTGAGAGCTTTACCAGAGAATCCCCTCGATGGAATAAGATTGTTGACAACATCAAGCAAGGAATATTCAACGCAGTTGCATCCTTGTTATCACAGAGATTGGTGGAAGAAGAAATAACAACTGATAATCTGAAAGTCAAGTTAGAGGAATTCTTTCAACTAAATGTCTACGAAAGAGATGATTTTGAGAATTTATCCATCTTCTCGAATACAATGCACACTACTTAAGGACTTACTACTAGATTGGGATGAAAGCTTGGGAAAAGCAGAAAGAGCAATTGCAGTTCTAGAATTCAAGCAGGAGTCTACACCAAGCATCAGTACAGAGGAGTTGGAAACAGTGTTAGATCGATTTCGCTCCTTCATGCGAGGAAATCAAGGATAAATGCATTTAATGCATAGTGGGCGTTCTTAGGACTCATTTATTACACCCCACTCCTTCCTAAATGAGCATGCATAGTGGGCATTTATTACCCACTTCGGTAGTGGATTCCTTGTTGCATTAATGTAGATTCCTTTCCTTTGCCCTAACCCTAATTAGGGTTGATGTGGCACGATCTTGGCTATCGATTATTGTGATCATCCAGGCCACCTATTGTAATCGAGGACCTATATAAAGGCCTCATTTCTCATTTGTAAGGGGCGATTTTTATGAGATTGTTGCTATGAGCTACTGAGATAATAAAGTTTTCATTGGAGCTTGGTGAATACTTGACGTGTCTTGGTGCTTGCTTGTTCTCTTAAATTTCTTCAATTAGATTAGGTTTAGCCTAGTTAATGTGTGGTGATTACAATGAAGAATATGATGGTGTATTGATGAATTCCTTTGGTTCATACTTTTGACGTTTTAGTGATTCTAACTCATCGTGTAAAGTTAGCCTGAACCCCTTTCATGCATATGCTTAACTTCTATCATTCGTATACATTGTTCTTTATGATGGCATGTGCAGTGATATGAAAATCTTTAGCATAACCCTTGAAGATTGCACCAATTCACGCGTAGTTGTAGTATAACTTGGCAAAGCAGAATTCGGTAAATTGAGAAATTTGTCCACTAGAGTACTATTTGTTGTTATCACTACCCTTAGGGTTAGAATAGAATTCCTACACCCTATCTTATTGAATTTCTACATATTTTGTGAAAACTCCAAAAACGTACTTCATTGCAAAACCTTAAGATAGCTCCCACATCTAGTATGGCTTGAAATGAATCTGAATAAACACGTAAGGCCCCCTTGTGATCATCAACAAATCACATCAACCACCGATCTTATCCACATTCAAGACCTGACATTAAAGGAACCTTGAAGTCATCATATGATCTTATAGCAATCTTAGCATATGCAAGACTTTATTCAAGAGAGGATAAGATATTTCGGTATTTTGTTCTACTGTTTGGTGGGTCATAAAACACACATCAACAGGTCTCAAGAGGATGCACCATAGAAAGTCTCATAAGGCGAGCAATGCCTACCTATGTGGCATAGTGTCTGATAAGCATCTTGAGTGCTATGTTCAACTGCCAAGAGATGTCTACATTGTTTGTAGAAGCTATGCTTGGTGAGAATGATCTAGGAGTTGCAAGTACCCCGTCAAAAGCTAACATTAGTTAGGATTAAATATCTCAACTGCTTGAGGCAGTGCTAGATGTTGTACAGAGAGGGTGGCTTTTGTGCCTTCTGCTACCATTTCACTGTGCAGAAAGTAACACACAATAAAAGGCACCTTGAGATTTCCAGTGTCTTTACAGTTCGTACTACTTTAGAGAAGGAAGCTAGTCAGGCCACAGAGGTCATATGAACTCTTTCACAGCTTCAATATTCATCTTTGAACCACACATAGCTCCTCTGTGGGTCAGCTTCAGAATACAGTGGCAATGAAAGATTTAAAACGCTAGGGCATGGCTGAAGATAAAATACTGTCATTGGGGTGTCTGCTAGTTTTTTACAAGTCCCTTTTTGCTAGTAATTGTCATGTCAGATTTTGGTGCAGGGTGGTGCTCCTTTCTGGTTCTACAGGGTGGTAATTAGATCTTATTGCAGTGCTGGGTGGTTTTATTTTAAAGCGTTTAGTCAGTTTTTTGTATGAGCTTATACTATCAACCATATCGTCATGTTTGTAATATCATATAATATTGTAAACAGTCTTCTTCAAAGGTGGAGGCCCCAATAGAATCCCCAGCTAATTAATCTTAAAAAAATGTCTTCCAAGACCAATGTCGCGGATTGAATTAAACAGCATTTGTAGATTTAATACAATGAAAGAAAAGAGCAAGTGATCATTTCAGTAAATCTTGAATAAAATAGTTATAAAGAAGATTCAGGCACTTACCACGCATAATTGGTGTTCGGGAAAACATATACATTCCCCACAAACTGGAGCTTTATGCACAAAGCAATAAAGCTTAGTTGCCTGAAATCAGAAATCCTTTCAACATATTAATCTTCGGGGCATAGATAAAATACATAGTACAATTAAAGATTATGATTTTATTGTACACGATTACAGCGTAAGAAAAAATAATAATACTTTTTGGTCAGAAAGTAGAATTAAAAATCAAAACATTCACAAACAAAATATAACATGAATTTAATTTGCAGAATGTGCACTGATGAACAAAATGTTTATAACTGAGCTACCTAGCTAAAATCGAACTAAACAAGCAGGCTGTCAGGTTGTATATAAGGCTAGGAACAGAATTGCAAAAGGGAGACTGTCAACCTCCAGAGAAAAACTATGAAAATAAGTTGTCGTGAGCTAAGTCTCTCAATACCATTGTCAATAACATCTTATTTTGAATTTTCTTGCATGGCTTAATTTGTATTTTGCTATGCTTTTAGAAATGTCTCAATCTAATAAAGTATCTGCATTCTAGAAAACTGGAGGTATTATCACAATAAGTATAAAGAAGAAGCTGCAGAAGTTAAAAAACATATGGAGCTGCAAGTTACTGATCCGACAAAAGATATCAGGTATTGAAATACATGATGCAACTCCAAAATGAATAATAAACCAAGAAAACCAAACATAGTTTCCCAAAAATCCAAACAACCCTTCCCAGAGAAGTTTGTCGGCTATATGTTCCCGAGCTTAAAAACATATGGTCTGCAAATTACTGATCAGATGAAAACTATCAGGTACTGAATACTTGATGCAACTCCAAAATGAAAAATGAAAACAAGAAAACCAAACATAGTTTCCTGGAAGGCAAGAGCCTACAAAACAACGGTAAATTGTGAGCCTCTCATTTGGGAGGTGGTTTGAATCTACTCGAACTTAACACATTATAATAATTAATCTCAACAAATAAATAATAATAATAAATGCTCTAGACTTCAGCCCATTACCTATCAAAAACAAATCTCGGAAATCCAAACAACCCTTTCCAGAAAAGTTTGTTGGCTAAATGATTCCGAGCAAGGACCCAGATAATTTTTAAAACAGCAGTTATAGTCATCATTGATGTGATGCCACCTAAGAAATTGACATGTCACCATGAAAGGGGTCTAATTGCAATGATGTCCTGTGTTCATAATCTGACAGATGTGCCCCCATACAGAGCAATCTTCAAAATAATGTGGCTTATTAAATGTGTCAAAGGATTTAGCTTCCAAAGAACCCGAATAGCCAATTGCAATTTGATGCATAAGTTGGCTTCACGGGCATGTAACATGCCGTAGCATGAGGGTGGATCATCCCAATACTTGAAGAGTATGATTTGATCAATGAAATGGTAATAATGTCATGGTTTATGGGTGAGTGATGCAAAGATTCTTAGCACACATCACGCTTCCTTTCTAGTTAAGATCTTCCCATAGAAATGTAATGTGAATAAAAGGGACGAGGCTAGTATTGCTGCCATGTGAACAATTTGGCACAATGATAACAGTGATAAGATTCTCTGGAGAGTGATGCATAGAGTTATAACACCCACAATAGTTCCTTTCCAGTTGAAGTTTTCGCCATTGGAATGCAATGTAAATAAAAGTGATGAGACTGACTGTCTCGCAACCTCAGAAGAAAATATGCCTTCCCGAAATGCCATCGCAAACCAAAATGAATTCAGTCATGAATGAATCTAAGCTTTGATGTTGCGCTGATCTGGTTTTAAACCACTAGCGAGGACTGGAGTGAGAGTGGCAGGGCGAGTGATGCCAAGTTTAATGTAGATAAGACTTTAATTCAGGGCAGTTGATCACAAAAGGTAAAATGTGGATTCCGCCCACCACTCCACCAAAACCAAATCATATCATAACGATATCCCCAGTTTTCGATATAGTCAGTAATTTCCACGTTCATACTGTTTTTCAAAAACAGTCTCATATAATCATCTAAAAGATTGACAGCACATTAACAAAAAAATGAACACTTATACCTAAAATTAAACCCAAACTACTGCAAGAGAATAAAATATTATATCACAGAAGAAATCGACTTTTTTCAAATACAGAAATCAGCTGTACAGATCAATATGCAAATTCAAACCGATTCATGTGCGGCAATGAAGGGCAGAAAACAGGGAAGAGTTCGGGCGTAACAATTAAAAAGAATAAGTATTGGGTATTCCTCAATTCCAACAGATCTTCTACTAAGACATACTAAGTCGCATTGCATATGATCATTGACTATCAAAAAGGCAAGATCCGATAATTGTCCCTGATAGGCACATGAGTATGACTATAAACACTAAAAACCAATGAAGAAGAATTTAAAAAACGCATAGATGAAGAATCCCTAAATTCAAATATGGGGGAGTGATTGCACCTTTTTGCATTTACAGACCACCATGGCCTTAACAATTAGACTCCCAGTTGTGCTCCGATCTCGTGGCACATTATTCGGATCAGAATCACCGACTAATCCATGTAACTTTTAAGAGAGGCCCTAACCGGTACTAAACTTTGCGGAATCCCGTCTGCGCTCATTGCTTCTTGTGGGTTTGCTTACCCCGCTGCCCTTCGTCAATTTCCTCGAATTAACGCTGGATCATCGTGAACAGTTCCTATCGATTCAACGGCAGTGAAATGGTAATAAATTGAACTTTCTTATTTATGTTTTGTCGGAATCCGATCGGTGTCGCAAAATTTTAAAACAAATGCCAAGCTGTTCATTGATATGATATGATATGATAGATTTTAATGACGTCCACAAGACTAAAGTAGTCTATGGGACCCATGCAATCACCCTCCCGAGTCAGGAACGAAACTAGTCAGTTTAAAGTTTTGTCTTCACGAGGCCCAGACCTGACATGGCACAATGTTAGGATACTCGGGGAATGATTTATAATATATAAAACAAATAATTAAAGTGTCAAATTTTAGTGTGTTTTAGAATCTGTGTAAACTCTAGTTTAGATTTGTGTTTATGAACCTAGCACATAAACTTGAATCTAAATTAGACGAATTTTGACTATTTGATTTCTCTTATCTAATTACACCAGGTGTTTAGATGTATCTTTGCAAATCTGTTGAAATTGGTTGAATTGTAAGGATGTCTACTTTAAATTCAAAATTCAAATAATGAGTATTCTAACTAATAAAAGATTGAAGTAAACAAATTATTGTTATTATTATGAAAACTTACAAGGATGTATTTTTGTTCAAAATATATAATCATTTTTTAATTATCTTCATACTTGTGTTCTTTTTGAAGCCTACAAAACATTAAAAATGTGCAATGAGTAGCATCTATCACACTTATAAATCTAACTACAACTTATGTGGAAAAGGACTACCTTGAAAAATTAAGCATAAAAATGAATAAGGGGGGAAATTCTAACTTACTTGAAAAGTAATAAAACACTCAATAGCAGAAGAATTGTAATAGATTAATATATTCAATTCATTTTAGTGATATTACATTACTATGAGGTGGCTTTTATAGCCTTGTTTTCCCTTAAACAAACTATTTAGAGAAATAACTAATAAGTAACTAATTATTATTTATTAATCTAAATTGTAAATTAAGCCACTTAATGTAATACTCCAACATTCCTTCCCTTATTACATTAACTTGAACAGGACTAGATGTTGCAAGGGTTGTTAACCCAACCCTCTAGAGACTTTGCTGAAGTTCCTTCACTAATCCTCATCACTTTCTAATGAAGGTTGCTCCCCTTAATGTTAGGATTAAAGAGACATAAATAACAATTATATGCAAACATAACCCATATCATAAATTATAAAAAGCACGCAGAAGAGAACACAAGACACGAAGATTTAATGGGGTTCACCCAATCCCTATGCTACGTCCACCAAATAATGAGTCCAATATTCTTATAATCCAGTGACTACAACCTAACTACAATACGCAATCCCTTATGATTCAATGCCACCGCAAGAAGTTACTATCTCATCATTCCTTATGATATCCCTAACCCTAAGCCATTTTATACAAGCTTTTTACTGCTTACAAAATTAAGGTTAGAATAATTACAACATGTTAGCCCCTAGATAAATAGCCCCAATATTTTTTTTCCTAATTGTATAGTAAACTACTTTATTGATTAGTCACCATGAGCTAACAATCTCCCACTTGGTGACTAATCAAACTCTACACTGAACAACAACCTCCTACTTGGAGATTGATCTTGTAGCAATACCGCTATCCCATGAGGCTCCCACTGGATTGAACCATGCTAGACTCAGTTGATCTTTTATTTTGTTCAATCAAGAAGACCAACCAAAGCTAGAGAAAGGTTTAGATTGTCCCTTGTTACTACCTTTGTAAATATCTTTATTGGATTGTCATTGTGTGTATCTTTTCTAGCTTTAATTGTCCATCATCCAAAATTGATTGAATGACATGGTACCACAACTATATGTGTTTTGTCTTTGAATGAAGAGCATAATTCTTCACAAGATGAATGACACTCTAGTTATTTGTAAACAAATAATTGTCCTATTGTGGGTGTCTCAATTCTTTCATTAAGAATTAAAGCCATATCATCTCCTTGGTTGCCTCTGTAGCAACAACATACTATGCCTCTATAGTGGATAAAGCATTCGCCTTATGTAACTAAGAAATCCAACTCATTGTTATCTCACCAATAGTAAATACATGTCATGTAGTAGTCTACCTGGTATCAAGATCCTTTGCCAAATCTAAGTCAACATAGCCTTGTAAATTAGTAATAGAGCCCCCAAAATGTAAACATTTACTAGATGTTCCTCTCAAATATTAGAGCATTCATTTGACTACATTCTGATGCTCAATCCCAAGATGACTCATATACCTGCTAATGACTACAATTGCATGTGCAATATCTGGCCTGGTACATATCATAACATACAATAAACTTCCTACAACTGAAGCATAAGGTACCTTGGACATTTTATCCTACTCTTCATGTGTCTTTGGACACATCTCCTCGGCCAATTTCAAATGACTAGGCAAAGATTTGTTGACAACTTTGTAATTCTCTGTACAAAAATGTTGTAATCTTCTCAATATAATCAGCATAAGATAGACTCAATTTCCTATTTTTCCTATCTCTACAAATTTTCATACCAAGGATTTGTTTGGATGTCCCCAAATCCTTCATAGCAAAGGTATTCCTCCATTTTCATTTTCCATAACTAAAAGTTCTTCCCATTAAACTTCTCAACCTTCAGTTTACCCTCGTCTTCCATTGCTCACACTCAATCATGAGACCATCTTGTAGAGGATAACTAAAACAACCTCATTCTGATACCACTTGTTAGGATTAGAGAGATATAAATAATAATTACATGCAAATATAACCAATAACATAAATAAATAAAGCACGCATAAGAGAACAAAAGGCACAAAGATTTAACTTGGCTCATCCAATCCTTGGGCTACGTCCACCAAACAGGGAGCCTAATATTCTTATTATCTAGTGATTACAACTTGATTATAATTTACAATCCCTTGTGACTCAACACTGTTGACAGGAGCTACTATCTAATCATACCTTATAAAATCCCTAACTCTAAGCCATTTTATACAAGTTATTTATCGCTTACAATATTAGGGCTAGAGTAATTACAACATGTCAACCCCTAGAAAAATAGCCAAAAAATAGCCCCAATTTTTTGCCCTAATTGTATAGTATAATACTTTCCTAATAAGTCACCACAAGCTAACACTTAATACCACAAACACACAATAGAATTTTAGCAATAACATAAAATGGGCTTCTTAATATCTCCACAAATATGGAATTGCATATTTTCAGAAATACAATATGCCAAGCCACATGAGTACACTCGTTATAATAATCTTCAAGATAAAGCCATGAATTACCACCCAAAATTGCCTAAAACAATCTATGGGCCTTCCTTATACAAACATTTTTCTACCACTTGAAAAGGTTTTAGAAATCAATCGCTAACCCTTAAGACCAACCAACCCCAAAATTACATGGTTTTTAATAAATAGAGTCAGCTCCAAAAAATTACATTTTTTATTACAAGATTTTTTGGGTAGCCCAACTTTAGAAGACCATAACTTTTAAATGGTTGAGTTGATTAACTATTATAACCTTATTTCAAAAATGGCAGTCATTGTTCTACAACATCTAACTTGTGCAAGCTCTAGTCAATCGAGTTTCAAACTCCAACTAAGGTCATTTAGGCTTTCAAAGCTGAGCCTAAAGTTTTTTTGTAACAAAATTTCATACCAAAGTTTTGTAATAACTATTGACACAAAAGTCTGCACCTTGCTTGAGGTATGACCCTCAAACAATCTCAAGTTACATGGAAACAACCTTCATGTGTGGGCCTTGTGCTTTGAGGTTGAATCTCTGGAGAAGGTCGACTTCCTTACAATTAGGATGCACCTAAACTACAACTTTTGAGGAATAGGGAGGAGTGCAAAAAATTAAAATGTTGAAAAGAAAAGGGGGTGATGCACTAGATTGAAATTTGGTTATCACCTCTACCTACAATGCACATAACATAAATTTAAAAAAAACAAATACACAAATCTCAAATCTATTTAATCACCTTAAGACTCATATATAGGTCAAAATCAATAAAATAACACAAGGAAAGTGGCTCTCACAATGTGGCATTCATGAGAATATTTGACATGGCATATAAACTAGGAAGACAAAATGAGCATTCAACATAAGGAAAAAATATTCACATACAACTGAATGTGAGAAAAGGTAAAGCTAACATTTCTATTTATGCACGGTAAAAAAAGGAAGTTGCAACCATAGAGCATCATACCACTACAAAGAACCAACAAAGAAGAACCCAAAAAATATGTACAAAGTTGTCTTTTAAAGAGTTTAGGCATAACTCAGATTATAGTAGTTAAGTTCAAACTCCAACCAACTTGAGTTATGATTACAGGGTTTAAATCAAGATAAAATCATTAAAAAAATCTAATTATGTGTGTATATTTGATCATTAAATGCCATAAAATGGGCCAATAAATGCTTCCCCAACTAAGAAAATCATGCCCATACCCTTTACAAGTGACAACAAAGGAAGGAAAACCACTTATTGTTAGGATTAACCTCAAACAAAAATAACAATTACATGCAAATATAACCAATACTAGAAAATAGTAGATCACATAAAAGAGAACACAAGGCACCAAGATTTAACATGGTTCACCCAATCTTTGGGCTACATCCACCAACAACAAGTCCAATATTATTATTATCCATTGATTACAACCTACTTACAATATGTAATCCATTCAAATGCATTCCAATGCTCAATTCCTAGATGACTCATATACTTGCTAACAACTCCCACTACACGTGCAATATCTGGCCTAGTACATGCCATAACATACATCAAGCTTCTTACAACTAAAGCATAAGGCACCTTAGACATGTTATCCTCCTCTTCTTGTGTCTTGGGACACATCTCCTTAGTCAACTTCAAATGACCAGGTAAAGCTGTGATAACAACTTTAGTATTCTCCATCGAGAAACATTGCAACACCTTCTCAATATAATCATCCTGAGATAATATCATTTTCTTATTCTTCCTATCTCTGCAAATCCAAAGGATTTGTTTTCTTGCCCCCAAATCCTTCATAGAAAATGCATACGCTAACTGACGTTTCAACCCCTTTAATGTGATCCATGTTAGACCCAGCTACAAGCATATCATTGACATATAAATATTAAATAATGTAGTTGTCATCATCCAACCTCTTAAAATAAACACAATGATCTAAATGACACCTACTATATCCATGCTCATGTATAGAACTATCAAATTTTAGATACCATTGTCGAGGTGCTTGCTTCAAGCTATACAAAGTTTTCTTTAATTTGCACACTAAATTCTCCTTACCTTTGACCTCAAATCCTTGTTGTTATGCCATATACATCTCTTCATCCAAATCACCATGAAGGAAGATTGTTTTAGCATCAAGTTTCTCCAAATGCAAATCTTTAGTAGCCATAATACTTAAAACAATGTGAATAAAAGTCATTTTAACAACAGGAGAAAATATCTCATCAAAATCAATGCCCCTTTTTTTGTGTAAATCCTTTTACAACTAACCTAGCTTAAAATATTTTCTTATCTCCATCCTATTTTTTCAACCTATAAACCCACTTATTATGTAAAACCTTTTTACTTGTAAGCAACTTGCATAAATCTCATGTCTTATTTTTCAGCAAAGAGTCAATTTCTTCTTTCATTGCAGACTCCCATTGAATCTTTGTATCCACCTGCATAACTTCATCATAACATTAAGGTTCATCGGAATCAATAAGTAAAATAGAATACAAGGAAGGAGAAAATCTTTATGGAGGTCTACTTAGCCTTGTTGACCATTTAACATTCACTGGGGTGTGTGGTATTTGTTGTTGCAGTTGTTGCAGATCATGAGAAATTACTAGAACATTAGCTTTTGGAGTATCATCCAACACTACATAATCATTTTCTTTCTTCTCATGTTGCTACAACATATATTTGTACAACACTTTCTCATTGAATATGACATCCCTACTTCTTACAATTTTATGATTTTCAAAATCCCAAAGCCTATAACCAAATTCATCAATGTCATATCCAACAAATATACATTTCTTTAACTTAGCTTCCAACTTGGTTCTATTTTCAAAATCTATATGAGCAAATGCTTCACAATTAAAGGTTTTGAGAAAAGAATAACTCACCTTCTTACTAGTCCATGCTTCCTCTAGAATACCACACACCAAAAGAGTAGAGGTACCTCTATTAATCAAATATACAACAGTATTGACAACCTCTAGCCACATGTTTAAGGGCAACCTCATGCTCCTTGCATGCTCCACTATAGTCTTGTTCATTCGTTCAACCACTCCATTTTCCTATGGAGTCTTTAGAATAGTTTTCTATGTACGAATTAGCAGAGTAATAATCTTCAAATTCATGACTACAATACTCACCACCTTTATTAGATTTGAGACATTTTAATTTCTTTCCAGTCTCATTTTCAACCAAGCATTTTCATTTTTTAAAAGTTTGAAATACATCAAATTTATGTCAAAGGAAATAAACCCATACTTTTCTAATTGCATCATCAATAAATGTAACATATAATGAGAGCCACCAAGGGAAGATACCTGAGTTGGCCCCCATACATCTATATGCACAAGCTCTAATTTCTCACTTTTATTTTTCTTCCTAGTCTTCACAAAACTCACTCTCTTTTGTTTTCCATACACACAACTTTCACATAAATCCATGTTAATACATTGTAGACCTAGTAAAACTTTCTTTGAAGGAAATACTTTCATACCTTTCTCACTTGTGTGCCGAAGTCTATTGTGCCACAATGTTGTATCACAATCTATAGTAGCTATTTGTTCTCCCATCTCAACTGCAACAATTGTTCTTAAACACTCATTTTTCTCTGAAACAATCAAAGTAGAAGGAACAATATGACCTATACAAAGATATAAGGTGCCTACTTTCACACTTTTTGCTACTACAAGGGAACCTTTTGAAACCTTCCAATTTTTATCATTAAAAGTAACTACACAAACCTCATCACTGAGTTGCCTTGCTGAAATTAAATTCCTACTCAGCCTTGGAACATGCCTTACCTCATGTAGTAGCTAAAGATTCACATTCTGCAACTTAATCTTAACTTTTCCCTTTCCAAAAATCTGATAGGGTTCATTATCCCCCAAATAAACAAGCCCAAAATCCCCTTGGACATAATCAATAAAATAACCTCTATGAGGTGTAGCATGAAATGAAGCACCAAAATCTAAAACTCATGAATCATCAACACTTTCTAAAGACAGAAGCAAAGCATCCTCTTTAGATTTATTATTTACGACATTTGCCTCCTTGTTCCCTGCTACTTTATCACCTTCATTATTCTTTCAAGTCCAATAATCTTTCTTCTTATGCCCTAGTTTACCACAGTACCAGCAATCTCTCGATTCTTTGGATTGAAACCTCTTCCCCTTTGATTTTCTTCTTGATTTCTCATGATTTCTGAAATTATTTCCTCTCTCAGTCGTTCTGCCTCTACTTTGTGCATTCAAAGCACTTCCCGATGTAGATCCACCTGAAGTTCTCCTATGAGTTTCCTCGCTCAAAATAACACCGAACACATCATCATATTTTAGGGTACTAGATCCAAAAACAAAATTACTCACAACCATTACCATTCCATTCCAACTTTCAAACAAAGAACACAAAATCAAGAGAGCCTTAATTTCTTCATCAAAATTGATACCCATAGAAGATAATTGACTAGTAATAGTATTAAACTCATTTAAATGATCTACAATAGATCCAACTTTTGTCATTTTCATATTAAATAAATGTTTCATGAGAAATATCTTGTTTGAAGTGGAGGGCTTTTTATATAGTTTCACTAAAGTTTGCATCAATTCTTCTGTCGTCTTCACTTTTGTAATGTTAAATGTCACTGATGGTGCCAAGCATAATTGAATGCTTTCAAGTGCCTTTCTGTCTAAAAGATCTTAGTCATCATCTATCATATATCCCTGATTCTTGGTTTTTGCTTCCAACAATTTCTATAAATCCTTATGATAGAGATAGTCCTCTATTTACATCTTCCATAACTGAAAGTTCTGCCCATTAAACTTGTCAACCTTTAGCTTACCCTTGTCTACTATTGCTCCCACTCAACTATGAGACTCTCACTCAATCGTGAGACTTTCCTGTAGAGGATCGCAAAAAAAAATGATGATGGTCTGGCTAAAAAAAATGATGATTGTATGGCTCTGATACCACTTGCTAGGATAAACCTCAGACAAAAATAATAGTTACATGCAAATATAACCAATACCAGAAAATAGTAGATCACATAAAAGAGAACATAAGAAACCAAGATTTAACGTGGTTCATCCAATCCCTAGGCTACGTTCACCAACAACAAGCCCAATATTATTATTATCCAATGATTACAACCTGATTACAATCTGTAATCCCTTACAGCTCAATACCACTGCAAGAACCAATTTTCACATCATACATTATGAAAATCCCTAACCCTAAGCCTTTTTATACAAGCATTTTGCCACTTACAAAATTAGGGCTAGATTAATAGAAAAATAGTACCTAATGCCTTTTACAATATAAGGTCATTTTTTGCTTCAAGGGCACTGCCCCCAAAAACCCCCACAAGGATGTTGCCCCTCGACCCACCCTGTACTACGACAGAGAGTGCACCTCAGGCATTACCCCTTGACCCTGTCTTGGGGAACCCGTGTAGAAATAATATGGGGAGAAAACCATGTTGAATAAACCTCTGAGTCTGATTAGGCTCCATATCACAATAATTTTGTTCCTTGTACTTTTGCAACACAACTTTCGAGTATCTCCTTTGTAGCTAAAATAGTTGTTGTAACACTCCACTATGCTCTTGTGACCTCATCTTTGATGCCTCTATCTTGATACTTTATCAAATCAGAAGTTTTAAATACTAGTGAAATATTCAGTTCTGCGGACAATTCTATTTCATAGGCGTTTCCTAAATCATGTTTTTAAAGTATCTTACATGGTCTAAGCTTCTTTCATCTTTTTATATGTACTTACTAAAAATCTTGTCTTCCTCAAATGAACCATAACTTCATCGCCAACCTAAAATTCCTTATACCTCCTTTTCTCATTTTTCTTAGCTTTGTATTGTGTATTCACCTTGGTAATATGCTTCCTCGCCTCCTCATGGACATTCTTCAAGTGTTCTACAAAATACTCAACTTTAGCACTATATATCTCTCCTTTATCCAACTTCCCCAATTCAAAAGGATTTATGGGACTACTATAATATACAATCCAAAATGATGATGTACTAGTGCTTTTGTTGGCAAAATTATAGTATGCACATTTTGCTTGCAAAAAAATTAAATCCCACCCATTTGGTTTGACTCCAACAAAACATCTTAGAAAGTTATCCAAACTCATATTCACAACCTTTGTTTGTCCATCAATCCATAGATGTTTTGATGAATTGAACTTCAAATCTATCTTCAACTCCTTCCACAATGTGTGCAAGAAATACCCAACAAACTTGGTATCTTGATCTGAAATTATACTCTTTGGTAGATCATGTAGTCTGACCACTTCTTTGAAAAACAACTCTATTGCATGAACAAAATCACTAGTCTTCTTATAGAGAATGAAATGTTTCATTTTGAAAACCTAACAACCACTATCAGAAAGTGAATCATGCCCTTGTTGAGTCCTTGGTAAACCAAGAATAAAATCTATGTCAACATCCTCCCATGACTTCTCTGGTATAGATAATGGTTGATACAACCACGTATTTTGCTTTACTCCTTTCATCATTTGACATACTCTGCAACTCTATACAAATTTATTGATATCTTTCTACAACCATGGCCAATTAATCAAAACAATCATTTTATCTCTACCAAAATGTCTAACCAATTCTTGACTATACTTCTCCTTGAGGAGATTCTCCTTCATTAAACTTATTGGAATGCATAACTCAATTCCTTTGAATAGCATACGATCATGGATTATGAAATTTAACCACTTTGTCCTATCAAGTATATCAAGTTATGTACAAGCTTTCTAAGCTTCACCAAAATCAAGATCCCCTAGACACGAACTCATGAGTTCCCTAAACCCAACCACTTCAATCACATCTTTGTCAACATAATTTATCTCTGACTAAGAGCATCTACAACTCTATTAGACTCCCCACTCCTATATTTCAAAAAAAATGTGTAACTCCAAAAACTCAACCCACTTCAAATGCCTTTGGTTCAATTTTCCTCGACTATTCAACTATTGCAAAGCTTGATTATCAATATACAAAACAAACTCCTTAGGAAGAAGATAGTGTCTCCACTTATTTAATACCTAAACTATAGCATAATATTCATAATCCTAAACCAAATATTTTCTTTTAGAATCATTCTACTTCTCACTAAAATAAGCAACAAATCTACCTGCTTGGCTCAAAACAACTCCTATTGCCACTCCACTAGCATCATGCAGTCTACTTGAAACACCTTGACAAAATCTAGAAGTGATAAACTAGGATATTTTTTAACTTTGTATTTCAACAAATTAAAACTATTATCTACTCTTATAGTCCACTTAAACTATTTCCTATTCCCTCTCATTGTTTCAATCAAGGGTCTACAACTTATGCTAAAACTCCTAATAATTTTTTGTGAACACTATCCAAACCATGCAAAGTTCTTACCTCAGCAGAATTCCTTCAAGTAGGCCCTTAGAGGATAGCCTTCACTTTCTCCAGGCCCATTCTTAGACCTTTTGGTGAAACCAAAAATCCTAGATATGCTAATTCTTTCTTCACAAAATTGCATTTCTTCAAATTAATCAACAAATTTTCTTCCCTTAACTTATTAATCACCTTATGAATGTGCATTGTATCTCTTTCGATGTCCTGTTGAAGATCAAAATATCATCTAGGTAAATAATGACAAACTCACCCATAAATTCTTTCAATATCTCAGTCATGAGCCACATGAAAGTGCTAAGTGTATTGGTTAGCCCAAAAAGCATGACTAACCACTCATACAATCATTCCCTTGTCTTGAAGATAGTCTTCCATCCATCTCCTTCTCTAATCCAGATTTGACAGTATTCACTCTATAGATATATCTTTGTGAAATACACAACTCCTCTTAAATAATCCATAATGTTGCCCATCCTTGGCAATGGAAATTTGTATTTGTTTCTTATCTTATTGACAACCCAAGAATCTATACACATCCTCCATTCTTCATTCTTCTTTATTAATAATATTGATGGTACAACAGATGGAATTAGACTCTCTTGAGCCAACACCTTCTATAACAACTTGTGTACTTATATGTTTGACTCTTCACTTTTTGTTGATGTCATCCTATGTGATGCCTTATTTGGCAAACTGGCTCCTGGAATCAAATTCATTTGGTCATTGATCTTCCTCGCTAGTGGTAATCCATCAAGCACATTATCAAATATTATTTCTAGAAACTCACGCAACAAATATTCTACCTCTTTTATTTATTCTTTACCATCTTTTGGAATCATAGACAAATACATATGCTCATGCATCATACACTCTAGGAACTTGTTTCTATCTACATAACACACTCTAGTAGTACTACATACCTTTTCTTATTTATCCTTCTATGTCTTCAACTTATGTTTCACTTGATCCTTTGTCTGAGTGTAGGTATTTACGTGACCATCATTTATAACATGTATGTCAAACTGCCATGACCTACCCAACAACATATGACATATGTCCATAGGTATGATAACACATAGTATCTCATCCTAGTAGACTCCAATCTTGAACTTCAATAGCCATTATTCATTGACAATGACCTTGTGGTCATCTTGTAGCCAGGTAATACGGTATGGATGTGAGTGTTTCTATCTCTTGAGCTTTAACTTAGTAACAATTTTTTCTAACACAAAAAATTTAGTGCTTTTGTCATCATTAATTACATCACAATACTTATCTTCACACTTGCACTTGATGTGGAACACACTTCTCCTCTAATCAGGTTCATTCTCACCACTCAGTGGGACTCTCCTATTAACTAGGACTTATCATCTTTTAGCATCTTCAGAATGTGATGATTTGGCATCTTTATCTACATACACAACTCTAGTTTGGCCTTTAGTCCTCCTACATGTTCTTCCTTGGTGTTGGGGACATTCAAATGCTCTATGCCCTTCCTCTCTATGGTGAAAACATGTTCCACAAAACCCTCCTCTTCTAGATCCTTGCGCTCTTCCTCTTCCTCTTTGATCTCTATTATCTTGATGATCAAAATTATTGAAATTGTTTCCCCTCTAGTTATGACTACTCCTATTCACCTCATCCTTCTTCTTCTGATCTTCATTTTGGTCACTGTGCCATCTTAAATTGAACACACTCCAACTTGATGAAGGGTTAGCACCTATTTAATGTGAGATCATCAATCTCCTTACACTTTTCATTCCTTCTTCCCTTTTTAATACTTCCTCCTAGGTGGAATTGGGGTAAAACCTAATAGATCTTCTTTAAAAGCTCTTATTTTCATGGCATTAAGCTCAAAGTAGGATCTATTTCCCTTAGGTCCTTTTTTCCTTTCCTTTATCCACTTCGAATCTACTCTCTACACCGAAATGACAATATCTAAGACTTTGTACTGATTTTGGGGTTTCAAGTCATGTTTTGGGATCCCAAATTCTTGAGGTTTTTGGGCCTTGGTCATGAGGGGTGCAGTCCTCCCTTGATTTTAGGGGTGAAGTTATCCCTTGATTTTAGGAGTGTGGTCCAACCCTAATGGACTAATTAGGGGCACAATGCACCCTTGATGAGGCCCTATTTTGGGTCCTCTACTCGGATCTTGTGTCTAGTTAGTTTTAGAGTGCAAACTTCTAGGTAGGCCAATCTGGGGGGGTAATCTAATCTAAGCCCTTTATAAACCCTTCTATTTGCTTTATTTCTCATCCATCAAGTTTACAATTTAAGCATTTACGCACTCAAGATCTCGAGTTATCAAGTTCTCTTCAAGCATTCAAGGCATTCAAGGCATTCAAGCTATCTCTCCATCGAAGAACAAGGATTCATGCATTCAAGTTATTGAAGGAGTTTATGCAAGATCTATCATTCCAACTTTCAAGATCTCCCTTCATATATTCAAGATCCTTTGTTGCATATTCTCAAGATCTATGTTCATCTACATTCATTTCTATGGTGGATTTCAAGCACATTCATTCATGAAGGTGTTGGTTTTCCTTTGATTTCCTTTCTAAGGTTTTAAAGTTGAGTAAAAGCTATTACATTTGCATGCTTGACTATATTCCAAATTAAAGAGCATATTCATATATTTGCATTGCTTTTACGTTATATCCATCACTACTACTTGCTAGAATTCTATCTTTATTTCAATTCAAGGTTAATTCCTAAACTAGTGTTTGATTGAGGCAACCCCCCAATAACAAACAAATATTCTCTTTATTTTTAGGTTTCAAATCTTTGATCAATGAACAAGTTATAGATCTGGATACCCTTTTTGTTGTTTATCAAAACTATGAACTTAGCATCAATGTCACATACCTTTCATTAGGGGTGTATTGTACCCTCGATGCTCTATTTCACCCCTAAATATCTAATTTGCTCCTATAGATCACCGAACGATTTGTGGGTTTTATTTATAGGGAATCAACCCTTTCATAAGTCATTTGACATCCTTTTTTTAGGTTTTTATCTCACAAGGTATTTTGTCTTCATCTCTTTAATTTCTATATACTTCATCATTTTGTCATATCTTTATATCTCGGTTCTATATATCATATCTTCTTGGTTAAACCCTCTTAAGGTGGAGGTGAGAGGGAAATATATATGAATTATTCATTCCTTTTGCATTGGTCCTTCCTTTTGTATCCATCAAACCTAATCCGAGGGGTGGATCTCAATCTTCCCCCTTCTAAATGTGTTAGGGTAGTTGATTCCATTTTACCCCTACATAGGCTTCATAAGATTGTTCGACAAATTTTTGACTATGACATCTTTTGCTTTACTTTTTCTCAAACTTCTTATTCAACTTTTCCTCTATTCTTAAGGAAAGTTGGTATGCTTCTTCAATATTGTTCATTCAAACCAAACTCAACTCCTCCTTAATTCTTAGCCTTAACCCATTAAGATAATGAGCAACTTTCTCCTTGTTAGCTTCTGCATGGCTTGTTCTAATGAAAACTCAATAAAACTCTGTTGTATAATCTTGAATAGATCTTCCCACTTGCTTCAAACCTTGCAATTTTTTTGTAGATCAAACTCATAATCAACAAGAGTGAATTGTCACTTCAATTTAGCTATCATCTAATCCCATCTTGTGATTTTATCCATTTGTCTTCTAATTCACTCCAATTGAATCTCCTACCACCAAATATTTGTGTGGTCCTCACAAACTTGACCCTATCAAGATCCTCAATATCTTCATACTGAAAATATTCTTCTAATTCATTGATCCATTCGATCAATTCCTCTAGGTTAAGATTTCCCAAAAATGTGGAAACCTAAAAATTAGGTCTTTTCCTAATCTTGGAGATGGACCTAAAGAGCCTTTCTTCCTCTAGGTCTAGAACTTCATCTTCTTCATCTTGCTAAATGTTTCCTTCTTCTTCTCTTTCATCCCCACTTTCATCTTTTACGACAAGGTTCAACTGTTTGCACACATGTTCTTGTAATTATTGTAGTTATCTTTGGAGGGCTCTAAAACCCTTAGGTGTCACACCTCTGACTCTTCTATCATGCTCTCTTTATGGAGACATATTTGTGCTTTTTCCAAAACCCTATTACCTCACAATCAACAATCTGTTTACATGCTCAACTTAAACCATGAGCTTGGTGCAAATTGCCTTGCATTTGGAAATCTATATACACACTCAAGAATTCCTACTTTGATACCACTTGATGGAGGGTTCTCCCCTTAATACCACAAACACATAACAAAAATAGAGAAATGACATAATTTTTGCAAGAACAAAAAATGGGCTTCTTACTATCTCTACAAATATGGAATTATAGATTTCAAAAATACAATATGCCAAGCCACATGGGTGCTTTTGTTATAATATTCTTTAAGACAAAGCCACAAACTACCACCTAAAACTACCCTAAACAACCTATGGGCCTTCCTTATATAGGAATTTTTCCAATGGCTAGTAAGATTCTAGACATCAATCCCTAACCCTTGAGAACAACCAACCTAAAAATTAAATGATTTTTAATACATTGAATCGGCTCCAAGTAATAATAATTTTTATTACAAGATTTTTGAGTAGCCCAACTTCAAGACACAATCTTTCAAAATGTTGAGTTGATTGGATATTATAACCCCATTTTTGAAATGCTAGTCACTATTAAACAACTTATGACTTGTGCAATCTCTAGTCAATCAAGTTTCAAACCCCATTTGTGGTCATTTAGGCCTTCAAATCTAAGTCTAAAGTTTATTTTGTACCAAGATTTTTGGGTAGCCCAACTTCTAAAAGACCATAACTTTCAAACCATTGAGTTGATTGGCTATTATAACCCCATTTTGGAAATGGTAGTCCCTATTATACAACTTATGACTCGTGCAAGCTCTAGTCAATCAAGTTCCAAACCCCATTCATGGTCATTTAGGCCTTCAAATCTGAGTCTAAGTTTTTTTTTACCAAAATTTCACACCAAACATCTACAATAACTTTATCAATACATATGATAGCAATGAAACTCCACCAACATGTTGTATATCTGAGATGAACCTCTACCTATGAAATTAGAAATTTTGAGCTCATGTGACCAACTTAATCAAAATAGAAAGCTTCCAAAAATAGCAACTTTGAACTGAATTAACCCTTATTAAAAACATATAAACATAAATAGAAATATTTTTGGGTGATGCAAGATTGCACTTACACCTAGGATGCTCTTACATCACTTTCTTAAGAAATATTGAACTGATCGCATCAATGGATCTCTTGGATACAAAATTTGAACTTTTCTTCATAATATGAGTGTTCCTACCTCCCCTGCACAATGAAACATATTTCCTCTAAAATTTTGCATCACCTCTGAATGTGTCTAATGTCTCCTCTAGTGTTGTACATGAGGGACATTGCCTATTAAAGTCTACATCTCCTCTAAGTGTGCTTAATTCCTCCTCCCGTGTTGTGGAAACAATCATCATTGATGTGTCTACAAATGAGATACCTTTCCTTTGGAAGTTCACATCTCATCTGAGTGTGTATAACACCTCTGTAAGTGCTAGAGAATCATATTTAAATCATGTTTCTCCTCACTTCTTGAAGGGACAATCATGTTACCAAGTCCCCTCTTCTCTTTAGGGATAAATCTACCAACCCCATGCTTTATAGGGACACAAATAGTTATTTCTCATGCAATAATCATCTTTGATCAAGATGCTAGCTCAACATGATAAAAATCTTCCTGCCTCCAACCTCTTGTACATTCTTTCATATTGTCTAAAGTACAAATATTTTATCAAATCTTGTACCTTGAGGTTGATTATCATCATCAAATGAGTCATTTTTATGTAATGTAAATCCACAAAAATGTGTGTCACCTTCAGTTGCGACAAAATTTGTATTCTCCTTCAACTTTCCATCAATTAGATATTGGTCTACTAAATCTAATCCACTGTACATGTATGTTTTCTAAGAATAAAAGTATTGTAACCAAAGCACATTCCTTAGTAATTTGATGTCCTTTATTAGTTCCCAACTTCCTTCATCAATTAGAGAAGAAATTATTATTTCCAAACTAGGATTCACTTTGTTTAATATAAAAACAATATGATCAAAACTTGATGACATACTACTCAATAAGATAACCTTGGCATCGCCATCATCAATTTTGGAGTTTACACCATGTTGAGTGTCATTTTTAAATACAAAAAATTGAAATATAATTCTCTCTTTAAAGATGGATGTGAATTGATCCCAAGGTTCCTTTAGGTTGTTTGTCAACTACCTAGGTAGCTCAATTGAAGATAAATGTGATTGTTCACAATGAGACCTTTGCTAGTTCTAAAAATAAAAATTTGTAAGGTAATAGGAAATATTATGAGAATCATAATTTTTTGTATTTTCTAATTTTTTAATTAATGCAACCATATGTAATAACCCTGGCTAGTTATAACTCCAAAATACATCAATTATTCAGATGTTTGACAATTCATCAAACACTTGGCAAGTGAACTCAAAACTCAAGAAAATGAACTAGAGATGGAGATGCACACAACTATATACAATATCAATATGAGAATTGATTCTCCACTCTTTCAATAATTTGATACATTCATAAATTGACTAGAAGTTGATATTAGAATATTGGCAAATAATTAATGAGCAACTTCCCACTTTTTTAAATGCCTTAGCACAATTTCATTAATTGGACATGACACAATAGTGTTGTAGGTAGACACAATATATGTGGAAATGAAATATACAATAACTAGCTAGCTTCCTCATCAAAAATAGCTTGGAATGTAATGCCAGGATAGATGCTAATCTCTTCAAATTCTAATCTTAACACAACCAAATGAATCACAACCTCCCAATTCTGCAAATCTAAAAATTATCTAACCAAACACTGCTTGTAGACTTCAATAATGAGCCAATCCCTTTGAACATAAAATGTAGGTACAAATTTAATAATTTTTCCCAATGCTAGTGAAATTATTCAACACAAAACTCTCCTTAGCTACTGTAAAACAATAGGAAAAATGGCCAACTGTATACCTTAGCACAATTTCCAATGCCAACCTAGAACAAAATATCATATTTGAATCTATAATACTTCAACTATAGGTCCAATGGAACAACTAAGAATTTAGATCCTTATATTTCAGCAAGGGCACAAAAATCAAAACTCGATAAAAGCCACAAAGGCAACAAAAGAAAATAAATATTCAAGCATGCTTTTCTCAATAAATGGGCTCGTATTTATAACCTCCAAATTCTCTTTTGTTGCCAAAATGTGACTTCACTCAAGAAACTTCACCACACAACATTAATTAGAAGCTTCCTTTAGATTCTCTCACTTGACATGGGTTAACTATTTAATAAATGACACTTTCCAATGATAACTCAATTCTAAACTTAAGTGAAGTTATAAAATTAAATTATAACTTTATAATAAGCCATTTAATAATTAATAATAATTTGGCCATTAAAAAAATAATAATTCCCAAAATACTCATCATTTAAATATGTTTTCTAAAATAGGAGTCATACCTATTATTTCTTCATGTGACCAAATGCACTTTCCAAAACTAGAAAGGGTCCATCTCAATCAACACTCGAATTAGCACAAATAGTAAGTACACAAAACTAAGCTCAAACAAAGTCCAACCTGAGCCAAACAAAGACTAGTTGATAGCTTACTGAATTGTGGAGAAGACAAGACCCTCCCACATAAAGCCATTGCCATAGAAGACCCTCTATTCACAATAATTGGCTTACAAGGATCTCAATAATAGGCTATACTCTCAAATTTTGATACCAACAAAAATGGGGACATTATAGTCCTCCCTCCCCAAGATTGCTTGTTCTCAAGCAATATGACAATATAGTGAACTCCAACCTCCACCTGGATCCCAAATGAAGAAGTATGCAACATCCTCGTCAACACTGAACCAATTGCAAACCAACATCATGAAGACCATCAACATCACCTACAGTGTAGCACCTAGTACCTATATTGATAATGTAAAATTTAGGGCATTACTAGAAGACAACTCCATAAGAAATCTTGACATACTCTTCAACCTGGTCACCACCCACATAATATATATTGGATTGGAATCCTAGTCATCACAAACAATCCTTGAAAAAGATGTAGCTACAGGAGCACCATATGCCCTCATGCCAATTGTATCAATAATGGGTGCAATTACATCAGAATATGTGGATGCAAGAATATCATTGACTACCACAACAAAAAACTAAACCAAATTTGCAATTCATGAAAACTGAGTCCAACTCCACTCAGGTGAGTAATCAACATCGACCTCAAACAATGGATTGTAATAAGACCATGTTGTATCCATGTCAAACATAGGATTGTCAACAAAGTGAACCTCACCACTGTGTTGATATAAACTATAACATGACTCAACCTCGACATCACTCACCTCATCATCAATGACAGGTGTACTATCATCAAGGCACACATCAACAACTGTATACATATTGCTAAACTCCTCTCTAGATAGATGGATGAACACAAAAGTGATTGTTGATATGATAATATCCTCACATGCTCCTACTCCCTATTATTGTTGCATCGCCATCAAATACACGATCTTAGGAATTCATGCCAAAAAATAAATCATCTAACTCAACATGACATGAATTCTTATCACATTCCACCTTAACTATGCCCAAATCATGTGGTGACTCGTAAGAAATGTCCTACACAACTGTAGTCACAACTATATCATCACATTTTTCTCTTCAAAAAAGCGATATCATGCTTTGCTCAAATCTTGAATTCAAAATCATTTGGGTCATCCACTTGTAATTATGATTCAATTCATTCACTAACACATCAAATTATTTCACAATACCCTGTATCTCAGATTCTCCATCCTTAGGTGGAGAATTATGCCCTCTATAGGTATAATGAATACCAAACCTCCTGTCACCACCCATAACACTGAAAACTGAATCTCCAAAATAAAGCACCAATCAAATTGAGCTCAATTCTCGCAGACTAGCAGGAAACCACTCTGATACCACTATAATAACTCTAGATGGTTATAGCTCCAAAATACATCAATTATTCATATATTCGACTATTCGTCAAACACTTGGCAAGTGAACTCAAAATTCAAGCAAATGAATTGGAGATGGAGATGCACATAACTATATATAATACCAATATGAGAATTGATTCTCCACTCTTTCAATAATTTGATATATTCACAAATTGACTGGAAATTGATATTAGAATATTGATAAACAATTAATGAGCAACTTCCCACTTTATTAAATGCCTTTAAACAATTTCATTTATTGGACATGACACAATAGTGTTTCAAGTAGACACAATATATCTGGAAATGAAATATACAATAACTAACTAGCTTCCTCATCAAACACAACTTAGAATGTAATGCTAGGATGGATACCAATCTCTTTAAATTTGAATCTTAGCACACCAAATGAATCGTAGCCTCCCAATTCTACAAATCTGAAACTTATCTAACGAAACCCTACCTATAGACTTCAATAATCAACCAATCCCTTCGAACAGAAAATGTAGGTACAAATTTACTAATTTTTCTCAATGCTAGTGAAATTCTTCAACACAAAAATCTCCTTAGCTACAGTAAAATAGTAGGAGAAATGACCAATTGTATACCTTAACACAATTGCAATGCCAACTCAGAACAAAATCTCATATTTGAATCTGCAATACTTCAACTGTATATCCAATAGAACAACTTAGAATTTAGACACTTATACTTTAGTAAGGGCACAAAAATCAAAACTTAGGAAAAGCCACAAAGGCCAAAAAAGCAAATAAATATTCAAGCATGTTTTTCTCAACAAATGGGCTTGTATTTATAACCTCCAAATTCCCTTTTGTTGCCAAAATGTGACTTCACTCAAGAAGCTTCACCACACAACATTGATTAGAAGCTTCATTTAGATTCACTCACTTGACTTGGCTTAACTAATTAATAAATGACACTTTCCAGTGATAACTCAACTCTCAACTTAAGTGAAATTATAAAGTTAAATTATAACTTTATAATAAGCCATTTAATAATTATTAATAATTTGGCCACTAAAAATATAATAACTCCCAAAATACTCATCATTTAAATATGTCGTCTAAAATAGGAGTAATACCTATTATTTCTCCATGTGACCAAATGCACTTTCCAAAAATAGAAAGTGTCCATCTTAATCAACACTTGACTTACCACAAGTAGTAAGTACACAAAACTAAGTTCAAACAAAATCCAACTTGAGCCAAATGAAGACCAACCAGTAGCTTACTAAATTGTGGAGAAGACAAGACCCTCCCAAGCAAAGACACTGCCACAAAAGACCCTCTATTCACAATAATTAGCTTATGAGGATCTCAATAATAGGCTAATCTCTCAAATTTTGATATTGACAAAAATGGGGACATTACACTATAGTAATGCAACTACAATAAATTTCCTAGATTAACTAGATTGTAAATAAACACAAAGAGAGCATAGGGTAATGTGAGATTTAAGAAAATTGTGGAAAAATAATTCATAAAAGGACATAAGCCATCATTGAACACTATGTGAATTAAATCTTTGAGGAAATTAGGAAAACCCGCATAGCCCAGAGCAACACAACCATAACTTTGCAGATGCAATCATCGAAGGAAACTTTAAATAGTGAATAATTTTTTCACAACTCATCAAATAATGTAGCTACATTAAATGCACATACACACAAGGCAAATTAATCTTAACACACTAACATAAATTTCCTCTCTAATTAGTCACAACTAAGAAATTACAATTGTAACAAACTCTAAAACTTCTAATGATCGTAAACATTAATCACAACAAATAATAAGCTCCATTATAATAATAAAACAGTAACATAGATTCATAAAATATAATGTTAAAGCAGGAATAAACACACCATGAATATGATTGCTAATTGCATATCTATATTGTAAAAAAATGCCAACCTTTGACATAGTACAATTGTGCTTAAATAGAGAAACAACCTTAAATTTGAGATTTTCAGAGGTAAGGTTTCTCTCATGCAAAAATAATGAAAACTATGCAATTAGAACTATTTTTAGGGACAACTAACTCTTAAGTAGTTTCTAACTTGTTTTCATACATTTATTATGTGCATAAAACCATTATGTGTCAAGAAAATGGAGAAGAAGAAGATGGAACTCTAGCAAAAACAAGTCTTCTATGACCACTTCAAGCTTCACTTCTAAAGTTATTATTTCTTTTCGCACCAAAATATTATCTCCTCATTAAAAACTTGTAGTTAAGTCATAGGCACCTTACCTCCACCAAAAACTTGCAAGAGAGGTTCTAAATTTAGCACTGATGGTGAAAAATGTGACAATGCGTCGTCAGCCAAAATTATCACAACCTTATTCATGTTTATCATTTTTGTCTTAAAATTCTTCTAAGTGTTGACCATCTGTTGGACTTGAGGAGTTGTGAATTTATGAAGTTGATGGATCTCTACTATTTTATAACAAAACTACAAATTTGTGTAAGTCTACAAAACTGTAAAAACCAACATCTATTTTTTCCCCTTATTTCTCTAGGAGGATCTATAGATACTTTATCCCAAACCTTTCTATAATCCCCATTACATCAAATGGGTCTGACATATCCAAAGTACAAATTTTCTTGTACTATTTCTTGAAAAACTTTATACTTTTTGTTCCATAGCTTTGAATTCTTTGATCATCGCGACTACCTTTCTGAATATCTCTTCATTCTTAAAGAGTTCACTAAGATCATCTTTTGTCATGATAGCTTCAAATGATGCTTTGAAATATTGCACCACCATCTCCATAGTGTATAGTTAGGTCTTCTGGTCATCCTCATATGTCTCCAAACTCATCTTGTTAAAAAGATAGTCCCCACAACTATCCTCTTGGATGCTTCCTTCTTGATATCTTCTCTTTTGGTAAACATTTCTAGAAGTCCCTTGACCCCAATGTCAATGATTTTGATACAAACATTTAAGATATATATCTCTAAACACCATATAAATTTAGAAGCTTCTAGAAACGTTTCTTCTTAATCATCCCAAGGTTTGATCATAGTGCATCCCAATCTGTAAGACCCTACCTCACAAAAGACTTGTAAGACCATTTTTCTTAGGATAATTAATTAAACTATATTAAAATAGTCAGTTGATTAAATTGTGATATTCAGAGTATCATCAGTGATCATGATGTGACCTAAGCATCTACTTCATATATGAATGGTCCCTTGCTTTCTAGCTAGTAGCATGATCAAAGCAGTTCCTTTTTGGCTCCTTTAAATCCCATTTGGTACTCCATGCATTATTATTTAAATAAATTACTACGACTCGTCCTTTATAACCATAGTGGGATGACTTCATATTATGTGAAAATGCATATGCAACGAAAATGCATATGCAACACTTATGATAGAATTATAATTTTGAAGTATAAGAGAATATGATTTGGAGTTATTGAACTTAGTAAGAGTCCTTATAACTTTTCTTTTAAAGCTTTATGACGCCATGCAGTAAAATGGGAAATACACATATTTGCATGAGATGAAATGTATCTTTTAGATAAAGGATAATTGTTATTGTAGGCATGATATATTCATATAAACATAAATAGTAACATATATTAACATGAATATAAAAACATCTATGTAATATAAACATAACTACACACTTGGAAATGGGTTATGATAGAGAACTAGGAATATTAAACTTCACTATCAAACTCATCACGGCTTTTGGATGCCTATGCACATTACACTAATTAATTGATATAATAGGTTGACAAAGATTGAAACATTAGTTGTGATGCATTTTATGTTATGATTGATTTATGAATTTATGTGGACGTTATATTGGGTACATCCTGATTAGCTAATACAAGTTATTTTATGATTATGCACCTTATCTTACTTTGTTTTATCTCATAATGGAAATTACACACCTCTAGGAATCACATTATAGCTAATTGATTTAGATATTATGTGGTAATGAATACATGAAGTGACTCTAGAGATCTACTAAACTTCTAAAATATACATTATGATCATACATTATGACTCAAATGGAAAAGACTTAATTTTAGAATTGTGTTAAATTATGTATTCATGATGATGATGATGTTAGGTTACACTATTATGTGTATCATGATTGTTAATGTATGTTGTCACCATGGTGCTGCAATAAGGTATTGAATGCAATGATAAGCTTAACTGGTTATAATGAATTATAGGTTGACTAGATGTTATTTGATTCAATGAATTTCTTCATACACTCATATCCACATTGGATCCATGTGGAGCTATTTTGTAAATGTGAATGAATAATGTATTATTGAAAATATTTAAAATATTGTAAATGTAATTAAAAAATTATGGTGTAGTATGGTTAGCTAATTCTTATTATACTTATGTTGCAGGAAAGTAAGTGCACCTTAAGAAGAAGAAGAAACTTTCGTGACTTGATCTACAGTCACAAGAGAGTTAATAATGAAGGTGTTTGTAAGGGGTTGAATAAAAGTTTGTTTATGGAAATCATGTAATCATAGTAGTTAAAGTAGAAGTTGGGCTGAGAGTCCTTAATGACCTAGAATTTCAAAAAAAACTTCCTAGGGGTTTTAAAAGGTAATGAGAGGTCATTTTCATAGTACATGTGCCAAAATAGACCCCCAAGGTCTATAACTATGTGAAAGGTGTTATTTGGAGATGTAATCATGTATTTTAGACATGATGTGACACCTTAAAAAGGGCGCTTTTAAGAAAGTATTGAAAATAAAAGTGGGATTACCTTTTTCCTTTCCATCATGAGAGATTCCACAAGATGAGTTGGAAGGGGGGTGGGGGGGGGGGGGGGGGGGGGGGGTGGGGACAAGAGTGAGACACAAATAATGCTTTGAGCCTTGTGCCATAATGCTTGGAGCCCATGCCTTATTAACAAATGTTAAAGATGGGTAGAGGACTATTAGAGGAAGGAGGGGAAGAGATTAAGGGTTGTTCACCCACTTTGGATTCTTGGGGATAGTAGGAGTTTAGAATTACAAATTGTGGAAGAAAGAAGGAGAGAAGGAGAGGAAGGAGTTCATTCATCTTAGAGATAGAGAAAAAAATAAAAGCTTGAATGAAAAGTGTTTCTACCCATTTTGCATTTATAAGATTGTTTATGTAATGTGTGACTTAAGAGGTAGTTGAAGAAAGTGTTAAGGAAAAATAGTATTGTTAAGAAAGATCTCTTGTGGTGACACCCATGATCTCCTTGGTGCATTTAGATCTCTTTCTCGAGGGTATGGTTAGGACCCTTTCAGAGGTCTAATGATGTCATTATGGTAAGGTAGAAAAGAGTGAGGTTGGTAAGTGTTTTAACTAGTTTATTTTATGAAACCTATATAAAAATTATTTGAAACAATGGGATGGAAATGTCAAGAGTTCTATGCTTGGTACCCTAGTTATGACATTTTTCTAAAGATTAGTGAGTTGACATGTATAATGAAAGAGTAAGAAAATTGTTGGAGTATCTACTTGCATTTGAATCCTATATTCAGTATAAGGAATAATCATTGTAAGGATTTTAGTTTATTATTTGAATACTTGCAAATCTATTTGAAAAGCTAACATATATTGCATCTCTATGAAAGTAAAATTGTAGATACATATTTAAACTTGTTATAAAAAAAAGAGTGTGTGTGTTTTTGGGTTGGGAAATTTGGGCATGACACAATCATAAGCTTGATCCAAGATGGCGTTCTCTCCTTCCACGAAGTCTCAAAGCTTGGATTTATTCTAAATAATAGAATGAAGCAGCCACTTAATTATCTCTATACACTTTTCAAAATTGGAAATTTTTTGCCTTCGTTGAGAGCATGTCCCAAGAAAAATAAATTAAATGAATATTGAATGTGGATCATTTTTTGACCGCAACACTCAATGCAACATCTTAATTAGCAGAGCTAGTTAGACCTACTATCTTTGTGACAAAATCCCTTAAAGCCTTATTTTTCTTTTGAATGACATGTATACGTTTTTAATCAGTGACAATGCACTTAAACAAACGTTTCATCCCCATTGTTATCAATTCCTTACCATCTTCTTGTATAAGTTGACCAAGTTTAATTTCTTCATTTCAATAGTCCTTGGGTGTAAGGTCAAAATTGCTTCTATGTGGTGGAGGAATAATGATATATGCCTTTTGGCTTCTCCACCTATCTTGTGTCATATATGAGATTTTGTGTGCTTCAATATTAGTTAAAGGTAAGTGGAAGGATTGTCCAATTGAGAGCATGTTTATATCCTCAACCATGGTATAGGTTGTCTTCCTCAGTTGTATGGACTTGAATAACCAAATGGTTTTGACTTATCTTGATGATCACTCCATAAGGGTCTCTTCTTGTCCACTAGTAAAGGGATCCTTGTCTTTGGCCATATTTTCCTCTTCTCTCTGCATGTTGCTCTACTTCCTTCTCCTCTAGTATGTCTCTTTTGTTTTGGAGGAGAGGATGGTGATTCTTTTTAGGAAACTTATGGAATCTGCACCTCTAGACGCATTTGTTGTTGCTCTTTAGTCATTATGTCCTTGTCTAGTTCATCATATAGTTTTTCTACCTATGGTGGAGGAGAAGGGGGAATGGTTTCATTTTTAGTAGGTTATGCCCTTGACATGGTTTGGTAGTCATTCCCCTTAGGTTTCTCCACTACCTCTTCCATCCTTATTTCTCCCTCCTTTAATATGTCAACCTTCTTTTTCCCTTAGGTACATCCTTTACAAGATACCCCCTTATATTTTTGTATATGTCTTTACTGTGGGTTTCTCAGTTGGCAAGGTCCCTTGTTCATTAATCCTCTTCAAATTCATCCAAGCCCCAATCTTTCTCCAAGTTCTTCTCCTGATCAATATATTTTTCAATATGTATTGGATTATTAGGAATGAGGGAGGATTTTGTATTTGGTTATTTCTTCTTTGTTGCTTTGTTTTATTCATTCTGTATCGAATTTTCCTTATGAGAGCAACCTCTTATTCTTGATAATATTCCTCTTCAATAATGGACCTCGTATAGAGAGAAGGTGTGACACTACTTCTCTTCTATTGGTATAACTTCCCCTTCTTTTCTTTAGGGGTAGCGAAAACCATGTAATTTTATTTCTTCTTTATTTTAGGTTTCTTTGGACTTGTCTCTTCCTTCTCTAGTTGTTGCCATTTGATAGAGGCTTTCCATTTCTTTGCCTTGATTGTGTTATCTCCCTATCCACACTTATAAGAAATATACCTATCATATCATTATACCATATTTAAATTTATGATGTAGCTACCCCCCATGTTGTGATGGCTACCTTCTTGCCTTCACCCTTGTCTAGCATAGTAAGATATACCAATTATGGTCTCTACAACATGGATCCATCTTAAAAGGTTTGGTGATCTAATTCCAAGTGAGTGTCTAAATATGCCTAGTTGTATGCTATGTTGCAAGTCTATTAGGAAAGTAAGACACTAAGAGGTGGGCGAGGGGGATCAAGATATATAAAACTTTAACCTTCTAAAGAATTATCAAATTGATATCTTTCACCACTAACCCTTATCTTGACTGTAAGAAATGATAAGATTGAGCAAGGAACGAGAAACAATCCAAGTAAGTTAAGTGTGAAATAATGTTACCATAAGATAAGCAAAATCCAAGAGCATACACCAAGATGGTTCAACAATGGAGAAAAGGATTTATAAGGGGAAAGCAAAGAAAACCCCTTGTGAGTATTATGAATGAAGGCAAATGCCTAGAGAAGAGAGAGAGAGTGTTGGAGCAAAATAGCTCAATACAATAACATCAAAGTGATAAGAGTGAAGAAGAAAGAAGGAGGAGCATCTCTTATATAGAGATGAGAAAGGAGTTGCATTTGTAACTCCCATTTCTATGAATGCCACATTCATAATAGGTGTATGCAAAGTGTCACAATCCTCTTAAGGAGGATAAACTAAATAAAGGAATAAAAAAGAGTTGTCTTTACATGTGGAATAAAGGACAAACAATGACATGTCCTCCACATGTATACAATAGGACAAACTACATTTAGGGATCCTTGGAATATCCCAATTAATACATCCAAGGAAAGATTAACCTTTCTAACACCCCCCCTTAATCTTTACTTGGGGAGTTTACATCAACGGGTTGTAAACCCAAATTTTTACAATGGAACTGAAATCTCTCTTTAGAAAGTGGTTTGGTTAAAATATCAGCCACTTGATCTTCTCCTTTACAATAAAGAAGAGTAATTTGCTTGTCTTCAACTTGTTCTCAAATGAAGTGATGTTGAAGTGAAATATGTTTGGTTCGTGCATGATAAACTGGATTCTTTGCCAAGGCAATAACACTTTGATTGTCACAATGTATAGGGGTAGGTGATTGTTGAGGTAGACCCAAATCTTCAAGAAGTCTTCTAATCCATAAAGCTTCCTTAGCTGCATTGGTACAACCTTTGTATTCAGCTTCAGTTGAGCAAAGGGAAATAGAGTGTTCTTTTTTGCTTTTCCAAGAAATTGCACCTGAACCAACAAAGAAACAATAACCACAAGTGGATTTCCCATCATTGGGATCTCCACCTAGATCGGAATCAGTATAGGCATGTAAAATAAATTCAAAATTTGCATCATAAAATAATCCCATATTAATAGTTCCTTTAATGTACCTTAAGATTCATTTAGCAACTTTAAAATGAGTTTGTTGAGGTTTAGACATAAATCGAGAAACTAAACCAACACTATAAGCAATATCAGGTCTAGTAAGAGTTAAATAATTTAAACTTCCTACCAATTGTCTATACAAAGTTTCATCAACAAAAGGAGTATTCATATCAGCCAGTAATTTAGTTCCTAGTTCACATGGAATTGAAACATGGTTAGAGTCATTCATCTTAAATTTTTCTAAAAGATCATAAACATACTTGCTTTGAGAAAGAAAGATACCCTTAGGAGTTTGGAAAATTTGCATACCTAAGAAGTAATGTAAGATACCTAAATCAGTCATCTGAAATTTCTGTTTAAGTTGAAACTTGATATCAGAAATCAAAGCATCTGAACTAGAAGTGAGAATTAGATCATCTACATAAACAATAACAATGATAATATCATCGTTAGTATGTTTAATATACAAATTAGGATCATTCTTACTTCTAGCAAAACCTTGAGAAATAAAGAAAGAATTAATTTTAGAATACCATTCTCTAGGTGATTGTTTAAGACCATAAATAGATTTGTTCAATTTGCAAACCAAAATTTCACTACCTTTCTTAACAAATCCAGGAGGTTGAGCCATATAGATTTCTTCATGTAAATCACCATTTAAGAAGGCACTTTTAACATCCATTTGATGAATGGGCCAATTCATTTTAGATGCTAAAGCAATAACTAATTTGATAGTAGGCATTTTAGCAACAAGAGCAAAAGTTTCATTATAGTCCAATCCTTCAATTTGTGAAAAACCTCTAGCAACTAGTCTAGCCTTAAATTTACTAATTTCATTATTAGTATTCAATTTTGTTTTGTATAACCAGTTACATGAAACTATATTCTTGCCATGAGGTAACTTGACTAAGTCCCAAGTTTGATTAGCAATTAAAGAATCATATTCCTCTTGCATGGCTTTCTGCCAATGAGGTTGAGAGTTAGCTTGATCAAAGGACTTAGGATCATTAGAATTCATAATAGTAGTCATCAAAGCATAATTACAATAATTAATCCTTCTATGTTTAATTCCACCAAATCTAGAAATGTAGTCATCACCTTCATTGATTAAGTTTTGAGCCCATTTAGGTTTACGTTTAGTTGCAATAGAATTATCACTAGAGGAAGAATCATTAGTAATAAAAGCATCATTAGTAGCTACTTGAATATCATGACTTGTAGGAGCAGAAATAATAGGTGGAACTTGAGTTGAAGGGTTAAGAGGAGGAGTAGGGTTAAGAGAAGGAGGTTGGTCCTCCACCAGCACAATTTTAGTGCTACTGAATTCTGCATCATGTGTAGCAGAACAGTCATGGACTCCATTTTCTGCAATACAAACATCTCTAGCAACTTGAACTTTGTTAGTAGTGGAATCATAAACACGATAACCCTTAGTGTTTTCATCATAACCAAAAAACATATAAGGAGATGACTTAGCATCTAATTTATGCCTTTTCTGTTTAGGAGTATGAACATAAGCAATAGATCCAAAAATCCGCAAATGTTGTAAATTAGGTTTCCTACCAGACCAAGCCTCTTCTGGAGTAATAACCTTGAGAGCTTTGGTAGGAGTCCTATTAAGAATATAAGTTGCACAAAACATGGCTTCAGCCCAAAATTTATAATGTAGATTCTTAGCATGTAACACGCTTCTAGCCATTTCAACAATGGTCCGATGCTTTCTTTCCGCCACACCAATTTGTTGTGGTGTATAAGGAATAGTAAGCTCGTGTTTAATTCCACATGATTTCAAATAAGAGTGAAAATCATTATTCACATATTCCTTTCCATTATCTGTTCTAAGAATTTTAAGTTTAAAACCAGATTGCCTCTCAACATATAACTAAAATTCAATGAATATATCAAGAACTTGATCCTTGCTATGCAAAAAATAGATCCAAGTTCATCTAGAAAAATCATCAACAAAGGTAAGTGCATACCAAGAACCTTGGATGGAGTTATTCTCCATGGGGCCCAATAGGTCACTATGGACAAGATGCAACTTATGAGTTGCCCACCATGATTTTACACTTGGAAAGGGCTCCCTATGCATCTTACCACTCATACAGCCTGTACAGGAAATCTTAGAAGGAATAATGTGAGGCAAGCCATCAACCATATTATGTTTTTGCATGAAAGTAATATAATCTGAATTTAAATGGCCAAGTCTTTCATGCCATATATTGAAATCAATAGAAGTATGTAACGAATATCGTGAACTAGAAAATTCATGGAATTTAAACAAATTTTCATTATCCATTTTAGCATGAGCAATCACTTTTTGAGCTTGAGGATCTATGACATAACATGTATCTTTGTAGAATTCAACTTTATAGTCCTGACATAACAGTGAAACAGAAAGCAAATTAGTTTTCAAATCAGGTACATATAATACATCATGCAATTTACCATTAGGAATAGTTACATCACCTAAACCTTCAACTTTACAAGTCTGATTATTAGCTAACTGAATAGGAATGTTAGCAATATCAGGTTGTAGAGAATCAAAAATTTCTTTATGAGAAGTTACATGTTGTGATGCACCACTGTCAACAATCCATTCTAAAGGTCTACAAAGATTAAAGCTACAAGTAAAAGCATGATGAGAATAAGAACCAGTAGAGTTACCTTTTTTATGATTTGATTTTTAATTATTATTACTATTGTTCATAGGTTTTTTATCATTTTGCTTTTTAAAACAGTTATTGACAATATGACCATCTTTGCCACAATACGAACAATGAGGTTTGGAATTGGAATGATTCCTTTGATTATTAGTATTACGATTGTTATTATGATGATTGTTATTATTATTATATTTCACATGAAATGTATTGTTGGAATTATTTGAATTAGTATTATATTGTTTGTTGTTATTATTATTATTATTGGAACGAAAATTATTATTTGAATTTCGAGACACAAATGCATGTTCAGTTGATTTAAGAGTACCAAACTGAATTAGCTTAGCTTCTTCCTGTCTTAATAAAGTTTGAAAAATAACATAAGTTAACTGAGAAGTTAAAGTAGGAATAGCAAACTGTGCATGAATATTACTTATAAACTGTTGAAATTGTCTAGGAAGACACTTTTTAAGAATAAGATGAATTAAACGAATGTCCTCTAATTGAACACGTAAGGCAATAATTTGGCTTTTAAGAGAATCAAATTTTAATAGAAATTCATCCATACTCTTAAAATCTGCATACCTGAGATCTTCAAGTTGATCCTGCAACTGTATTTTGCGGTATTCATCTCCACTGTCATACTTGGTTTGCAAGATGGACCATGCATCATGAGCTTTAGAACAGTGAGCAATTAACACATATAAATTTGGAATAATGGAACTACCAATTAAACCTAAAGCTTCTTCATTTTTAGATTTCCAAGTATCTTTTTCGTCTTGGGTAGCCGCTGAACCAGGTTCAAGAGAGGGATCAGTGGCTATTTCGAAGAGGTGTTTAAAACGAAAAATGAATGAGATATGAGTTTTCCAGGAATGATAATTAGAATAACTAAGTTTTATTTCTGGAATTAAGGTTGACATTTTTATGAATAAAAATGCCCCCCCTAATAGAAATATGACTTATACGTTAACTTGAAAACGTGATAATGGAACTGAACAAACAATAATAATAATCCTGCAACAAAACGTTAGTACAAGGATAAACTTGGAAAAGAATCCTGCAGAAGCGTTATTAGGATGATAATAGCCTCAAAAGACAACGAATCTAATTCTCTATATTTAGGATGCCTATATGCCAAATAAAAACAATGATTAAATGCAACACAATTGCATGCAAGAGGGAAACGAAATTCAAACGCTTCTAATGATAAAAATAGCATCCAAAACGTTTAAGATGCAACACTTGGAACAAAGTTAAAAAATGAATCTTCAGAAAAAATAATAATGAAAGTGACACGTATCAAAAAGCATCACATGCATCAACTCAGGAATGCTAAAAATAAACAATATTCCTTAACAAAACTAAGAAACTGAAACAACCTAAAAAAAAATGCCTTTTTTGAAAAAAAACGTCTTCTTTGGCCACCCACAATCAAACAAACATAATGCTAACAATAGACAGCATGTCAAATGTCTGTGCACGTAAGCGTAGCACTGAAACTTAACCCAAACAAACCTTTTGATATTAGTAAAACAAGCTGGCTCGGTGTGCACATGAGCAGGTACGAACTGGCTTCGTTGATTGCTCCTCTGTTGTCTGAGCTATTGAAGGGTTGACGAGTTGATCTTTGAGCAGCGAATGCACAACACAGGGTTAGATGAGTTGAACTTGAAGAATATTGACAAGGGGGTAGGTTTCACATATAATCTGGTACGAGAAATGCTGTAAAATAAATTCTTGAGGCCGCTTTTTCGCTTAACGCCTCCTCTTCTTGCGAGACGCCTGATTGAAGGCTTTGTAATGCCCGTCAATCTCACTGCCAGATCTCAAGATGCAGCCGCTCGTTGCCTACGCGAAGTGCGCTGCGGGATTGATCATTTTCAATAGCAGCAAAAGGCGTCGATAGATTGCAGATAGAGAGGCAAGAACGCGTAATCGATATACTTATTGTAACGACATGAAGAACATGCGTTATTTGTACAGTGGAAGATGTATAAATTAGAAGGAATGATTCCTCTTCACAATGCAGAAACCCTAATCGCGTACGCAGCTAGCAGAAGGCGCTCAAGGATTCTTACGGGAGAGTTTCTTTTAAAAGTAAAAAGAATAAGATCTTATTTAGAAACAACAATCGATTTAAGTTAAGATACTAAAAAAAACTTAATGAAGTGAGGGAAAGTATTGGAATATATTTTTTAAAAATCTCATAGATGTTCTTTCTAAAAGAGATAAATTTTTAGAATAAAGTTTTAAATTTTAAAGAAAATATATTGTATATTTCAAAAGAGATAATGATTAAAATATAAGTTAAATTTTAAAAGAACTATAAAGAGGTTTAATGAACCTTTTGTATGTAGGATTAAAAAGTAACACTTAGGGTATTTAAGAATCCCCTACAATAATAATATTAGAGAAATAATTTTTTTAAAAGGAAATGCACAACTTTATAATAAATGAGTAATATGAAGTAATATTTCTTGTTTTGGCGGCTCGCCTTCCAAAACAAGAAAAAAAATTTGAAATTTTTATAGAAAAAACCTTTGGCGGAAAGCCTTCCAAAGAGGGTTAGTAAGCAATGATAAAAAAAATACACTAAAATTTGCACACAAAGGATGTTAGAATGAGCAGAAAATTGCAACACAAACTTCTTCTCTCAATGACGTTTCCAAATAAGGTGTGCTCCAATAAATGGCAACCTTCAACACAAAACTTAAAACAAGGATTAGATAGCCAAGCTCTGATACCATGTAAGAAATGATAAGATTGATCAAGGAACGAGAAACAATCCAAGTAAGTTAAGTGTGAAATAATGTTACCATAAGATAAGCAAAATCCAAGAGCATACACCAAGATGGTTCAACAATGGAGACAAGGATTTATAAGGGGAAAGCAAAGAAAACCCCTTGTGAGTATTATGAATGAAGGCAAATGCCTAGAGAAGAGAGAGAGAGTGTTGGAGCAAAATAGCTCAATACAATAACATCAAAGTGATGAGAGTGAAGAAGAAAGAAGGAGGAGCATCTCTTATATAGAGATGAGAAAGGAGTTGCATTTGTAACTCCCATTTCTATGAATGCCACATTCATAATAGGTGTGTGCAAAGTGTCACAATCCTCTTAAGGAGGATAAACTAAATAAAGGAATAAAAAAGAGTTGTCCTTACATGTGGAATAAAGGACAAACAATGACATGTCCTCCACATGTATACAATAGGACAAACTACATTTAGGGATCCTTGGAATATCCCAATTAATACATCCAAGGAAAGATTAACCTTTCTAACATTGACAATATCACAAAGCACATAAACATATATTGCAATGATGTATCAGATCTAATCTACTGATCACAACCATAAACATGAAAGTAAATGATCAACACATAACTCAAAGATTTGGTTACCCAGAAACCCTCCACGGTGAAGGTAAAATTGGAGTGGGGATGAGACCCACAAATCTTCACTACTATAGCAACAAAGTTTTACTATTAGGGCTAAAATTTTCATCACTTTTGATGGTCTATCCTATGAAGGGTTTACCCTACTAATAGCTTACAAGACTTATTTAGTCTACCTTGGTTAAAGGATTTAAAACTTACAACAAAGCAAGCACTTTGTTAAGAGATTTACATAGGCTTGTTAGAACCACTCTATTAAGAGATTTACCCTAATTCACTCTACTAAAATGTATCAGTACTTGATCCTTCAATTAACATTGTAATGCTTGATTATAGATCTCCTCTTTCCACTGTTTGATCCATCTCTGATATGATATAACTTTGTTCTGCACTTCACTGTTGTACTTAGCCACTCTTCCTTGTATCACCTTCAAAATTTGCTTAAAGCATCTGAACTTCACTTCTCACACATATAGTGTGACCATGCTAAAATTAGTGTTTGGATTCTCCTTATATAACAATTAGATAAGGTTCTAGATCAAGATCAATGATCCAAATTTCTCCCTTTTGCCACTTCAAGCTTCTATTTTTTAAATTGGTTAAACACCTTGCATAGGGATTAATGATCCATCTCAAAATGCATAATCAACTCCTTAAATTACTCCTCAATCATTAAAACATACAATAAGTCAACCAAAAATTATTTACCTTAGTGGTTGTGCAATTCTAAAAAAAAATATCAAAACTAGTTCACTCGACACATGAACACTCTAACACTCAATCATGACTAATCTTCATGTTGTCCCTCAGCTTCTGAATGCTTAGCACTAATTGTATAACATGACATGAACTGACTCTATGTTTCTTGACACAAACTAACTTTTTTGGAAATACAAATGGGAAATGTATACTTCTAAGGGGGGGTGAATCAAAAGTACAAATATTTAACCAATAAAACTTTTAACTTGCATGCATTAACATATTAAGATAACATGTAAAGTAAATGGATCCACATAAACAATTGACACCAGATATGATTACCCAAAAACCCTCTAATGAGAAGATAAAACTGGGTTGGGGATGACACCCACAATTCTTCACTATTGTAGCAATAAAGTTCACCTTTTAAGGTTACATAGTTTGACCATTTTCATGATCTGCCCTATGGAAGGCCTGCCGTATTAAAGGCTTATGAAGGATTGTTAGATCCCATCCTGTTAAAGGATTTTAATACCCTATTAAAATTGTGCCTGGCTAAAGGACTTTAGAATACTCACTTGGAATGTCACCCTGTTAAAGGATTTTACAATGACTATTAAGTCAACCTTAGTCCAAAGGATTTCACCCTGCTGATATAGTTGTTAGAAAGTAATAGTAGAATGTTTGATCTGATACACTTACAACTTTTCCTTGTTGATTTCAGATCACAATTCTATCCATGTTGATCCTCTTGATTTGTTGTAACAATGTTGTATAGTTTCTCCTCTATTCTGTAAACTAATTATGCAATTCTTTCACACTTCTAAGTCACCTTGAAACTGATTTTGATCAATTCACCCCTTTCATTTCCTTCAAATCTTTGCTAGCATCACTTCCTCATTCATATTCACTCATACATTCTTGAATTATGGGGCTTCATCTCCCTTTAAAAAGACTTTAGTGGCATAGAGTTAGGTATGAATCTACAATTGAGATTCATTCATTTTTCTAGGTCAATTCCTTCCATTTTTCTAATTGGTTGCATGTTGATCGCATAGGAAATCCAAATAGATTTGATCTTATCTTCAAAGCTTCAAAATCTATCCATAAGTTAGCTCAAAAATGGTTTACATAGTTGTTTGTGCCATCACAAACAACAAGATCCATTATGTGTTACTTGGTACTTGAACTTGCTCAACATCAACTATTCACTTGACACTTGAACTGCTCGGCACATGAGTGACTCGACACTCATTGCAACTCGACATCTATACATATTATTCTTGGCATGTATTACTAGCTTGGCATGAACTTAGTAAATATCTTAAGTGTGTTGACACTCAATTGTCAAAACCAATATGAGATCAACAATCTCCCCCTTTAACATGAGTGGCAAAAACACTTAGCTATACATGATGAATCTAATCTCCCTTGAGTATAATACATTCATAGTTTGGCATATATACAAAACTTCAAAATTGTTCAAAATTTTGCAATGGACTATATACCTCAAAATTTTGTAACTGCTCCTAAGTTAATGTGTCTTTTTTGTATCCAAAATTTCTTAGAGTGGATTTGCCTCTTGTTGATACTCTTTGTCTTCAATCATTCTGATACTCTTTATCTGATATGCCTTGTTTCTACTTTTCTATTGTTTACTCCCCCTTTGTTTGCTCTTCTCTCTATTTACTTTTATCTCCCCTTTCACATGTCTTCCCCTTGCATATTTTTCTCCCCCTCGCTTTTATTTCCTCCTTACATTTATCTCCCCCTTTTTGACACTTATGTCAAAGGGTCTATACACTAATTGTGTATTTAGCCTGAAAATTCTTGTTAACTTTCATTATAATCTTTAGAGCAACATCCCAGTTGTCTATTGTAACATCTAAGGATTTGATTTGGATGGTTGTCTTTGATGAAAGGTGAACTAATCCGTCCAAAGTTGAAATATTAGGATCTTTCTTTAGCACTGTTTCAGCATAGGCTAGTTCCTTTTGTAGTATTTCCATGTGAAGGGTTAGGGAAGCTTGAATGAGGACTAGCTTGGCTCTTGTGTTAGCCTCTTCTGCTATTAATACAACTAGTTCCTTTTGTGTGTGAAGCACTATATGGAAATGCTTCTCACTCTAAGCTGGGCTTGTGGCAATTGTATGCCCGATATCTTTAGGCTTCTTTCTAGACTTAGAATCCCCTGGCTCATTTCTTGTGTAAAGAGTGTGGGATCACACAATTTTGTGTATAGTGAGAATATATTCTCAAGTACCTTCTTCACTTTTTCAATCTTTGTAGCCAATTCCACTTGTGATAGTGTTATTTCACTTGATATCTTCTCATTAACTTTACCTTGGAATTTCTTTTTAGACCATTCCATGAGTTTTGCATTGGTATCCTGGTCCTCATTTGTCACCTGTTCAACAATCTTTGACAATTGTTCTAATATAGGCTTGGTTTCATCAGGTGTTTGCAAGCTGAAGGCATCTAAGAAGATGTCTTTTATCTCATGAAGTGCTTGCCTTTGCTTATACTCTTTCCTAAGTATTTCTTCTTTCTTCTTTCTCTCTAATACCTCTTGCATTATGCTGATCTATTCTAAGGACATGGTTGCATAGTCATATTTTGGTATAACTATTTCTTCATCTAGTGTTGGGTCTCCATAGTGAAGTACCCTTGCAACCTTTGTTGAGCTCGAGCTTGGTGCAAAAATTTGAAGTGGCATTGCATAAGTGCTAAGCTCTTGAAGGACTTTGGTAGGAGTGCCAATTGTTGGTAAATTAACCAATGTTTGTATGGCTTCCTACTCCTTTTCCTTGGGTATGTCCTTATCTTCATCATATTTTCCCTAATAAATTATGATCAATTAAGGTATAACTTGTGTTTGTGCTTTAGGTATAGAATCCTCTGTCTGTCCTACTTGATCATTTATAGGCTCTTTTGTAGTCTAAGTTTGTTGTTCAATCATAACAACTTTTATTGTGGTGTCAACCTTTGCTGATGTATCCTCTGATGTTTGCACTAGAGGTTGACCACTAGTAGCTATAGGGATGATAGAAGGTGGTTCTTGTGTATTCACCTTATCCCTAGTTATGTTAGTTACAACTTTCTGTAGCTCATCCACACTGACCAATACTGGATTGTCACACAATTTAGCTTGTAATATGGATTGGTCAAGGATCTTCTTCAAATCCTTTGTAGTTAATGCATTAATTTTCTGAGGTGATTTATCAGGAACATCTTTCACTTTTATTATGTCTGTAGGTGTGTTTGTGTCATTTGGGGGGCTTGATGCTGGCAATTGTGTGTCTTGCACACTTTGTTTTGTTTGCTGCTCCTCAGTTATTGCCATTTCATCATTTTTCTATTGTGCCTCCTCCACTATATTATCTCCCTTTTCTTTCTTAGTTTCTCCCTACTTATCATCATCCTCATCTTATCCATTATTCCTTCCCTCAAACGGATCCTCTTCTCCTTCCTTGATAGTAGTCAAGCCATATATAAACTTCTGCATTTGAGCGGATTTCTTTACAACATCTTCAATCTTGTTTTATAGAATGTTGAAGGCTCTATATTTCGGTGCAAATTTTCTACCATGTTTCTTATTTGCCTTTGTGATTTGCCCTTTTGAAAATTTTGGCATCACTTGTGCCAATGTAGATTCTCTAATAACTTTTTCTATATTTAGGCAATAGTGCCATTTATTCTCAACAATTGAATACAAATCTTTGGGCATTGTGTTATCAAATTCAAGAGGTGTGTTCTTGAATTTTGCCATCATGGCATACACTGATTCTTCTAACATTTTCTGGTCTTCTCTACCAAGTTTATTAAATTCAATATTTTTTAATCCTATTAAATCTACATTATCCCTAACATTGTCACAAATGTTTTCAAGATTAGATTTGGGAGCATGACTTACCACTTTGAACTGGCTTGTGTCTTCTAACTCGATCCTTTCATCATTAGTCTCTAGTTGTGTAATATATTTTCTTCTTAGTTTCTTTTGCATAGGACCTTGTTGTTTAATAGCCTTTTTCTTTTCCTTTACTTGCTCCTTAGCCTTTTGAGTGGTGGCCCTTGCGCTGGCTCTAGTAGCTGGAGAAGCAGGCATTGCAGGGCTTGGTTTAGCTGCTTTCTTTCCCTTTAGGCATGTTGTAAGTCGTGTTTTAGCCTTCCTCTTCTTTGGTTCTTGTTTGGCTGGTGCTTCCCTGGCTTGTTCCTCCTCAACACCTTCTTCTTCTGCATCTTCACCCATGCCTTGGGTCTATGCAAGAGGTTCTTGACCTTGTTCTTCTTCTTCTTCTTCTTCGTTATCATCATCTTCATCTTCAATACCTTCTCCAAATTTGGCTTTCAGATTCCTCACCATTTTGTCTTTCTTTTTCAAGGTTGAGGCCATTTTCAACTCCATTTCAACCTTTGATTTGACAACATCATAATTACCAAAAATTTTAGTTGCCTTATCAACTTGTTTTGCAAGAAGTGCAGTGATGGCTTTCATAACCTAGAGGCCTTAACCATCTCACTCTAGATACTATAGCCTGGATGAAGGTGTAGTCAATGTCTACTAGAAAAAAAATATCATTGTAGTATTTCTCCATGAGGAAAATAGGAATTCTCAGCCTCTGTTTCATTGACTACTTGAAATCTTCAAAGTAACTAGTCATTATTGACTCAAAATTATCTCCCATTTGTTCAATGGACTCATTTATTTGCATAGCAACTGACCTATTAGTCTTACATCCTACTCTACCAAAAGATGGGAATTTATTTTGAACATAGAAAAATATGCATATTAGTATGGAACCAAACTTACATTGAGCAATTTTAGACTTCCTTATTGCTCCTAAGTTCTCCATTATTTGTTGCAACTGTAGTTCTGCAAGATCATTAGTATGATCTTTCTTGACTATCTTGTATCCTACATCAATTGCTATACAAGGAACACTATTCAGTTTGCTTGACTAATAGAATTTGTGTGATATGACTCTAATAACAAATTCAAGAATTGGATCTTTAATAGTCTCAATAGTCATTCCTCTCTTGTTCCACTTTACTCTTCTATTTCTCTCTATCACCTCTTTAGAGTCACTTCTTAAAGTCTTAGGCTGATCTAGGGTTGGGTATCCTATATAAAAGTTTGAGGGGTCCACCTTCTAGCCATAGACATTCGTCATGTATTCTACTTAGAACACTCTTGATCCACTCAGTTTTGAAGACAGTTGAAAAATCTAGGGCATGGGTTAAGCCCTTCCTCTCTACAATCTTGAATTCTTCCTTTAACACTCCATCTTTGCATAACCTATTGTACGCCTGTATAATTTCCATGTCTGTAATTCCTCCTACCTTGCAGTTATAGCATTTTCTCACATCTTGAACCATAACAACCTTAGGCAAAATAATTAATAATGCATGTGCTGGGTCATTCTTGTATGCAACTTCTGGTATGGCCCTAAAGTTTGGTTGTTTTACTTCATTACTAACTAATTGAACTTCAAATGGTTCCTTCTCCTTTGGATTCTTAGAATTTGAGGCCATTATGCAAGCTAGGGTTTTATAAATATGAAACTGCGTAGCTCGGCAGATGAAGAATACCTTGAAATCGATGATTTGACGCTCAATCTTCACTTTGATTCGTGCAAATGCTTTGTTCTTGCTTGAAAATTGATTCTTCACTCTGCTCGCTCTTGCTTTATGTTTGTAATGATGAAAAATATGTAGAATTCTCCCTTATACCCTTTCAAAATATAGCATTTATTGCATAGTACATGTATAGCTTTAAACTCGGCTTCTATGTATTTTTTGTTTCACTCGATATCCATTGGTTTTTCCATCACTCAATAGCTACAAGAATTATCCTTACTCAACACCAATAGAAATTTCCCTCATTTGGTGCTACAACTAACTTGGCTTCAACTGGCTTTGGTTGACAGTTCGACACATACTAGTGCTTTATTCGACAATTGAAGAGGACTTTTCACACTTGACAGTAAGATGAAAACTTAAAGATTTAACCATAGATTACATATTATATTGCATCTCTCTTCATGCTAATATATCTATTTCAACACTATCTTCTTTTGGAACTGACATATGATGAAACATTTTAAATATCAATCCCACATACCTCCTTTTGCTTAGTTTGACAAGATGTGACCACTTGACCTATTAGGTGAAGTGATCCCTTCATTTGATGTGCTACATCCATCTTGCTTCCTCCATGTTTTTTTCGTCTCTCCTCTGATGTGCTCAATATCTACCTTGCATTTTCCTTTGTTGAACTCGAAGTTAGGTGCCTTTGTCCTTGTTGGGCACTGTTTGTTGATATGGCTAGTCTTCAAACATCTAAAGCATGTATTTTGACTCAACCATCTATTGTAGTTACTACTGAAGTGTGTCCTTATGCAATTCTTAGGGATGTGTCCATACTCTTGACAATAATGACAACTATGTCTTGTATTGTAATCCTAGTTATAGGAATTTTCATAGCTTCTTCCCTTTGTTAGCTTGTTTGATGACCACGTGGATTTGGATCTGCATTCAAAAGCTTTATGTCCAAACTTCTGACAATTACAGTAGTGTCCTTCAAATTTTGGTGCATGCATGGTTTTGGTTCTGCATTCATGTGCCTGATGACCTTATTTGTTGCACTCGTGACAATGAGTCATGTTCTTTGGTTTAGCATTCTGACTAGCATTCTTATTCCTACAAACATTAGTTGTATGTCCTTTCTTTTTGTAATGATGACAAGTAGGTTTATAATTCTTAACTTTATTGTTTCTTTCCTTAGTAGCTTTGGATGATTCTCCTTCTTCAGTTCTTATGTAGCCTAATCCTGATTTGTCTTTACTAGATCTAGGGGATTTCAGTAGTTGCTCAAAGTACTTGATGGCTTCATTTGGCTTGTTGAAACTTTCAACAAAGTCCTTTTCTCTTTTTAGGTCATTCTACAATTGTTCATTCTGCAACTTTAATGTAGTTATCTCAATGTCCTTGACATTCAACTCATGATGGACATTCATCATTTGGCTTAGGGTGTCCAATTGCATGTTTGAGATCCTAGATAGCTCTACTGATTTTTCTTCCAATCTATTTGCCAATTTTTTTTTGTCTTCTTCAATCATGGCCTTGTCTTCTATAGCTTTCTTCTTTTGCTTAGTCACCTCACATAGCAATATAGCTTGTGATTCTTGTTCCAACTTGAGATTTCTGATCTCCTCAGCTTGTGCTCTATTCTTGTCCATGAGATCTACAATTGCTGCATCAAATTCACAGGAGTTACCATCTACAAATAACTTTGTGGTGTCAATCTCTTTGTATTGTGTGTCATTTTCTACCATATCAATCTCTTTCCTTCTCTTTAGTGAACTTCTCAAGGCATCTCTGGCTTCATTCAATTGTTGTAGTAAGAGATGAATCTCAATCTCCTAATTTTCAATGGTCTTTCCCAACTTGTAAACTTCCATCTCAAGATCTTTTCTCCAAGCTGTAAGGCTTCTCTTGATGAGAACTTAGCTCTAATACCAATTATTGGAAATACAAATGCGAAACGTATACTTCTTAGGTGGGGGGGGGGGTGAATCAGAAGTACAAATCTTTAACTAATAAAACTTTTAACTTTTAAAATAATGCATGCATTAACATATTGAAATAACATGTAAAGTAAATGCATCCACATAAACACTTGACATCAGATATGATTACCCAGAAACCCTCCAATGAGAAGGTAAAATTGGGGTGAGGATGACACCCACAATTCTTTACTACTGCAACAATAAAATTTACCTTTTAAGGTTACTTAGTTTGACCATTTTCATGATCTGCCCTGTTAAAGGCTTACAAAGGATTGTTAGATCCCACCCTATTAAAAGATTTTAACACCTTGTTAAAAGTGCACCTGGCTAAAGGACTTTAGAACACTCAGTTGGAACATCACCCTGTTAAAGGATTTTATAATGATTGTTAAGTCAACCTTAGTCCAAAGGATTTCACCCTGTTGATATAGTTGTTAGAAAGTAATAGTAGAATGTTTGATCTGATATACTTACAACTCTTCCTTGCTGATTTTAGATTGCAATTCTATCCATCTTGATCCTCTTGATCTGTTGTAGCAATGTTGTGTAGTTTCTCCTCTATTCTGCAAATTGATTCGGTAATTCTTTCACCCTTCTAAGTCACCTTGAAACTAATTCTGATCAATTCACCCCTTTCATTTCCTTCAAATATTTGCTAGCATCACTTCCTCATTCATATTCACTCATACATTCTTGAATTATGGGGCTTCGTCTCCCTTTAAAAAGACTTTGGTGGCTTAGGGTTAGGTATGAATCTACGATTGAGATTCATTCATTTTTCTAGGTCAATTCCTTCCATTTTTCTAATTGGTTGCATGTTGATCGGATAGGAAATCCAAATAGATTTGATCTTATCTTCAAAGCTTCGAGATCTATATAGAAGTCAGCTCAAAAATGGTTTACATAGTTGTTTGTGCCATCACAAACAACTAGATCCATTATGTGTTACTCAACACTTGATAATACTGATGCTCGACACTTACTATAATTTTGTCTTGCTCAGCATCAACTATTCACTCGACACTTGAATTGCTCAGCACATGAGTGACTCGACACTCATTGCAACTCAACATCTATACATATTATGCTCAACATGTGTTACTAGTTCGACATGAACTTAGTAAATATCTTAAGTGTGTTGACACTCAATTGTCAAAACCAATTTGAGATCAATAAACTTTTGTCTTATCCAATATGTACAAGAGCACTCAGTGACCATTGAATTGCTTGACCTTAACTAAAGTATGAAAAATTATAAATATATTTCTCAACCTTTAATGGATAGCTTGGTCATAGTGATGACCAACCAACTCTTCCAAATAAATGACTAAGTGTTTGGCACTATTAGACAACAAACTATAGGGATCAACAATCTTCCCCTTTGACATTAGTGGTAAAAACACTATCATGATTCAACATTACATCTCAAAACAGAAAAATAGTACTCCTCCTTAGATTATGATTCAACCTTCATCAAGACTTCAATATGTACAACATACATGACTTTGACATTCTCTACTTGCAAAAATGTTCAAAGAATAATACATGTACATTTCTGTATTCATATCCCCATCCTAACATATTTTCCCTCATACATATATAATTTCCCCTTATTTGTGTCACTTATGGCCGCTGGGCTGTAGGGGTTAAACCATATTTGTCCAAAAAATGGTTTATGTAGATGGAGTATCATGGCTAGTGCATGATCTCAACTATTTCTAATTGTTTCTAGAAATTAAATCATGATCTGTAGTGTGGCTGCTAGATCAATTAAACTTTCAGCCATTAAGAGATTTAGATATCTTTGTGCAACCTCCTTTTCTATTATAAACTCTCTCTACATAACCTCTAAATCAGGTAACAACATTGTTTGAATAGAGACAAGTTTATCTCTTATTCTACCATCATTTACCACTATCTCGGCTAATCTCCCTTGGGCAAAAGTTAATTTATTGAAATAATTTAAACTTAGAACTTGGGTCCATGTTCAAAGAATGTATTGATTCTTTCAAATCTAATCATTGTCTATCAATAAAACCTTAATTATCCTTTGTAAATAATTTGACATCGCACAACTTTTTGTACAAAGAAAGAATATTCTTTACAACATCTTCAACAATATTTATTAGACTTGACAATTGTACTTGCCTTACTTCAATTTGAGTAGAGACTTTTTCAATGTCTTTCTTATCAATTTTTTTGGAACTCCACTCCATCAACTTTTCATTTGCATCTATATCATCTTGATTTAACTTCTCCACAATATGAACCAATTGAGCTATAACATGAGCATTCTTATCTAGGTTTTCCACATCAAATGCTTCAACAAAAATGTCCTTAATCTCCTGTAGTACTTGCCTTTATTGTATCTCTCTCCCCATTTCTTCTTGTTTAGTTTCTCTTACCGAAAAATCTTGTAAAATTTGCATTTGTTCAAATCTCAAGTTCTTGTGTTGAATTTGGTTATGACAATGACTTCATCTAAGGTTACTAGCTTTCCAGGTGACCTTGTTTTCTTCTTCAATAATTTCTTCTTCAATAATTTCTTCTTTGGAGTGTTGTTGTTTGGTAATGCTAGCTAAAGTGAGTGTGGTGAAACATCAAGACTCGATCTTTTTGAATCTTTTTCTCCACTAGCATCCATGATTGCTAAGACTGGGTTGTTTTGAGTCACAATCACCTATTTTTCAACCGTACCACTTTCTTTAGCCTTAGATTATGTAGAGAGTCCTGCACTCAGTCATATATTTGGTTTGTCTTACTTCTGACCCTGTAACCCAATCACGGTAATTTTATTTGCTCTGTCTCCTTATTTGCCTCTATAAGAGGTCTTGAGATTGGTTTTTGTTCTTCACCAATAGTAGAATTATATACTTGTGCATTCCATCCTATCAACCTAACCCTTTGTGGTCTAATAAGCCCTAGTAGGCTCTTCACCTTTCTTTTCTTCAACTACCAACCCACTTTCTTCCTTGACATATATGACCAAATCCATTTGTTCCATTCATTTCAATGGGTCATTGAAGTCAACAGTAACAGTAAGTGTTTCGGTAATTGTTATAATTACCTATTTCTCCATTCCTTTCTCTCCAATCTTAGAATATTATTTAATTTTCACTAACACATGATTGGATGTATCAATAAAAGTGTCCTTGATAGATTTTGGAGCTTAGTATCCTTGTTCTAACTTGGTAGATACTATCTTTTCTAGCTTAGTTGACACTGGAGTAATGTCAGGAGTTTTATCCTCAATGGTGACTATCTCTATCTATTTTTCCTTGTCTTGAGCCATCCTCTATAGTCTCTAAAAACTATTCAACATCACTATAAATATCCTATGTATTATCCAACTCTTTTTTCTCGTCTTCTTTTTCCTCTTCCTTTGTAGTTGGTGCTGACAATCCAAAAACTTTCTTCCACACCAACTTACTTTCTTGAACTACTTCCTCAATTTTGTTTCTCAAAATTTTATAAGCTCTTTTCTTGGGTACAAATTACTTTGCACAATCTCTTAAGGCTATATACATATGTGTCTTTCCTAAATCTAACATAGTTTGGGCTAGAGTTGTTTCCCTTAGTTGTCTCTTACTAGAAAATGCCCAATTCCATTTAGAATCCATTTTATTATACAACTCCTATGGCAGTTTTTTACCTAATTCCATGAGAGTATAATTAAAATTTACCATCATATCCAACACTGCTTGTTCTCCCTTTTCTTTATCTCCTTTATCTAAAGAATTATATTTACATGCTTAAATCTAGAAATTCCTCCGAAATTTTGAATATTTTTACATACATTGTCTATATCCTGTGGAGCCTGCCTGGGCACAATCTAAAATTTGCTTAGATCATCAAATTTTGTTCTTTCTCCTTCATTATCCTCTTCATTATTAGGCTTTATGATCAAGTTCTTCCTTGGTCTCTTCTTTTGACCTTGGTTAGTCTCTTTAGCCTTTAGTTTCCTTTTCTTAGGAGTTTTTCCATTTTTCGCTTGGTGATCTTTATTTACAATTCCTTTCTTAGGCTTGATAGTTATAGGAAATGTTGCCTTTGATCCTTGTCTGGTGACTCTTCTGTGCATGAAGGAGGGAGGAGTAACCACTTTCTTCAAACTCCTCTTGACCTTAGGATCAACAATTTTTATCTTTTCTTTTTTGGTTCTTGAGGCTTGACAAGCATTCTCCTTCAACATCTCACTCTCTTGGTTTCCCCCTTTACCTTCAGTGATTTGTAGGGGTGCCTCACCGAGTTTGATTCATCATCTTTACTCTATTGGTCTTCCCCTTCACCTTCAGTAATTTGTGGGAGTGCCTCACCAAGTTTTCCTTCTAAATCTTAAATTATTTTCTTTATTTTTTGGTCCATCTTTGGAACCTTTGTCTACATCTTCATCTTTATCTTTGTAGTTTCATATGTGTCAAATGGCTTGGAATTCTTCTAACAGTAAAGCTATCACTACTACAAACACTTCATCAACATTGACTTCATATTGCATTGGTCTCAACCATGCAACCCTTTGCATAATTTCTCGAGCATAGGTGTAGTCAGTGTCCACCATGAAATAAATGTGATTATAATAATGATCCAATATTGACTTAGGAATTCTCATCTTGCTATTCATTTTCTCTTGAATTCATCAAAATAACCATCCAAAATTGTTTCAAAATTCTCACCTAATTGCTCAATGTAACCATTAATCTGCTCAGTTACATGCCTAGTTTTATCCCATACTACTTCAATAATGGTAGTAAATGGCCTTTCTACATAAAAGAATATGCACAACAAAAGTGAGTGAAACTTGCATGAAGTATTCTTTACTTTTCTTATCACTTTGAGATTCTTTGCTAGTTGAATCAACTGCAACTTAGCCAAATCATAACTATGGTCCTTCTTGACAATTTTTGTAACCCACATCAACAACTATGTAGGGTACAATATTTAGTTGGCTTGACTGAAAGAATTTATGAGCAATTACTTGACTACAAACTCCACAACAACATCATCAATACCATTAATTGACATCCCTCTAGCATTCCATTTGGCCTTTGTAAGTTCCTCAATTACATTCTTGGCTGAACATCTCACAATCTTCACTTGGTCTTGTAGACACCTAAATCTAATTACATTACTAGGTAATCTAATTTAGTCATCTTCTAGGATATTATTGACTAAATATTTTATATTCAATTAATTAATTGTCATCCCCTAGTTAATTAATTAATTTATTTAACTATAGTCCAATTGATAAAATCAAATGATAACCCAAAATCAATTTATCAATTAAATCCTCATTCCTTTATTAAATTAAATAAATGCAAAATTCTGTTTAATTTAATCCCACATCCAACTTCTATTAAATAAAGCATTTAATAAATTAATCCCAAATCTCTAACCATCCCTAAACCCTATCGTTACCCTAAGCCAACCCATTCACCCATACCAACCTCAATTAGCCAAGTAACTAACCCATCCCATCAATGCTAAGCCACTTACCACCTAACCCCCTCCTAAAAATTTGCACAACTTATAGTAAGGGTTAAGACCTTCTAACCCAAGCCAAGGTCAAAAGTCTCCCTTATCCTCTCACATTTATATCCAAGAGCATTAATGACTCTTACACGCCATAAATCCCTCTAACATCCTTCTTCTACACTCCTCCTCCCTCATAATTCCCTTTGACTCTCCATTTTAACCACTCAATCCACTTGTGACACTTGTCACAAGGCTAGGACTTTAAAGAAGCACAATCCATGTGCTCTCCCTTCCTTTCATCCTAGCCCTTCCTCACCTTTTCTCCATCCTCATATCTTGACCCTCCATCTCATCACCCCTTAGCCTATAAATTGAGCCCTTCCCCTCTCACAATTCATATCAAATTTCAAGCAAACTTATAATACTCCATTAACTACCATAGCACACAACCATTTTACATCCTCACCATGTTAAAATCCATACACCTCCATTGTTGAATCCTTCATCCACCTTCATGCTTGACCAAAAAATCACCAAGTAAAGCTTGAAGAACGCTTGAGCACACATCCATCCATATTTAGGCACATCAATGTCATCACAGGTCACACTTGAGGAGCTTACCATTCTTGGTTTACCTGCCTCAACAGTGTTTCCTTCATCTCATCATAAGTGTAGCTAATTTACTTAGTTTGTGAATGCTAATCTAATTAGTAATGTTATTTGCACACTATTTAATATCTTTACACAAAGTGTATCTAATGAATGTAAAGTCAACATTTCTGAATGGAGAACTTGAAGAAGTTTGCATTGAGCATGCTAAATGATTTCCTTTGATAGAAGAAAAGGACATGGTATGCAGATTGAAAAAAGAATTATACAGTCTAATGAAAGCACCTAGAACCTGATATGCGAGGTTAGATAAGTATTTAATAAAGTTGAAATTTACTAAAGGTACAGTAGACAGTAATCTATATTAGAAATAAATTGAGAGTGGATAGTTAATCATTGTGATATTTGTGGATGACATAATCTTTGGTGGTAATGATGAAGTAAGTGATTAATTTGATGATGGAATGAAGAATGAATTTGAGATGACTATGATTAGTGAGATGAAATATTTCTTAGATCTATAGATTGTGGAGAACAGTGATAGTATTTTCCTATTACAAATTAAGTATTTGAAAGACTTGTTGAAAATACTTAGTTTGGAAAGTTGTAAGCCTATTGTAACTCCTATGATAACTGGACAAAATTATCTAGAAAAGATGAGACACCCACAATTAAATAGAGGAAGTATAGATCCATGATTGGAGGTTTGCAATATATGACTCACATCGGCCTAGATATAACAAATAAAATTGGTATAGTAGCAAGATTTCAAGAAGACCCTAGAGCACACTATGTAAAAGTAAAGAGAATATTTAGATATTTAAAGGTTACATCTAATTTTGGACTGTCGTATCACAAATCAAGTGACTTTGCTTTATGTACATATATTGATGTGGATTAGGCAGGCAATATGTGTAATGCCGACCCCTAGATAACTTTTCTGATTTTATTGTCAAACTCTTTTAGGCGAGCTTTATGTTTATGCTTGATGATCAATGACATTTGTTTTCCAGATTGTTGGATATTACTTCATATATATATATATATATATATATATATATATATATATATATATATATATATATATATATATATATATATATATATATTGAGTTAGTTATTTTAGTTATCTCACGATTGTTCGATGATGATATATATGTTCATGTAGTGACTTCCAGTTATTTAATGATGCTAGTTAGATGAATGATTTTTATGCAGTTTCTATGGATACTTATCCCATACTTGCATGTGTATGGTGCGCGCGTATGTTTTCTTTATGTTTGATGTTTTTGATGTGGTTGAGGAAGGGAGTTGTAGTCACCTGCTAGTCAGGATCTATATGATGTACCACTTCCTACCATTGCCTATTTAGTTTGAAATATATGTGTTTGTACATCCATGTTTGTTATGCAGATTGCAGGTACCGAGTATCGACTTCCCTGAATTGCTAAGATGAGCGTACCCTATCATAATATCTCAATGGTAAGAGAGGGGAGATAACTTTTGAGTCTGAATCCTAACCTAAGACAATTGACATAGAAAATAGGACAAGTATCTAAGTTAGTTTCACTAGTCTGAATTCGTCAAGTGACATGAATTCGTGACTTTGACCCTAGAGTTTGATTATGTTCTTTGTCTTCAATTGAGTTATCGAATTTGGTTTTGTGGGTCTGTGATGATTTTCTATTTTAATTAAATCAAATTAAAAGATAATTTAATGATTTCATTTAATGGAAATTTAATAAATAAAATTATGTATTTAATTATATATAATTAATTGAGAAATTAATTAAATAAAAGAATTAAATTTGAAAGATTATATTAAAGTTCTATTTTTGATGTGTTTATATTTATTTTTAATGATAATTATTTAGGAGTTATATTTTAATAATAAACTCTAAAATGTTATTAATTAAGTTAATAGCTATATTATTTAAAAATATCTCATGAATTTATTTAAATAAAATAATGAAATTCAAAGATAAAGTTATGGTTCTAATTGTGGCGTAGTTATATTTATTTAATTTAATGATAATTATCTAGGAGTTTTATTTTAATAATAAACTATAAATAATGTTATTAATTAAATTAATAAATATATTATTAAAAATGCTTTGAAAATTAATTAAAGAGAAAGGAATTATTTAATAAAGATATTTTGTAATTAAATATCTAAAAGAGTTGTGCATGAAAATGTAAAAGATAATAAAATATTAAAAGAAATTGATCAGCAAGTCCCCTCTCTTGATTGCATAATCAAAGCCCCAAATTTAAGAGAACTCTTTATCAGAGATCGGGAGCTCATTTTGCAAGAACAAGGTTTTGGAGAAGGGATTTTTTTCAGAGAAGAAGCTTTTCAAAAGGGGTTTTCTCTCGTGCTTCATGCGTTTGTGTGTTTGTGTGGTTACGTATTAACATCAAATTCAGGTAGAATCCTGCGATTAATTTATGCAAAAGATTTCCATTTTCCAATCTTCTGTCTACTTCGTGTCTAGATAAATCTGCTCTCAAAAATTTGTGGATTATTTGATATCGTTGATAAAATCCTATTGTGAATCTTAGTTTACTTTTGTTTCGAGGTTATCTGTGTTTGAGGAATGAAGTCTTTTTAAAACCCTCATTCTTTTAAATTTAAATTAGATGGGTTTTGGATTAGAAATTGAATTCTAGAATGTAAATTCAAATTCTTTTTTTGGGTTTCGCTATTAGAGGATTGTTCGCAATTTTTATAAAAAAACAATTTATGGGGGGGGGGGGGAATGTTTTGTTTTGTTTCTTTATTTTAAAACCCAAAAAAAAAACTTAAAATATAATATAATTGTTGGTGGGCAAGGCCACCAAACACCCCCCACCCTTCTCTTCTTAATCGATGCTAGGGACTCTCGTAGTAGTCTTGCTACAACAACAGTGGGTACTGCTTAAGCAGGACTTGTTGTGGCCATAGCAGGGCCTGTAACGACAACCCTTTTTAGGTAGGTTGACAGGCCTTTAAACACGCCATAATTATTTTTTAAATTTGTTTGTTTTTTAATTAAATTTTTTTTTTATTAATTTTAATATTTTATTAATAATTATTTATAAATTATTAAATGTTTTATAATTTATTAAATATTTTAATCAAAGTTATTTTTAAAGTTTAAAATTAATTTAATTAATATCATTATTAATTACTTAATTAATTGGCAAATGGATGTAATTGGGAATTTTGAATAAATTTATTTTATTATTATTAAAATGAACATGATTTTTAGTAAATTATTATTTTATTAATAATTATCGATAATTTTCTTTTTCTTTTTTTTTGATCGATAAACGGCCAAGGCCTTGGATCTTATATTAAAATAAAGGTAAAATAAAAGATACAATGTGTTACTCCGTTCAAACAGCCACTGGTAGGAAAGAATGAAGAAGAAAACCTCCAGTCTTGCCAGGGACTAATGTCCTATATTATTACATTTACATAGGGGCATACCCCAGATCTCATAAATTACATGAATTTACAAAAACTTACATAAAAATACATATGGGCATTCCCATGGAAATTTGTCTCAGAGTAATTTCCTTCTGTCTAAAAGTGGAAAGATCCAATGTCAGATACATGTCTAGAAAATCTTTCTTCAAGACACAAGGATGGTTAGTATGCAAATGAAAATACTTTCAATAGAAACATACATATTTTTATTCTTATAAAACTTAGAATTATTATTAAGCAATCTATTTATCAGATCTTATTATAGTCCATTAATCAAACTGATTAATTAATTGATCCTTTTTTTAAACTAAATTGGAGATATTTATCTAACATGAGTGTTCTATGAACAATGAATTTAGACAAAGACCAGTACTCTTAAATCCCTTATAAGTCAAGGTTCGATCTTTAATTTTTGTCTTTTCAGTCTACACATTAACCAACTTCTACCTTATATACATCCTGAATGTGAGCTATTCCTAAAAACGCTAGCCCCTCAGATCTATCAAAATAGTCATGATTAGGTCTACATACAATGGAACGAATATAATTTTTGGTCACAGGATTATTCACTGATATCTTGAAATCAATATTATGTCGCTAAGGGAGATCTTACTATGAATCCCCTATTTTATAAAATTAGGATGATTAATTTAGATCCGAGATAGTTTAACAGACTAAGAAGGAAGCCCGGGTATTCACAATGTTTAAGTCTAAATATAAAAACACCAAATGACAATGTACATTAAAATTAACCATACACTTAGATTTCATAATCTTCCTGAAAAATCTTCAAACCTTATTAGGAATTAACAAAACTTCCCATCTAATGCAATCTAGTCAAAGCAAGTAACTGGAAGTCTACAACATTATATATCGACCCGACATCCTTGAATCAAATAAGGAAAGAAAACCAGAGTCTTGACTCCTTGGAGCAAACAGAGATAGCATACAATGACACTTTGAAGAGATTCTGGGACACACCATCAAGGTTCCCGGCTATACAAATAAAGATCAAATTCCTTTGTTTACTTAAAAGAGAAAATACCATTTCATCTCTGTTATGTAACTAACACTGGCAGAGCATTCCTTAAATAGATATTGTTGTAACCAGCCACTATATTTCTTAAATCTCTTCCTTAAATTATCTAATTATTCAGGGCTAAACTTTTGGTCCTTCATAACACCAAACCATTTAGAAATATATTTCTATTATCAAATATTTATAGTAAAATACTATATTGTCAAAGATTTACAATACAATACTATATGTTGCTATAACAGAGATAAACATATCACCCTATATTATACAGATATAAGAACCCTAAGCAAACTTGTAGGCCTACTATATAAGCCCTGATTATCTAGGAGCAAAACAATAGTCTAATACTGGAAACCAAAACTTGTAAACATATTATACTATTTCCATGAGACTATAATCACCTCTGGAATAGAGTCTGGGTCATCCATGACCATGTTGGGAGGGAGTACATAATCGACCCTGAGTCTGCTTGATTTTTTTCGCATTGATGATGCAGAATTCCAAGGCATTGAGGTCGTTGAAAACTACTCCCAGGCTCACATATGATTTAAACATATTGATATACTTGACCACCCACTCCAAATTCTCTTCTGCCCTAATCCCACGCTAGCCTAAAAGGAAATTCACACTAGCTTCCATTCATGGTCATGCCCTAAAAAGGCCAGATTATCCCTAACCATTAGACACTGCCATCGAGGGCCAGTCCTTAACTCCTTCGCACCTAGGGGAAGGCCCATCTATTTCTCAGGGTAAGGGATTACGCCCTTGTCATCAATACTGAGAACAACCTTCTCTAACCCTCACCTCCAGACAGGATTGAAAATGTCTACACAAAGCTTAACAATCTCTTCTCTATCAATCTTCGCCCTTACCATCACCCCATTGAATGATCCAATTATAGAACTATTGGTTCTCCAGGTCACCCTATAGTCAAAAGCATCTTCCCCTATCACCCTACTCACAGCAAAATGCATCATATCATCTGCATTTCTCAGGAGATGACTCCATCTTTCCAGTTTTACCTTCTGAGAAAGGCCATAATCCTGTTCTTTGTCACATGATAGACATTCACATTAGTTTTCATCGTAACAACCAACAATCACACAAAGGCAGTAAAAATCTATCACTCTCAATCAGTGATCCCGCTCAAAACTTCATTTCCATTTAACAAAGGAAACCCATCATTATTCGGCCTATCCTATGTGACCCTTAATCGAGAATAAAAGCTTCAATTTGGCAATTACCTCAACTGCTCACATTTAACATTGAGTATCTGATCACACATTGCAGAATCTTTACTTCATGAGCCAAGTGGCAAATTCTGAACTCCCTCCAGCCTAATCTCATAATCATAGCTAATTATGATATCTTCCTAGAATCTAAATTCGTAATGATAGCAATTAACAAGATCTTAATCTGGATGACAGTTGGAAAGCACGAAACAACAAAACCAAATAAATGGTGGGTTAGGATAAGGATCAATTTGGTAGATAATCTCTATATCTTACCAAATTAGATATGCCTAATGTGATACTTACTGGGTATAGTCTTTATACTAAGCTACAATAAGAACTCTAATCTAGGAGACTTTAAATGGGAAATATATCTCAGGTATATTAGGAATAGCAATACAGCTACATACTATTAGTAATTTTAATAATTATAAGTTTTATTGAATACTAATAATAAGGATTAAAGAATGAAATATTCAAATGTATCTTAAATTATTCTCTTTTCTATCTTTTTCTTTCTTACTTTATTATTATATATTATATTTAAATATATATAATTTCGAATATTTATAAAGATAAATTTTGGTAATATCTAAGAATATCTATATCTATATATATATATATATATATATATTTATGTGTATGCATACTTATATAAATATGCATTTATATCTGTATATATATATTTTTAATAGAAAATATGAGTGAATATATATGAAAAACTCTCTAGGAACTACAAAGGAGGAGGAGACTCTAAGTTGTATATCAAGAGCGATTCTCCATCAACACCCCTGTTTGCAAGTCCGTCAGCTATCGTATTGCCTTCTCAGTAAATGTGGATGATCAGGACATCCTCAAAATTTTCCAATAATAGCAATATTTCTTGGAGTTTTGAATTCAAGGCCCAATTAGGAGTCTTTTTTTTTTCTAATGGCATTCAGGACTACTTGAGAATCGCCTTCGATGGCGACTTTAGAAAGACCTAAATTATGACAGAGTTGCAAACCTTTCTCCAACGCTTCAAATTCTGCCACGTTATTTGAAACTGGAGGAAGAGGAGAGGCTAACTTTGCTATCCACTGACTATCCTCATCATTGATGATACAACCTACACCAGCTATTGTTGGATACAATTGTTAATTGTGTATTGTCTTTGATGTTACACAAATGTCATATTAGCCATTAGACAGAGTCTACCGAGCTCAGACGGTTGGCAAAGTAATTTACGGTGTCTGTCGAACGTTCTTGTACATTACACAGTAAAGTTAGCTCTTACTGAGCTCACTCGGGCATCAAAGGATCTTGTAGCAGAAAGTTAATGTTAACTGAGCTTCCAAAGTTAACAAAGGGAAAGTTCAATGTCTACCGAGTTCACTCGGTCATCAAAGAGAAAGTTAGCTTTTACCGAGCTCACTCGGTAAGCAAAGGAAAGTTAGCTTTTACCGAGCTCACTCGATAAATGAAGGAAGGTCAGTATTTACCGAGTTAACTCGATCTCCGAAGAAAGTTGCAAGGTTTGCAATGTTTACCGAGCTTCACTTGGTTAACACTGAGATTACCATTCTGGAGCAATGGTCACCGAGCTGGTTTGGGTAGCAAAGAATTTTATTGTTCTAAAGAATTAAGTTTAAATTGTTTTGTGAAGCTGACTGATTTAATTTTTTTTTTTAGTTGTTGTAACTTGTAAATTGAGCCGACTTGACAATCTAAATGGTATATATGAAAGGTCAAGTTGTGAATTCATAAGGTGTGTGTGTGGATGCACAAGAGTGCGAATTTATGAATAAGAGGATATATGAGTGAATGTTGAGGAAGGATTAGATATCCTTATGAAGCTGCAAAGTTGTGTTCGATAAGTAAGGATCTAGTGAAGTAGAATAGAGATCTATATTTAGCAAAGATAAGTTACATATATTTTAGATCATTTCATTGTTGCTTTCTAATCATTGTAACAGTGATTCAAAACCTCTTAATAGAGTTGGTTTGATAGCCATTTTGTAAATCCTCTAACAAGGTGACAATTGAGTTGAATTGTTTTTAAAGACCTTTGACAAGGGCACTTGTAACAGGGTGATTAAATCCTCTAACAAGGTCACACCTAACAGTGTGTTTTGTAATCTTTAACAGGGTTGGCTCCTAACAGGGCTCACTTCAGAAGAGTGAAAATTGGTAACTAGTTACTTGGTGGTTTTTCTCAAAATTGGGTTTCCACGTTAAATCGGTGTCTCTTGTGTTCATGATTATTTCTTTAAGCATGCATATTAATCATTTTAAATGCTTAACAAGCTAACAGAACATCTATCTAGTTTCAACATTTATTTGTGTGGTTACCGAGTGTCAGCAGCAACTTTATTTTAAGACATACAAGGATCTGTGGATTTATTTTTGTGGTAACTGATTCACCCCTCCCCTCTTAGTTACTCCATCTCTATTTTCAACAATTGGTATAAGAGCTTTTGGTGCTTGCTGGAAAGATTTCAAGGATCTAAGCCAAAGATCAAGATGTCTTACAAGAGGGAAATTCCAAGGCTTAACAGGAATAATTTCTCAGCATGGCAAGGGTTAATGAGACTTCATCTAGCTTCTATTGGATATACAAGACTAAAATACCTTGATGAAAAATATGCAAAACCAGCTGGTACACTATCTGTCAATGATATTGTTGAAAAGAAGACTCACAACATTATGATGATAGATATAGCATCTTCTCTAAGTTATGCAGAATTTGATGATATCAAGGACTACAAATCTGCCTTTGAAATGTGGGAAAAACTAAAAGAGATCTATGAAGGAGATGAAAATGTTAGAAGAGCCAAAGCAGAAAGTCTGAGAGGACAATTTGATCAAATGAGGATGAGAGAGGATGAAAACATTAAAAAATATGTTGAAAGAGTTAAAGCATGTGTCAGTGCAATCAAAGCTTCTGGAGGAGATATCAGTGAAGAGACAGTTATAAGTAAAGTTCTCAGAACTCTACTTCCCATTTATGCAATCAGAGTTTCTGCAATTCAAGAAAGAAGATGTGAAGCAAATCACAAGATAAATCTAGAGGCTATAGTTGGAAGATTGACTACATTTGAACTGGACAACTTCGATAACTATGTTCTAGCTTCCAAGAACATTGAATCAACATTTGAAGCCAAAATTTCACTCAAGGAGAAAGGCAAAAAGAAATCTTAGTCAAAAAGTGAAGATGAATCAAACCAAAGTTCAGACAGTGATCTTGAAGTAATTGAAGCCCTTCTAGCAAGGAAATATTCTAGAGGCAGAGGAAAATACAAGGGTAAAGTACCCCTAATCTGTTTCTCATGTGAAGAAGTTGGTCATATTACTGCTAGGTGTCCAAACAAGCAGAATATAGATGAAGAAAAAGATCACAAATGGAATGGCAAGAAAGATTTCAAATCATTCAAGGATAAAGGTAAGAAAACATGTTTTATGGCTAAAGATTCTAATGATTCTAATGATGAAGAAGAAGATGAAATTGTCTACATTGCTGTAAAAGATGAATCTGATAATGATGAGGAAATGGCACTCATTTCTCATATGAGCAAAAATGATACATGGATCATAGATAGTGGTTGTTCTCATCACATGACTGGTGACAAAACTAAGTTTGAATACTTTGAAGACTACGATGGTGGCAGTGTAAGATTTGGTAACAATGAACCTTGTTGTATAAAAGGGAGAGGAAGAATCTCTCTAACCAAGGAACTTATATGTGATAATGCCTATTGGGTAAAAGGACTAAAGCATAATTTGTTAAGTGTGGCACAACTACTCAATAATGGATTTAAAGTAGAATTCATGCATGGTAAAGCAAGATTGCTGGATGACAAAGGAAAGCCGATTGGATCAGGTACTCAAACTAAAGGTAACTTGTTCTATCTTGAACTAGGTGAATGTTCATGTTTTATTGCTCAAGTTGAAGAAAGTTGGTTATGGCATAAAAGGTTGTGTCATGTAAACTTTGATAATCTGGTAAAGATAAGCAAATTCAAGAAAGTTAGAGGCATTTCTAACATAAAGAAACCTGAGGTCGGTCTATGCAAAAACTGTTAGATTGGAAAGATGGGAAAGACTAGTTTTAAAAGTAAAACCTATCAGTCTGAAGATATATTAGAAATTGTGCATACTGGTTTATGTGGCCCCATTGGAATTGAATGCTATACTGGAGAAAAGTTCATTCTTTTTGTTGATGATTGCTCAAGAATGATGACAGTCATGTATCTAAGAAACAAATCAGAAGAATTTGAAAAGTTCAAATGGTATTTGGCCATAGTAGAAAAGGAAACAGGGAAAAGATTAAAATGCTTGAGGTCAGATAGAGGTGGAAAATTCATTTCACATGAGTTTAATAACTTTTGCATTGAAAGAGGAATCAAAAAATAGGTATCAGCCCTTGGAACACCCCAGCAAAATGGAATAGCTGAAAGAAGAAATAGATCCATCATGGATTGTGCAAGAACTTTAATGATTGAAAAAAATATTGCTATCAAATACTGGAAGGAAGCTATCAACACTGCAGTTTATACCTTGAGCCGAGTACAACTGAAGAAAGACTCATTCAAAACCCCCTATGAGTTATGGTATGGCTATAAACCTAATGTAAGTTACCTTAAAGTATTTGGAAGTAAATGTTACATTTTGAAAGAATCTAGAAAAGGTAAATTTGATGTGAAAGGTGATGAAGGTATATTCTTTGGATACTCATGCAAAAGTAAGGCATATAGGTGTTTGAACTTATCTACTCACAAAGTCATAGAAAGTGCACATGTGAAAGTTGATGAGTTTGCAGAAAGGATTGAAGAAGAAAGCAAAAGGAAACTAGAAGATTATAAAAGGTTTGTCTTCAGTGAACTTGATACAGTACCAGTTACATCAGAGAATCAAGAATCTTCTACTCCCGAGTCATCCGTAACCAAGTTACAGGAAGTTCAAACCGAGCAAGTGTCTACCGAGTTTGAAAACTCGAGCAAATATCTACTGAGCCAGAACAGATAGAACCTAAAGTTGAAATGCAAGAAGATAATGATGAAATCCATTCAAAAGGCAAGGAACCTGTATTAGCTAAGTATGTCAGGAGACATCATTCAGCAGATCAGATCATTGGAGATAAATCTGAAGGAACCATGACAAGAAATAAGTTGAAAGGTGCTTGTTTACTTGCTGACTTTGAACCTAGAAATGTCAAAGATGCATTGGAAAATGATAGTTGGATTGAGACTATGAATGAAGAGATAGTGCAGATAGAGAAAAACAAGACATGGACTCTTGTACCCAGACCTAAAGACAAAAATGTGATTGGAACTAAGTGGTTATTCAGAAACAAGTTGGATGAAGATGGTAAGGTATCAAGAAACAAAGCTAGACTAGTATGCAAAGGATATGCTCAAGAAGAAGGAATAGACTATGGAGAAACTATTGCTCCTGTTGCAAGACTGGAAGGAGTCAGAACCTTACTAGCATATGCTGCTCACAAAGGATTCAAAGTTTATTAGATGGATGTCAAGTCAGCATTCCTCAATGGTATACTGGATGAAGAGGTTTACATTGAACAACCTAAAGGTTTTGTTGATCTAGATAAGAAGAACATGGTCTGCAAATTACACAAGGCATTGTACGGTCTGAAACAAGCCCCTAGAGCATGGTATGAAAGATTGCATAACTATCTTATTCAGATTGGTTTTCAAAGAACTAATGATAATAGAAGCCTGTATATTAAGGAAGGACCAGATAATAAGATTGTCTTGTCAGAAATATTTGTAGATGATACTGTTTTCATAGGGAATGATGATCTATGCAAAGAATTTTCAGAACAAATGAAAAAGGAATTTGAAATGTCTATGTTTGGTGAGATCAAATTTTTTGTTGGTCTTCAAATTCAAAAAAATATAAATGGTATCTACATTACTCAATCAAAATACATCAAAGAGACATTGAAAAAGTTTAGAATGGAAGATTGTAAACCAGTCGGGACTTCTATGTGTACTGGATTAAAACTTACCAAGGAAGATGAATCAAAAGAAGTAGATCAAATAGTGTATAGATCTATTATTGGAAAGTTGCAGTATGTAGTTCATACTAGGCCAAATATTGCCCTTGAAGTTGGTATTGTAGCAAGATTTTCAGCAAAACCAAGAGAAAATCACATGATGGCAATCAAAAGAATAATGAGATATTTGAAAGGAACCGAAGAGTATGGTTTATGGTATAAGTTTGGAGGAAATTTGGATTTGAAAGTATTTACTGATGCTGATTGGGCAAGAAACCTTGATGACAAAAAAAGTACAAGTGGAGTGCATTCTTTCTTGGAAAGAGGTTGGTTTCTTGGACAAGCAAAAAGCAGAATTGTACATCTCAATCTATAGCAGAGGCAGAGTATGTTGCTACAGCAATAAACTGTTCTAATATAGTTTGGTTTAAACAATTGTTGGAAGGCATGAAGATAGAAATCAAAGAACCAGTTGTTATGTTTTGTGATAATACAAGTGTAATCAACATATCTAAGAATCTAGTGATGCATTCCAAAACCAAGCACATTGCAATAAAATATCATTTTGTCAGAGAATCGGTACAAGATAAGGAGATCAGATTGGAATATATTCATACAAAGGAACAAATTGCTGACATATTCACTAAACCATTACCTAAGGATGCATTCCTGTATCTAAGAGGTAAGTTAGGGGTCACTCCCCTATCTGAAGTTCACTAAAATAAATTTTTAGTGATGCATCAACTCATACCAGATTGAAGATCTATCAGTTGATGTAGTGTAACCAGAAAATACTGCATATGAATCAGTACTAAAGGTACACTGAAATTCATTTGAGTTGAGTTATCTTTGGCATGTGTTGTCAAAGAGGGAGAGTTTTATTGTCATATCTCTCTGAAATTTGTTCAAAATATAAAGAATTTGTTATGTAATTCCTTCACAGAGGGAGATTACTGTAAGAAGGAGAGTTTTTTATCTTAGAGGGAGAATTTTTATGTTGACATGTTGTGTTTCCATATAAGATAAAGACTTGTCTTCAAATTTCATTTCTGCTATGACATGTTGTGTTGCCATCAATGCCAAAGAGGGAGATTGTTGGATACAATTGTTAGTTGTGTATTGTCTTTGATGTTACAAAAATGTCATATCAGCCATCAGACAGAGTCTCCCGAGCTCAGACGGTTGGCAAAGTAATTTACAGTGTTTGTTGAACGTTCTTGTACATTACACAGTAAAGTTAGCTCTTACCGAGCTCACTCGGGCATCAAAGAATCTTGTAGCAGAAAGTTAATGTTAACCAAGCTTCCAAGGTTAACAAAGGGAAAGTTCAATGTCTACTGAGTTCACTCGGTCATCAAAGAGAAAGTTAGCTTTTACCGAGCTCACTCGGTAAGCAAAGGAAAGTTAGCTTTTACCGAGCTCACTCAGTAAATGAAGGAAGGTCAGTATTTATCGAGTTAACTCAGTCTCCAAAGAAAGTTGCAAGGTTTTCAATATTTACCGAGCTTCACTTGGTTAACACTGAGAATACCATTCTGGAGCAATGGTCACCGAGCTGGGTCGAGCAGCAAAGAATTTTATTGTTCTAAAGAATAAAGTTTAAATTGTCTTGTGAAGCCGACTGATTTAATATTTTTTTAAAGTTGTTGTAACTTGTAAATTGAGCTGACTTGACAATCTAAATAGTATATATGAAAGGTCAAGTTGTGAATTCATAAGGTGTGTGTGTGGATGCATAAGAGTGTGAATGTATGAATAAGAGGATATATGAGTGAATGTTGAGGAAGGATTAGATATCCTTATGAAGCTGCAAAGTTGTGTTCAATCAGTAAGGATCTAGTGAAGCAGAACAGAGATCTGTATTCAGCAAACATAAGTTGCATATATTTAAGATCATTTCATTGTTGCTTTCTAATCATTGTAACAGTGATTCAAAACCTCTTAACAGAGTTGGTTTGAAAACCATTTTGTAAATCCTCTAACAAGGTGACAATTGAGTTGAATTGTTTTTAAAGACCTTTGACAAGGCCACTTCTAACAGAGTGATTAAATCCTCTAACAAGGTCACACCTAACAGTATGTTTTGTAACCTTTAACAGGGTTGGCTCCTAACAGGGCTCACTTCAGAAGAGTGAAAATTGGTAACTAGTTACTTGGTGGTTTTTCCCAAAATTAGGTTTCCACGTTAAATCTGGTGTCTCTTGTGTTCATGATTATTTCTTTAAGCATGCATATTAATCATTTTAAATTCTTAACAAGTTAACAGAACATCTATCTAGTTTCAACATTTATTTGTGTGGTTACCGAGTGTCAGCAACAACTTTATTTTAAGACATACAAGGATCTGTGGATTTATTTTTATGGTAACTGATTCACCCCTCCCCTATCAGTTACTCCATCTCTATTTTCAATAGCTATACTAGGATTCCCTCTCGCAGCACCATCAAAATTCAGTTTATGCCATCCTAGGGGAGGAGGAGCCCATTTACAGTTGGCCCTTGCCTCCTTATTGCTGGCTGCATATACCAGTGGAGGGTTGATCAGATTGGACCATTGTTTCTTCATTATACCATCCCAAAATGAGAAAGAACCTTCTTCATGAGATGATTTCTTTAGATTAGCATTCATAACTTCTATTATAGATTCTTTGAGTTTTAGCAGAAAACTGTCTAAATTCTACTCTTTATTTTGGAAAATACAATGATTTATTTCTTTCCATAGTTCCCATGCCACTAGGGATGGGAAAATATTCCAAAGTTTTCTGTATACCCCATGAATCAAATGTGTGGGCCAGGAGATAAGGAGCCCCTTAAGGGAATTCTGAAAAGGGGTTGACCACTTAAGTTGGGATTTAATCCATTCCTAGCAATTTTGAGCAAAAGGGCAATTTAGGAAGAGATGGTCTACATCTTCATTGCTTTATTTACACATGACACACCAATTGGGACCCATTATACCAAATCTAGCTAATATGTTTACGGTTAGAACTCTATTCTGAAGGGCCATCCATAAAAAGAAACCCACCTTGGAAAGGCAAGCTAGATCCCAACACAATTTTAAAGGGATCTCCACATAGTTCCACTGCTGCAAATGAATAATAGATTGATACCCAAGCGTCACACTATAAATTCCATCCTTTGATCCAGCCCAGATGAGGTTATCCAACCTTTCAGATTGTTTAATTTTCCTATTCGAGATGACATTTTCAAAGGCTGCAACTGAATCCGGTTCAAGTTCTAAATCATCGATAGAGCACCATCTCCATCACAATTCTCCATCCGACATCTCTTTAACTTGATAGTCTTTTACCTTATTACCCCACAATGATTTCAACTTAGTAATAAGGTTCTCTAAGTTGGGGGATGAATGAATAGGAGGTTTCCCATCCCAAGAATCTTCCCAGAACAAGGCTTTATTCCCTACCGCCATCCCAAGTTAGATATTTGCTAATGATTCCCCGACATTTTGACATGAAATTCCAACACTCCGACCCTTTAGGTAATTTTTCCATCTTGAACACTGATTCCGGTTCCGTTGGATCTAGATATTTATAATATAAAATTTTGGCCCATTTGTGTTCATTTTCTTGGTATAACCTCCATACAAGTTTAGCTCCTAAAGCCTCGTTTTGCCATTGCGATTTCTTAATTCCTAATCCCCCCATTTTCCTTGGGTTTGCATAGATTGTCCCACTTAATAAGAGCAAGTTTCTTGTCATTTTCCTTATCCTTCCATAGGAAATTTCTAAGTTTTGATTCAAAATTCTTGGACATCCAATTATTGAGAGGAAGGCATGCCATGGGAAAAATTGGTGTGGTTGAAAGGACTGCTCAGATCTTGGTAATCTTCCTAGCCTTAGAGAGCCACTTATTCTTCCAGCTACCAATCAGCTTATCCACCTTATCAATCGTGTCCATCCAAACTTTGGTGTACCTCGAGTTCTTTTCCAGGGAGATACCCAAATATTTGCATGGGAACATTCCCTTTTTGTAACCCAAAATTCCACATATCCTATTTTCCATTTCAAGAGCGATGTTTAAGAAGAAAATTTTAGATTTTTCTTTATTAACCTTCTGACCTGAAGCATTCATGTATTTCTGAATTATGCTTTTAAAACCCATGGCCTCTTGGACAGAGCTCTTGCCAAGTAAAATGGTGTCATCTGCATACTGTTGGTGTGTAATATTAGGAAGATTCCTGGTAACTGAAATACTGGAGATCCTTCTTTCCTGATAAGCGAAGGAGACTGCTCTCCTGAAAGCTTCATCCATTAGAATGAAGAGAGAGGGAGATAGTGGGCCTCCTTGTCTAATACCCTTGGAAATATCAAAAAAACCTTCAGGTGTCCCATTTATGAGAACCGAAATCTTCGGAGTAGAAATAAATTTAAATATTAGGTTCACCCATTGTTGAGAAAAACCAAATGCTTCTAAGACTTTACAGAGAAAATGCTAATCGACCATATCGTAAGCCTTTTGTATGTCTAACTTCATTAACATACATGCTTCTTTATCTATGACAATCGAGTGAATGACTTCCTGAATTATGATTATACCATCCAAAATAGATCTTCCTGGAACAAAGCTTGTTTGTTCTTCAGAAATCAATTTTGGCATGATGACCTTGGGGTAAAAGCATAGATCTGTGTCACCATTTGTGATACGAAAACCTGTTTTGGTCAAATCTCATTTCTCTATCAAAACTCAATTTTTAAAAAAAACTAAAAATACCCTTTTATAGATTTCAGATTCAATATCATCATTATATAAATTTTTGAGTGTTTTGATTAGTTATAATATGTTATAATCTAAAAATATTATAAGTCGATATTTCAACATTTCAGAAGATGCTCTCTCAAAAAATGAAAAAAAATACTAAATCATATCAAAAAAATAAAAAAATAAATTTATCACTAGAGGAGAGAATCCTCTTCATGAATATGTAATTTTTTTTCAAGAAGGTATAGATTTGATAAGGAAGTTTTGACGGGAGGAAAAAACTGTTGGATTCTGACAAGGTCGAACTTGAGTACTTATAACAAAGAAAATATACATAAAAAATAATTATTTCTTTTTTTGTGCACTAGCTATACATGTCATCTATAAAATATTTTCAAATCATAACAAAAAAAATGATTTGCACATACTTGTTTGACGGGAACTACATCCTATATTTTTTACAGTTAAAAAAGGGACTTCAAAATAAAATAAAATGAATAAATTCTTAGTCAAAAAAATAATAAAAAATATAGGCATAAAATTCATACAATTCTACACATTTCATCAGTTTACATCATCTTCATATTTTAAATGCAAATACCATTTTTTTTGTCATTAATGTTGAACTGTCACATTCTGATATCACTTTTCTTTATAAAAGGTGACACAGGTTTGTGCTTTTACCCCTTGAGTCTATTAGCTATAACTTTTGAAAATATTTTATATATAGAATTGCATAGGGCAGTCTCCAGGATGTTTTGGGCAATCCTTCTTAGGGATGAGTGTGAAGAAGGAATAGTTGATTTCAGCCAGTAAGGATCCACCATTCCTTGACACTTCAATTGCTCTCCATAAATCTTCCCCTAGTATATACCAACATTTTTGAAAAAAGAAGGCATAATTATCGATAATTATTTAATTCGTTCTATAATCCTAGTGGAGACATGATTTAGTGATTTAGTGATAATACATTGATTTGAAATTTAAAAGTGTGTGTTCTTTTATTTTTGAAACTTGTAAACTTTATCAAAAAAAATCAGACAATGAAATGAAAACTAGAACCTTGGTTGTAAACGAAAACTTTATCAATCTGTCATGTTTGTAAAGATAAAATTTGTATGTGTATGTTTATTGAATCTTTTATTCTGGAAATGAATTGAACTATGAAACAATGTTTAAACCAACTTTATATGAATTGTTGAATCATCTTGGATTCTAGTGAACTAGATAACGTTAGGGAATCTACAATACCTAAAAAAAAAAGAAAATGAAAACATGAAAACCTTTACTAAGAATTGAACTGTCATGTTTTCAAAATGTGATGAATTCAGAAAGTGACTTTTGTATGTACTCTTTTTATGACGTGTGATTTTACTGTTGGGTTTTGGTGTTGAATTAGCTTTAACCAAATTAGGATGTTTACTAGAGGCTTGGGAGTTCTATTTTGTCATGTCATGATGATGTTTTAATCTCGATCTTTTATACTCAACCATGGTAATGTGTCTTGTATGATCAATGAGTTTTGATCTATTGATTGTTATTGCTTTCTAATGTTCTTGTGTGAAATTGAGGTGAATGGTGTGATCTATCTAATTTAGCCTTTGAGTTTTCAATCAGTTGTTTTTGGATTTCTTTCTAGTCACTTATATAGGACTGACGTGTTTGTATGATTTGTTCTTGGTGATGTCATGTTATGACATGGATTGGTTTATGTGTACTTGATTTTTGATCGATCATGTTAGAATGATTGTATTGGTAAAAACTGTGATTCTTTGAGTTGTACTTTTATGAGCCTAGGGTATGTAATCTAAATGTGATGTTAGGAAGTGGGTTGTAATGGAGCCCAGAGCTCTAAGTGGTTGTGTAGGTAACCCATTGTAAGTTGTTTAATAAGTAAAAACACTACATTAAATGAGAGTAAAATGAATTAACAAGAGTCATTATTTTCCTTGCCCATGCCTCGAGTGCTAGTATAAGCTAGGATGGGAGTAGAGAGGATGCTTGGTTGTGATCTTTCATTGTTAGTATGCCTTATCAATACGAAATGATACTAATGTTGCATAGAGTCATTAGGGGAGTTGACAGATTAAAAGACTAGATGGGTAACCTTAGAGTTGGCTTGTGCGATGACACTTTTTGACTCACATAATAGATTTCCTATGTGCCATTGTTGCCTCTAGGTTTAGATGTCATTTGTATCTTGATACCTTTGAGTTAGATTGCTTTTAGGTTTTTCTTGACTTAGATGTTGGATTTTACTTTTGAGTTTGTTATCCTATTTGGGAATTGAGGCTATCTCCTCAGTGCAGTGGGAGTGGACCTTTTTGGGTTACCATGAGGTTGGGTGGTAATGCTATTTACTTTTACCATTAAGATCTGACAATTTGATTGTAGTGGCCAGACTACCTTGTTTTGCATCTCTTTCATTCTATTCTTGTGTACTATGATGGATGGTTATACTTGTTGTATTATATTTGTTTTTATGAATCTTATGTGACGTTGTTGTAATCTATTTTTATGATGTATATTATTTTAGCCCTTCATACCTTGTGACCTATATAGTGGATGAAGGTGCATTATGATTATTGTCAAGTGGCATTCGAGATAACTATATATTATTTTAATGGAATCATACTTGCACATTATGCTTTGATGTAGATTTATTATATATTGGATTTAGTGTTAATTAAAATTAAATGTGATTCATCATCATGGGACCCTTAAGAGTTGCAACCTGATTATGTGTTGTTGTTATTTGAGTGTATGTTATTGCTTCTACTATTCTATTACTTTTGTGTATGCTATATTTAAAAAAAAAATGTTTGACAAACTTAGTAAAACTTTAGGTTAACTTCTTTTGGGTTCCCTGGCGGGGCATTACAATATGGATGACAGAAAGGGCACTAGTACTGGATCATTTTTCCTTGGAGGAAGATTGGTTTCTAGGCTAAGAAAGAAACAAAACTGTATCTCATAGAGTACAACAAAAGTAGAGTATGTAGCCACCATAAACAATTATAATCAGATCATGTGGATAAAGTAGATGTTGAAGGACACAGGGATATATTTTTTACAACATATTATTATACATTGTGACAACACAAGTATAGTAAGTACATCTAAAAAATTTCTATTGCATTCTAAGACTAAGCATATATCCATTAAGTATCATGTTTTGAGAGAGAAAGTTGTGGAGAAAGGAATCAGATTAGAATATGTTAGTATAAAAGAGAATATTGCAGATATTTTTATGAAGCCTTTGCCTAAGGATGCATTTGAGTACTTGTGAGGTATGCTTGGGATTATGCGCCTACCTACTTCTATGTAAATGATGTTGAAATGTCATTAGTCTAGTGGTATATAGTATTATTATTTATCTGGACTGAGTGTTGATGCTTCCTATATAAGGGAGTATTAATGATGAGCAAAGTTGTCAAGGACTCTTATTTGTTGGAATAGAACAATATCTTTGGACACTTGAGATGCTTGAAGACTTTGAGAAGATGATTGACATAATGAAGCCTTTGTTATTGATGTCAATGGGGGAGATGTTTAAATGAAAAACATCCTCTATTATAATGGGGGAGATTAATGTGCATGAAAGAAACATCCTCTAGCATAATGAGGGAGATGATCACATGGGAGAAAAGTGTACATGTAGTATGTGGGAGATGTATGTATGAGGGAGAAGTATGAACAATTGATCTCCATCCATGTAAAAATAAATGAGAATGAAGAATTGTTGATGTGAGTTAGAGTGTGAACAACTAATGCCAATCTTAAGAATGTGGAAGCACAAAAGGAGAAATGTTACTATGAGTTTAGATTTAATTGATGAAGAGGATTTGAAAAGAAGAGAATAGTAGTAGTAACAACATTGGATTTGGTATTCTTGGAGCTTATATGTTTTTCATCTATGTTTTCATCAATGCTAAGGGGGGAAATTGTTAGTATGAATGTTGTTGGTATTCCTTTGGGGAGTATCCTAAGCATTGGAGAGATTGTTAGCATGATTGACATGTTACATTCATTATTGTGTTTATCATTAATGTCAACATTGTATTATTTCTATGAAGACTAGAAGAGTAGAAAATAGAGAATGAGGTCATACAGACTATTTATTGATTATCAAGCCAAGAACAGTCGTGAATATGTTCTATATTGTGTCTTGATGAAGTGGACAAGAGTGTGTGTAGAAAGCTAAAGACATGCAAGAGTTATTCAAGAATTACAGAGGATAATGTCCAAACAGAGTACCTGATAAGTGGTTTCTGATGTTTGGATTATATCTCTTAATAGGGATAGAACCATGATAAGGGAAATTAGATACTAATAGTAGATAGCCTGATGATGAAGTTAGTGAGTGTGCAAGGTTAGAGGTCACACATGTGAAATTTCTATCTACTATGAGCCAAGAGTGGTTTGTAATTGTGAAAAGATGTATTATTTTTTATTATTTTAATGAGGTCCTATTATAACTAATTGGGAAAGCCTCAAGCCCAACTCAAGGAATTATTTTGAGGATATGGTATAAAGGAAGGTTATTTTCCTTGTGATAAAGTGTGTTTGTGTATTCTATTTTTGAGTATTGAGCAAGTGATAAGGGAAGTTGGTAAATATGTGTAAGTGATCCAAGGGATTATTGGACATGAAGTTGATGACTTGGTATTGAGATCAGAAGAAGCTTGGTTTAGTCAAGAGGACAAAGTAGGAGTTCAAGTCATTTCATTCTATTGTTCTACAAGGAACAATGCAAAGACTAGTTGGATATGAGTTTGGTGGTCTTGCCCCTAAAGTTGTTTGGAAAGTGGGTCCTTCTGCCTTCTACAACTCTTAATAGGGTTGGAATCACCTAACAGGGATTCAAATTCTCCTAACAAGGACTAATATGTAATGAATGTATTTCACTGACTCCTAATAGAGTTCATCCTCTTACAAGGAACTTCTATACTAGTACATCATTTTGTGAGTACCATCCCCACTAGGGTTTTCCCTCTAATCAAGGGTTTCCCTAGTTAGCATATTTGGTGTTATTGTGTACGTGTATCTTCTTATGGTTGTTGATTATATTGTTCACATAGTTAATGATTAATGAGGTTAGTAAACAATTTAATAGTTGGATAGAAAACTCACCCTTCCCCCCCTTAGTAGCACCCAGATGGCAATCCAAAAACTTGTGTGTAGTAATCTCAAGCATGAACCTCATTTTAAGGTAAATTGTAGCTTTAAAATAAATAAATTATGAAATCCACTAGTCTCCTAGTGTTATAAAAAGCCTAAATTTTAAATAACTCAGGTTCTTTACAAAGCACAACTATCTACACCTTATGATGTAGCTTAAATGTGCAAATAATCATACATATGATGCTCTATGTAGATATCATGCTAACAGTGGAGATCATGTTTTCTTATCCCATAAACTACTATAGTAATGGCAAAAGATTCAACACTAATCGTAGAGCATTTGACGTATCTATTATACTGTAAAATTCATTTATTTGAATTGCAACATCATTGAGAGAGTAATATAGTTTCCTACACACTGTAACATCTAATATTAGTAGACTATTATTTGAACCTTTTATCAAATTTATATGGCCATAAAAATACATGCATGCATGCATTTTTCAAGGTTCAATTGTCATATGACACAAATTATTTCTAAGATTAAATCTTGTATTTTAAAGTTTGGTGATCATTGTAATCACCCAAAATTGGCCCTGCAAAATCAAAGAGGTTCTCATTCTTGCATTGCATACACAAGAGTTCTTTGACACTAGCATTCTTGCTCTTGCTCAAAGAATCTCCCATCTCATGGTTTACTAGCAAGGGTTGTGTTTTTAAGGCTCAACTGAGAGCTTCTTTTGTACTCATTTGTATACCTCTTGCACTCCATGACTAGGGAGCTCTAAGCTGGCATCTCAAGCTTTCCAATCTATGGAAAACCTTGGATAGAAGGGTTTAGAGAAGTGCACTTTTCTTAGTGTACATTTTTGGCACCCACTGTGGGGCTTGAAAAAGCCTCCTTGAATATTCAAATTTATTTTATTTTATTCTACACTATATTATTTGAATTTATTTTATTTTATTCAAATTTATTTTATTTTATTTTATTTTATGGAAAACCTTGGATGGAAGGGTTTAGAGAAGTACACTTTTCTTAGTGTACATTTTTTGCACCCACCATGGGGCTTGAAAAAGCCTCTTTGAATATTCAAATTTATTTTCTTTATTCCTCCACTATGACATGTCCCCCATTACCTTCAATTTTAAATTCATCCACTATGAATTGTCTTCCACTCTCCTCATTTCTTTATTCCCCCACTATGAATTGTCTCTTCCAATAGAATATGATCCACTTTTCTTAGTGTACATTTTTGGTGCAAATAGAAGTTCTCCACAAAAAGCTCACAAAAGGTGTTTTCATATTTGTTTGGCATCCATTTATAAGTGCATCCTCTAGATTGGAAGTCCATGTATACCTCGACTAGGTTTTTGTATGCCTTTTGTACTCCATGACTAGGGAGCTCTAATCCAACATCTCAAGCTTTCAAATATATGGAAAACCTTGGATAGGAGGGTTTAGAGAAGTGCACTTTTCTTAGTGTACATTTTTGGCATCCATCGTGGGGCTTGAAAAAGCCTCCTTGAATATTTGAATTTATTTTCTTTATTCCTCCACTATGACATGTCCTCCATTACCTTCAATTTTAAATTCCTCCACTATGAATTGTCTTCTTCTCTCCTCATTTCTTTATTCCTCCACTATGAATTGTCTCTTCCATTAGAATATTATCCACTTATTCTAGATTCATCTCAATCCTTGATTGCTATATTCTTGTCTTTTGATCTCTATCGTCCATTTTTCTTTAAAAGGGAGAGATCTTTCCCCCTCAAATGATCTACACTCTTGAGTATTGTTGTGCTATAGGTTTTCTATTAGGATTCTTGAAGATCCTTTTGTGGAGAACTTCTATTTCTTGTCTACATTTCTTTCATCCATAGCATTTTGTCATATGGCATTCTAGTCTAGTTGCACGTTAATATAGTTCTTTTGCAATAGCTTAGCTCACGTAGTATAATCAGTATGGATGTAACTGTAGTGCCTGCCCCTAGTTCGCATTTCTGTTATCATTGTCAAATTCTTTTAGGTTGATTTTATGCATTGATTAGTTTAGAGATATTGGAATTACAATATTATGATATTATTTCATGTCTTGAATTACAAATGCATCGGTTATTATTGCTTAGTTGATTTCATTCATGTGTTGTTAATGGTATTTTGATGATCCTAGTTAGTAAATGTGGTTTCTTTCATAAAAATGTTAACATGATGTCTTTAATGATGATTATGTTGTATTGATAGAGATGCATTATTATATGTACGCATTTGATATTAGACTTATGATTTTTATGATACTTACCCCATACTTACATGTGTATGGTGCGCATGTTTATTTTATCTTTCTGTCTGACGTGTTTGATGTGGTTAAGGGAGGGAGTCGTAGTCACCTGCTAGTCGGGATCTACACGATGAACCACTCCCCACCATTGTCTGTTTAGTTTAGATATATTATATACATGTACATGCTCATCTTTTATGCAGGATGCAGGTACCGGGCATCGACTTCCCTGAATTGCCAGGATGAGCGTGCCCTATTACAAATACTCAAATGGTGAGAATGTGAAGATAATGATCAGGTCCAATCCTAGCCATAAGCCTATAATACTTGTCCTGTAAGGAGGACTCGTAACAAACTGTCTACCCTTTTAAAAATCTGCGAGTCCTTTGTGCGTATGTTGTTTTGTGAGTCTTTGATGAATTTCTATTAATTAAGTCTAATTAATAGATTAAATTAATAATTTAATGTAATGGAAAATTATTATGATATTTTGAATATTTAATTATATTTAATTAATTGAGAAATTTATTAAATATAAAGAATTAAATTGAAGATAAAAGTTTTAAGATTTAATTTAGAACATGATAATATTTATTTAATTTAATAATAATATATTTATAGTTCATTTTTAAATAAATGCTAAATATTATTGTTATTTAAGTTAATAAATATTTATCAAATTAAACGTTCTAAATATATTAAAAAGTTAAATAAAGTTTAAATTTAGAACGTGATTATATTTATTTAATTTAATAATAATATATTTAGAGTGCATTTTTAAATAAATTCTAAATATTATTGTTATTTAAGTTAATAAATATTTTATCAATTAAGTTTCTAAAAAAATGAAATTAAAAGTGAAAAGATATTTAATTATCATAAAGATTATAGTTCGCATGATTTATGCATGAGTTGAAAATAAAAGAAATTAATTTAAAAGATAAAAACATGTTAACTCGAATAAAGATATTTTAATAATGTGCACATGAGATTTAAAAAGTTATAAATTGATTTAAAATAGAAGTTGAGTGGAAGTTAAATAAAGTAATTTAATAATTCACTTAAAGTGCATGAAGGAATAATAAAAGAATATTTTAATTTAAAAAGAAAATTAATTGTGCATGAATGAATTAATTAAATTAAATAATTATTCTAATTTAGAGTTGTGGAGACAGAAACCCTAAAGGTAATTAGATTCTATATTAGAGTTTTTTGGGGTCATTATTACGGGGGGACAGGTTTTCAGGGAACACACTTTTGAAAGAGGAACAAAGAAATCTTTGAAAGTTTTGAAGGGTTTGGTTTAGCAAGGGATCACCAGATTGTTAGCATCAGATCAAGGTAGGGTTTGTGAACCATTCTAGAAACACTTTCGGATCTTTGTCTTCTTCGTGCTTGTTAGAAATTGCTTTCTCAAATTTTATTGAATGAATCTTGCTACCTTTCTTCTGAATCTTTTTCGATTTGATTTCTTCTGGGAATCAGGATTGAAAAACTATTTAAATAACCTCGTTCAGCAATTGAAAGAAATTGGTAATAAATCGGGATCTAGGCTTTTGAATTAAATTGGAATTTAAAATTTAAATTTAGAAAGAGTTTGTTTGTGGAAATGAAAATCTTAGGATTGAAAATTCAAAGGGTTCGATTTATTTTTCCTATTAGACTGAAGTTTCAATCATGGATTAAAAATATATATACATATTTTAATATGAACTGGAAGAAGTATTGTGTAAAAATGATATATATATATATATATATATATATATATATATATATATATATATATATATATATATATATATATATATATATATATATATATATATATATATATATATATATATATGAGATAAAAGAAAGTTTATAATAAATTATATATATATACACAAAGCTTTTAATTATAATAATAAAACGTTTTTCAAAATTTTATAATTTAAAAATTTTAAAAAAAAATAATAATACATAATGTAGGGTGGGGATATTACCCCCCCACCATACCTGCTGCCGGCATTGATTGCCGCGGCAGCCGGTACCGCTGCTGCGCACATCAGGGTACCTGCTGTTGCAAGTACCAGGCCGACCGGCCTTTAAACACGTCAAAATATATATACACTTTTATATTTTATTTATTTTTTAATAAATTTTAATGCGTTTTAAAATGTAATTAATAAATGTGATTTAATAATGTTTTATTAATGATTTTTATTAATATTTAATAATTTAAATATTAATATATATTAATGTAGTTTTCATAATTATTAATAGTTTTTAGTTAAATATTAATAAATTGATAATCAATGAAGATTTTAATATAAGTATTTAAATGAACAATTATTGATTAATTTAATTAATATTAGCTTAATTAAAGTTAATTAATAATGGACATTATTTGTTAAAATTGTAAAATTAGATTATTGATTTAATAGAAGATATTAATGAGGGTTTAATGATTTTAATAAAGTCGAATTTGTTTTATTTAAAATCATTAAGGATTTTTTTTATAATATAAATAAATAAATGATTATCCTTAGCTTAGTTATAAGGTAATTGAACAATCATTAAATATAGAAATGGGTTAGTTAAAAAGGAATGATTATGAAAACTTATTACCTAGAACATATGTTTAACTGAAAATGAAACCTTATGTTCAACTTAACTACGTGAGTTCGATTAAACCAAACATGAAACTTACTCTTGGTATCTGTATTGTTTTACTTGTACTTCCCATGCTTTGAGATTTTGGCGTTGATTAGATGTCGACTAGTCTAGGGAGTACACCAGAGGTTTTGTGAGATTTATTTTATACTATTGATGTGATTGGATGTCATGATGTGTTTTGACATTCATATTGGAGATTATATTTATGAGTTTTATTTGTGGAGCTTTTATGTGTACTCGAATGGGAGAACCATCTTGTTATCAGGTTGCCTGTTAAGGAATCAAGTTTGATCTTTATGGGTGTTGTGGTATGGGACACAACTGTGTTTTTATGTGCTTAGGAGAGGTTGTCTAGGTACGTGACTTGGGAGTGGCTTGCATAGGGGTCCGGGACCCAAAGTGGTCAGTACCAGGGTAACCTAATGCAAGTAATGTAATAAGTGATAATCTAGTAATTAAAATTTATGGTGGGAAACACACTAAAAAGATAAGTTAGAGATTTTTGATCTACCCATGCCTTTAGTGCTTGTATAGACTAAGGATGGGAATGAGATGAGTTCCTCGTCTTCTTGAGAGGGCTTTCTAGTTTCCATATGTGTGATGTTGAGGGTCCGGGGTTCAGAGTAACCAGTCCAGGGTAACTCAACGCTTGAGGGTCCGGGGTCTATTAAGAGATCAGTCCAGGGTAACTCAAGCAGCCATGTGATGACACTCCCTAGTATGTAGCCCGAGTCTCCTCTGTAGATTTGTGTATCTTTGGTATTGTACTTATTGTTGGATGTGGTGTATCTATTGTCAAATGTGTTTATTATGGTTATTTACTTTCATTGATGATGATTGGTGATTCATGAATGATGCACTTTTGACAATTGGCTTTTGACTTGAGGTGATTATCTTTTGTTGACTTTATCTTATGACCTTGGTATTTGGTTTATACTTGGTTCATGTATGATGTTTGATTATGTGGTGTCGGTATTGGAGTGAGTGTTCTTACTTTTGGATTATTTTATCTTCTTGAGTAGCATGTGTTACCTTTGAGGTAGTTTTGGCTATTAGGGGTACCTTGCCTAGGAATGTTTTATGTTTGATTTGTCGTATGTGGATCGTTCATTATCTTCCCTGCACGGTGGGAGTGGAAGCCTGACTAGGTAACCACGCGATCGGGAGTTAGTGTCTTCTTACCATTCGGGTTCCCCTTCACATTGCTAGCTGTTGGATGTTCGTTGTAGAAGATGTACCTTTATCATTCTTATTTCTTATCTCAGAGACTTCTTTTTAGATGATGTATTTATGTTATCATGTATTCTGATGTATTGTATCTATTCTCACATACCTTGCGACATGTGCAGTGGATGTTATTAATTGGATGTACTTTCATTTTATTGTTTATACTTATGCATTTGCTTATGCGATTATGTATCTGTTATTCCTTTATGATCTTGAGACATTGTACTTGAAACTTAAACTAATTAATTTAAAATTATTAAATGTGACTCAACGTAAAGGAACCCTTGAGGAATTGAAACTATATCTGTAATTGCAAATGTGTATTTGATGTGTATGTTCATGTTGCTTCCGCATTAATGTTATCTGGATGTTGTTTAAACTTTAAAAAAAAAAAATTAGTTCAGTAAACATTGTAACATGTTAGGTTTATTTCTCTTGGGTTCCCGAGTGGGGCGTTACAGTAACACTTTGATTTGCTTAGCTTGGTTGCATTGTGCATTTCATCTTAGTTTATCTCTCATTCTTGCATTGCATACACAAGAGTTCTTTGACACTAGCATACTTGCTCTTGCTCAAAGAATCTCCCATCTCATGGTTTACTAGCAAGGGTTGTGTTTCTAAGGCTCAGCTGAGAACTTCTTTTGTGCTCATTTGTATGCCTCTTGCACTCCATGACTAGGGAGCTCTAAGCTGGCATCTCAAGCTTTCCAATATATGGAAAACCTTGGATAGAAGGGTTTAGAGAAGTACACTTTTCTTAGTGTACATTTTTGGCACCCACTGTGGGGCTCGAAAAAGCCTCCTTGAATATTTGAATTTATTTTATTTTATTTTGATATTTCCATTGCAGGGTAGGGTTGATATTTTTATTGCAGCTTGCAGATAACATGTAGGCCTCACCAAAAAAAATTCAAATTTTTTAGAGCAATGATGATTTTTTAATGATTTTCATTAAAAAAATTAATTTCAACCATAAATAGTTGAATTTTAATCCGAATTATTTTTGCATGTTGTGGATGTTGAGTTCAATTCACAATAAAAATTTCAGATTTGTATGATCATAAATTAATTTTTAATAAATTTTTAATGATTTTTCATAAAATAAAACTTACAACCCAAATCATGGAAGTCTAATTTGAATATTTTATTGCAGGTTTGGGATGTTGCTAAGAGGATTTTATACATAATTTGGATTTCTACACATGGTCTAAAAAACACATGTGAAAGACTTTAAAAAAAAAAAAATGTTGAAGACCCTTAAAAATGCGCCTAGCCTTTGCTAGCTTCAAATAAGGTAAGCCTAAAACTTTTGTTTTTGCTTAAATTGTGGCATTTATTTTCAAAATCTAGCCTAAGTTAAGAGTATTAATTCACTTTCATGTGCAACACTCTACTAGTTGTTTTTATTTCTTAGGCACATTAAACTTGTGATTGAGGTTCTTTGGTGATAGGAGAGTATGCTGTTCACCCTTGTGGTGAATCAAAAATCTTGATCCACCTTTGAATTTTCAAAAGCAAGGGGATAATTGAATCTTCTTGGTGTGTTTGGGGGAAGCAATTGAGGTAGGAGAGTATGCTTTTCACCCTTGAGGTGAATTATAAAGCTTGACCCTTGAGAGTGGATCCATTTAGTGGTAGTTAGGATCCTTTAGAGGGCTTGCTCTCGGACAACTTGAGAGGAATGACCCAAGTGGGAACAAGAAAATTACTCGAATCTTCCAACCCACTATAAACTCAAGGCTATCAAGGACACAAAACCTTTGTAGATGTAGTGTTTTTCTTCACTTAGTGTGATTGCTTATGGAATTTTGACCATAGGGAGATCACTAGGCAAGAATGCTTAAAGTGCTCTTGTGACCACGAGGTCTATTACCCACTGCAAGGTGGGGTGTCCCTTGATTGGGTGCAAGAGGAACACTATGAATGAAAGCCTTACCTAGACACCCTAGGTTAGTATCCACCCTACTTTTTCGCTCAACTTCTTGGTGCAAGGATCGGTCCTAGTGGACTACCTGGATCACCCCAAGATTTACAATCACCATATGTGTTCCCTTGGTTGTGCTTATGGAACTTCCATGACAAAGCCAATATCTCTTGTGGGCAACCACTTGGTGTGAGACAAAGGAGCATCAAGCGTAGGCCAAGTTGTTGAGTAATGAACCGTGACTTTTAGGTAGATATTTCTTGATGTGTTCTTGAATGTGCTAGACTTGTGGAAATCTTTTGAACATACACATGATGATAGTTCTAGGGATTTCTTTTAAGACCTCACATATTCTTGTATCATGCAAGGTTTCTTTGTCCCTTACTTGATTGTTTGAAGACTACTCCATGTGTCACTATCTTGCTTGGAAAGAAATTGCCTTTGAACATCGAACTTGCTATGCTATCAACTATTGTCAAACTTTATCAACCATGTCAAAGCATCAAGTCTTAACATTTTTCTTATGTTGCTTGCTTAGGGGAGTCTCAACATTTGATTTTTATTTTCTATGTCTCAATTTCTTGAACATGCTTAAGGTGACTCTTTAGTCTTAGTGCTCTTGGTCTTTCTATCTTCATGGTCTATGTCCACTTGCTAGTTATATTTTTGCTGAAATGGTTACCTTGATTTCTTGACTACACTCTTAGGTTGCGAAAGTTGTTCACTTATCAACCCACTTACTTTATCTACTTGGCTATTTGGATTCTTTTCTAGATCTTGACTTGAGTCACTAGTGTTGTAAGTTTCTTGGACACTTTCTTGACAATTCATTTTACTCTATCTTTACTATCTTGATAAGTGAACACTCTACCTCTTTAGTTTGGACATAAAGTTATCTTGTGTCACCTTCTTAGCTTCCGCTAGTCTCCTTTAGGCTTGATTATCTATCTACCACTATGGCATTCAAACCTTGTGCTACTAAACCTCAACCAAATCTAGATGATCATGATATCCTCCATGCCATTAAAGAGTTTCAAGATCTATATGCTCAATACAAATAACTAGAAGAGACAAATGATCTTTATTACCTTCATCTCTTTGAGTGAATGATAGAAATGAAGTCTAAACTTGAGAAAATATTAGAGGAGATGATTTCATTCTTAAATGAATCTTCCTTGAGACCTTTACATACACATGGTTCATCTTCTTCAAGGTCTACATATTCTACTCCAAGACATCAAATGCCTTCATCTTCTAGATCTAAAGACCTCCTTAGAGAGAAAGAAAGTGATACCTCCTTTGAGCCTATTGCAAGCTATCATGATGGACCTATCTTTTACCAAGACAATGATGAAGACATGGATGTATGCCATTCACTTGAGAAACAACAAAAGGACTCTAGAAATACTTTTGATAGAACTTTTACTCCCTTGAAAGATTATTATTATAACATCTTGCAAATACTCCTTGCTAATGAGCTCCTCAAGCTGCCTAAGTCTAGCTCATATGGAAACCCATTCTTGGCTATCTATTGTGCTTATCATCGAAATAATAAACATAGTACTTTAGATTGTATTGAGTTGGAACATAGAGTCCAAGATCTTATTAATGATGAATTTTTGATATTTCTAATGACTCATGTGATGAGGATACTTCTCTTGAGCAAGATCATATTGATGAACCTACGTCTAGTGGTGGTTTCATTGATACCTCTACTTCTTCCAACATTCATATGTCTCCTAAAGCTTCAAATCTTCCCAACATGCTTCCATCAAACAAAGAACCTAATGCTTTCCACACTAGCTATTCATATCCTCAAGGGTTACCTCTAAAAGAGAACCAAGATAATCTACACTTAGTTGCAAACCTTTTCCATGCTACTAAAGCTAAAAGTGCTCAACCTTCATGCAACTCTATGTTTTCTTCTCCCACTTCTTCTAATTCTTTGCTCTCTCTGCATTCCTCCTTGTCCTTAGAAGTGGCTCCATGTCAAGAGGACTCTCCAAAGGATAAATATCAAGATCAACCACTCACTCATATCCTTCAAAATGTCATCCTTCCACCTCCTAAGTATGATGATGACACTATATTTGAGCTTACTAAAAATTATGAGAAACCTTCCATGCCTATACTATCTAAAGGAACATGCCAAGATCAAAGTATTCCCTCTTGCTCCAGTTCTCAAAATCCACTTCAAACATATGCTCCAACTTTAAATGCTCCTATTGAAGATTTTGCTCCTATCAAAGCTACTTGTAAGTCTATCGATGGCCTTGGCTATGTTACTTGCTCTAAAGATGTTGATACCCCTTCTCACTATCCATTTGTATCTTCTAAGTCTATCCTTGGTCCTTATCCATCTAAGCTAAAGCCTTCAAAACTCCCTTCCATATTGGGACCTTATGTTCCTCCATCTCCATTTTCAACTTCTAGCTCATTACCCATCTCTCCTTTTTTACCTCAAGATCAACAAAGATACAAATCCTTAAGTTCTTCACATAAAGCTTTCCATCTAAACCAGTCATATCCCCCTTCTTCTTCCACAAGTCCCAAGTCTTTTGGAAGTAACTTAAATGTTCAATACAAGAAAAATAAGAAATACAAGAATCCATCTAAAAAAGATCACCATGTCTCCTCTAGTCGACATAGAGGCATAAAGTCAAAGGATATATCTAAGAAGAAAACTACAAAACAAGTATGGGTTCCAAAATCCATCATTGAAGATATTCTCTCTAAATCATCAAAAATAAATGAAAAGCCTACGACTATATGGATTCCAAAGTCTCTCTTAAAAGATTCTAATGTTGAGAAACAAGTGAAGTTGACATTCAAGATTCCAAAGACTTCCACTTCATCCTCTTCCAAAAGCATTCTTCCATTCCATGTGCCTAAACCATAACCTCTTCTACCCATTCACCATATTCCTTCATGTATTCCTTCATTTATGTTTCCTCCATCCTCTTGCCACCCTTCAAGGTGTGTGTTGATGTTGATCTTGCCTTCTTTTCTATCTACCCTTTCACAATCCGTCCATTCAATATCCTTCTACCTTCTATTATTTTCCCTCATTTTCCTATTCCTCCTATCTTCCAACCTCACTTTCTTTGCATAAAACCTTATCCTCCATTTTTCTCTTCCATCTTCCTTTCCCTATCAACATCTTTGAGCATATCATTTTGAATCCTTGACATATCATGGTTTATCCTTTCAAGGAGCATTATCTAAAAAACTTGCCTTCTTTCTAAAAAAATCAAAAAAGCAAAAAAAAAGAAGGAAAAATATGAAAAAGTGCCTTGGTGAAAACCACTTCTTATGGCACCTTGGTAGCAAAAGTAAAAAGAAATAAATTCATCCTATGGTGAAAACTAGTTCTTGTGGCACCTTGGATAAGTACCATGATGAAAACCTGGCAAAAAAGCATCATGCATAATTCTTCCATAATCCATCTATTCCCTCTTCTCTCTTTGATCTTGACATTGTTGAGCTATCCAAGCACATTGGCTATCTTATCTATCACTGACCCTATATTGCTTGTTCGTTCATATCCTTCATATCTAGCATTATTCCTATTGCTATCTTATCACTATCCTATCCACTTGATGTTGATCACTACACTCTCTTGGCATGTTCACTCTTTGGACTACTTGCTTTCATGATGTCTCATCACTATGCTCTTGCTATTGGCTTCTATGCCTCTATGCTATCTTGCTCATCAGCTTATGCTCCTGCTATCTCTTGCTCCTTACTTCCACTACTTATCCAAAATCTACTTCATATGGCTATATTTACCTAGCTTGGGTACTCTTGAGGATTCAGTCCTTTAGGATCACTTTCACTCACTTCATACTTCTTATCTCTCCATCTTTACTTATCCATAATATCCTACACCTTGCTAGACATTGGGATATATTGATGTGATCTTGCTTAAGAGCTAGCAATCTTGAAATTCTAAAAAAAAAATCCCCCAAAAAAATCATATATGATGCTGAAAAAAATCCAAAAAAATAGAAATTCCTAGTTTCTATACAGTTTCTTGCTTCCTACATTTTTCTGCTTTCGTTTGCTACTTATGCTTATGCATATGCTCTCACACTATTCAAAAGGAAACCTACCAAATCTAAAGGGTCATATCTTGATGCTTTTTAGGAGTCTCTTATGCGTCAGTCACCAATTGTTCCAACTGTGTCTGTCTACTGTCACCATCTTACTAAAGAGATGCTCTTACTCAAGAATCTCTTGTGCGTCAGTCACCAGCTGTTCTAATTGTGTCTGCTTGTTGTTGCACTACTACTGATGAGATTTCTACTACTTTTAAGTGTTGTAAATTCTTGAACACTTTGCATCAATCCAATCAATGCTATTTGAGCTATGCTAAGCTTTAAATACAAAAAATCTATAAAAAAAAAGTCTCATAAATATCAAAATAAAATAAAAATCATAATAGTTTAAAAAATACTCAAAAAAAACATTCATAAAACTCGTAAAATTTCAAAAACATCCATATATTCCATAAAAATCAAAACATTGTTTCATTTTCTACCAAGTTAAGTATTCACGAATATTTTCTTTCTAATGATCTGATATTTTCATATTTGTTTAGTGTCCATTTATAAGTGCCTCCTCCAGATTGGAAGGCCATGTATACCTTGAACAGGTTCATATGAATCATTGGTGAGGTCCCAAGTTAATATTCTCAAAATACTTCACTACAAAAAACCTATATTTTCAACACATCATATGCCATACAACAAATGTTTCAAGAACAAAACAAACTGTCAATTTTATTTCTTTAATAAATGAGTATTGCTTACAAACCATCCAAATGACAACAAAAGAACATCTATTTCCACAATTCCACAAAATAAAGAAACCAAAATACTGGATGCTCATTGAGCTCCTCCTCATGGAGGTTGGGCATTTGGATTTCCAGTTGGGGGCACACCTGTTTGCATAGTTCCAGATGATGAAGCTCCTAGTGTCAGTCTTACACCTTCCCAAATTGTATCCATAGGGATTAGGATATGCCCACATCTCAATAGAGTATTCATCTGTGCCATAAATGTCCTATCTAAGAAGGATATTCCTCTCTTATGCTCTGAAGGGACTGCCTGATGATACAATCCCATGTAGTATCCTACCTCTCATGCAAGCTTCTCTAACTGCTCTCAGACTTCATTCATAGCTAACCACAATCTCACTGCCCTAGGTAGTGTTTTTGCCTACTGAGCGATGTCCCATTCTTCCTTATACATATTCACAATCATTTTCCAGGACTCCCTCTAATGCTTCACTTCATGCATCTGATTCATGAAGTGGGTGATCCTTGCATTGCCAACATTTAATTGATCTTGTGATTGATACGCTATGGCATTAGTCTTTGCCATAGTTTCTCTAAATGCTTTCACCTAAGCTTGTAACAACACCATCTCATTTTGAATTTTTTCCACTGATGCTTGCTTTACTGCTAGAGATGCCTCTGCAATCTCTGCTCGTGCTCATTCTACTACCAACATTGCTTCTGCTTGTTTTGCTTTCTCGTGTGCTCCATCTTCTTGGGTTCTCTCAATCAAACCTTGAAATAACTCTACATCTTTCTTTGTGTTATTATCTTGCTTCGTCTCAGCCTCTAATGCTTTCTTAAGCTCCACTTCCATTACCACATCTGCATCATGAATTGGTTGTAAGACAACGCCAAGTTGCACTTCTCTAAAAGGATGAAATGAAGACATAACAAAACTACTTACCTTCTCTACAGATAAGTTGATCATTCCCCCAAGTATATTCTTTCCATACCAATATGGTGATGCCACTAGCTTCACCATAGGTCCTTGCTCTATAACTGGGGTAGTCCCTTCCATAGGTGTTTGATCATCTGGCTGGCTATCTGTCAAGAAGACACGCACATTGCTATCTTCTAGTTGTGTCTTCCCACTTGGAGATCTAGTATGGATCATGGGGTAGTTCACCTTGACTTGCCTCTATGGCTTCTCATTCACACCAACACACATTTTGATGAGAGGATGCTCTACTCACTTCTTGGTGACTATGTTTCACTCTTCTCCTTTGCCTCCTTAGCCACTTTCCATCCACCAAGCTTTCACTATTATCCTTGATCCATCCTCCAATTCTTGCCTCTACCAACTCAAGTTTTTGTTGTGGATGCTCTTGTGAGTCCACCATTGCTATTTTCAAATAGACAATTATTTGCTTAGGCTTCTCTTGTGTCTGTTAATCACTCAAATACACTATGAGATCAATGGGTATCGCTCACCTATTTATGGCAACAAACTCTCAATACCTTCTATTATACACTGATGACTTATTGGGAACAAGTGATTTTTCCACCATCTTTTTCACAAATGACGCATAATAATGCCACTCTAATTGATTTTAGCACATCTCATGACATATCAAAATTGCACAACAACCAACCTTATCTTGCCACTTAAGAATACATGCCTTTTGATTGCTGCACAACAATACTGATTCTTCCAAAAGATGTTTCCCATCTGCACTCCTACCTGTCATCCACACATGCTAACACCAAATACACTTTAACAAACACTCTGAATGCAACACCTTTTGTGAGCTGTCATACACTAGATCAAATCCAATGTGCCTAAGTACTTTCACTTTTTTTTATCATAGCTTTTATTCTTCTAACTGGGGACCATATTCCCATTTATTATACAAATTATTGTATATTATACATGCTTCACACACAACCACAACTACAAAGGATTGGAAAATGCTTATTTTCTCTTATGCCATGATTTCTTGCAACTCAATGATGTTCAAAACTAGAGGAGAAAGGACTGTGGGACATGATCTTTTTTTTTTTTTGCTTGATGGTTTAGTTCCAACGATCTGAAGAATCCATATGAAAGGGGTGTCTACTGTAAGAGCCTCTATCTTGTGTTGGATGGCCGTGTATACCTCAAATCCTTTTATATGGATGCTTTACTAAGGTTGGTTCTTCTCCTTGTCTATTTGAATGAGTTCTCTATGCTGTAGAACATATTGATACTTGTCCTCTTAGTAAACGTACGGGTCACTGTGAGTATACTTAGCAACCTTCTATCTCAGGTTATGAACACAAGGGTCATTACAGGTAGAATACTTCCTAATTACTTAGCATGAGAAGGATCTCTTGCGTGTCTAGTGTGCTTGTCTACAAGAAACATTATGGTCATCCTAGCCTTTATGCTTTGATGCTTATGTTCCCTTGCTAAATTAAAAGGGATAGGTGTTTTGGTCATTTTGGCTTCTTGCACCTTAATGCTTACACCTCATTCCGACATCCAGATAAGGTCATATTCATATCTTCATAGCTCATGCTAGTGATGATTGTATGATCTTATAAATGCTCAATGATGAAATAAGATTCTAAACGTTATGCATCTCTTGCTAGTAAACCAATTTGCATGTTAGCTTGCATTATAGGGTCATTTTTAGCTTAATCTTGCATATGGAGAAAGCTCTATCTCTTAATCATCTACGGATGTGTCAGTTAGCTACATTTATCTTTTCTTCCTTATTCTTGAGCATATTTTCATATCTTTTGTAGTCTTGTCATTTCACTCTCTCACTTCAAATTTCTTATTTTGACCTACTTGCACCTATAGCTAAAATCGAAACCCTGAATTCATTTCGGGATCAAAATCAAAATCTAAGTTCATGATTAAGGTCAAAATTGCATTTTAAAATCTATTTCTTTCTATGTAGTTAGTTGACTTTCTTGAGCCTATCTTTGATTCTCACTGGGGCATTTCTTCACTTCTTCATTTTCACATTGCTTCCGTTCTCTTTTCACTTACCATATTCACTTCATATCATGTTTCTTGATGCAGGAGCATCCAAGGGTATAAGGGCAATCCTGTGTCACCCAAAAAAATGTACTTAGACTTAGTTTATGTTTCATGTGTTTTCATTTCTGGATACCCATTTGGGTCAAATAAAGGTTCCAACTCTCACAGTTCCACTATCAGTGTTCTAGGTTAGAGTATTTGAACACCTTGGGATACATGTAAATGTCAAAAAAATAGGAGTATGTAATTGAGCCATCATTTTGGTGAACTAGAAGGTGTAAATTTCTCGGATGATTGTAATTATAATTTAGAGCATTCTAGAAAAAGAATCAGTTCAAAAGGCCCCACAGTTTGAAAGTTATCGCAGTTTTTCAGTTTTTGGAGACATCCTAAGAATGCTTCAAAGTTAGGTTCAGGGCATTAAATGACCTTGAACAAGGCCAAAAAATGGGGAATGAATGAATCTTGTCCATGGGGCTATAGAGCACTTTGAGAGCTTTCCGAAAATGTAAATGGTTCGTCAATCAGAGCTACGATTCAAAAGTTATGCCTCCCAAAAGTTCAGTTACTGTTTCTGGATTCTTCTAATTTTGTACCAACTTCTAATGCAACTTCTGGATCCTTCTATTTGGTTGGTGGATGCCAACTAGCACTTTCTAGAATTTATTCCTAATCCTTAACCCTTCGGGTCTATTTAAGAACATTTCTGGCATTGTAAAAGGCAGTTCGGAGTGGAGTTTGAGAGAAGGTACTGGGAGAAGAATTTATCTCTAGATTTATGCTATTGTAAGCCCTTAGGGCATTTTTTGAAGTCTATTTTCTCTGTACTGAATGTATTAGCATATTTACATAGTTAATAAAATTTTCCCCTTTCATGTTGTGTCCATTCTGTTATTTGGCTTGACCCCATCATTTCTTCTATTTCATACTTGCTTGGGGAATACTTGCATTTTATTATTGATTGTTCTTGTTCTTTATTGATCATATCTTGCTAGTTTTTGTACTTCCTCGATCATTTTGATTTCGATCCCGAGGGGGCAGACATAATCTATCATTGCTATTTTTTTGGCAACATTTTCTCTTTTAGGGGCATATGCTTGACCATTTCTATTTGCTCTTGATCTATCTAGTGTCCTAGACTATCACTATTAGTCTAATCACTCAATGCTTGCTAGTGCTATTATAGTCTCTTTATTTTTTGACTACATGTGTTCCCATATCGATCACACATTAGTTAGAGAATGACTTCATACTTTGAAGTTAGAGCTATATATCTATTTGCTATCATGGCTTCTTCATTTGATGTGTTCCCATATCGATCACACATTAGTCAAAGACGGGAAAATATAATCACCCAAAATTGGTCCTGCAAAATTAAATTGCTAAATTCATCAATTCTTATGATCACATCAAGAAAAATTGAACAATCACTAAATCAAATTCTAGCTCATACTCATTAATCTCTCATTTCTACCTAGGATGGCTATACATTTGAATTTATTTAAATGTTAGACATTCTAATTTAATTCAAATTTGAACCCCTTTGAGAAAAATACATGAATATCCATTTTTAATAAAATCAAAATGAGTCATATTTCCAATCAAATTAAAAATACAAAGTGGAATAAGGGATCTTAATTTGACAATATTCTATCTATAGTGGAATGAAGGATCTTATTTTTAAATTCATTTCACTCCTTTAACACTATATTAATTAATTTAATATCTCCTTTGACATTATGATTAGTTATTAATTAATTAATTATATTTTGTCATATTCTTCTACTTATTTAATTAATTTTACTTAATTAAATAAGTTCAATTCCCTAATGTATTTTGAATTTAATTCAAATACTCCCCTCTAATGTGTTAAATTCATTTAATGTACAGTGACATCATATGTTCCCTCTTAAATAAATTCAATTTTAAATTCCTCCGCTATGAATTGTCTTCCACTCACCTCATTCTTTATTCCTCCACTATGACATGTCTTCCACTCTCCTCATTTCTTTATTCCTCCACTATGACATTTTCCCCATTACCTTCAATTTTAAATTCCTCCACTATGAATTGTCTTCCACTCACCTCATTCTTTATTCCTCCACTATGACATGTCTTCCACTCTCCTCATTTCATTATTCCTCCACTATGACATGTCCCCCATTACCTTCAATTTTAAATTCCTCCACTATGAATTATCTTCCACTCTCGTCATTTCTTTATTCCTCCACTATGAATTGTCTCTTCCATTAGAGTATGATCCACTTATTCTAGATTCATCTCAAACCTTGATTGGTATATTCTTGTCTTTTGATCTCTATCGTCCATTTTTCTTTAAAAGAGAGAGAGATTTTCCCCTCAAAGGATCCACACACTTGAGTATTGTTGTGCTGCAGGTTTTCTATTGGGATTCTTGAAGAGCCTTTTGTGGATAAATTTTATTTCTTGTCTACATTTCTTTCATCCATGGCATTTTTTCATATGGCATTCTAGTCTAGTTGCATGTTAATATAGTTCTTTTGCAATAGCTTAGCTCACGTAGTCTAATTCGTATGGATGTAACACTTTCATTTACTTAGCTTGGTTGCATTGTGCATTTCATCTTAGTTTATTTCTCATTCTTGCATTGCATATACAAGAGCTCTTGACACTAGCATTCTTGCTCTTGCTCAAAGAATCTCCCATCTCATGGTTTACTAGCAAGGGCTGTGTTTCTAAGGCTTAGCTGAGAGCTTCTTTTGTGCTTATTTGTATGCCTCTTGCACTCCATGACTAGGGAGCTCTAAGCTGGCATCTCAAGCTTTCCAATATATGGAAAACCTTGGATAGAAGGGTTTAGAGAAGTGCACTTTTCTTAGTGTGCAATCACATAAGCTAAGGAAGTGTTAAACCTAGACCTATGTCAAAAAATATAATTCATAATTCATAAATGCACAACGTTAGAGCCTTCTTAAGATAGTGATGTATTTAAAGGATAACTATCAATCTTACTCTCTAAATTGATGTACAAAAGTCACAAGCCCACAAAAATCTATATTAAACACAAAGAAGAGTGTTGCACTCAAAGGGTAATCCTAATGCTTAAGTTTGGTTGTATTGTACACTATCATTATGTTATATCTATAATTGAACCTGTAATCCTAAATTATCATAATTTTTATAGTCCTAAGTTATTAGATTTATGAGAATACCATGCTCAGAAGGTAGCTCTAGCATTCATAATGTCTAATTCCATGTAGAGAAGTCAAAACAACATATGCATTTGTGATCAACAATAGAATGTTTAAATTTGATATTAAGACAAAAAATAACTCATCATATCAATTTAAATAATTTAAAAACCAATATATTAATACATTATGCATTCAATATAATGGTATTTATTGCAATATAATTGTGTTCTCTTTGAAGGAGGAAAGAAAATTTCTATCTATTTGTTAGCAAAAAATATTTATGCCATGCGGCTTAGGATTTGTATCTCTAAATTTTAATTCATTGAAAATAGAATGTTTGTAAACTGTTTAACAAGAATCACCCACCTACCAAAATTAAATGCATGGAACAATGTTTTGTCAAATAAATATTTTTCTTAGAAGATGTGTTTTGGAGCATTTATCAAAAATTACATAAGATATGCATTTGGCCATAGTTTTGGGCCAACACCAAATAAAAGAAGTGACTATTACGCCAAGGATTTAGTCTTGATCACCATCATATCTTTTTATTTATTTACATTAAATAATTTTTATTGAACAATCTATTACTATTTTTAAAGATGGGGAGGTGGGGATGGGGTAGAGCAAATTTTGCAATCTATTCTTAGAGTTATCGCCCAAATTTTTGTTCAATAACACAATAATTTGTGTAATCAATTCCAAATTTTGTCTTATATCCCTCACTAGACAAAACCTTTACCTAAATTAAGTCAAGTCAAAACTCAAATTTTTTCTTGGAAATGATAATTTGTGTAATCCATTCCAAACTTTATGTTTTATCCCTCATAATGCACAATCAAATAGTTCATTAGAAATGAAAAACAAAATCCATCATTTTCCCTTTTTCATTACAAAGACTCTTAGATCAATAGGTATCTTTTTTAGCTCCAAAAATATCATCCCACTTCATTAAGAATTTTGGGGAGATAGGCACATTTCTTTATAGTTTGGTGTGAACTTGATAATTCTATCGTAATATAAACTATCTCAGAAGATTCACTATCATTCACAATCAAAATTTCTACATCTACAAAGCCTTATGATGTTAGATATTTCCTTATGATACGATTTGATCATCCACACTCTTCTTAATATTAAGAATCTAGACAAAATCAATGACACCAAGGTCTTTGAAAAATTTGCAACATTGTGAAAAGGTCTATAGATGCAACTTAGTTTAGAAAAATTATAGGTACACATTGTCAATTTTATTTAGTGTATCTTTGTTAATTTTGTTGCATAGAAAGTTAGAATTGAATATTCTGCCCCAAATAAATTGTATTAATGAATTTTCCAAATTTAAAAACTCTTAGAAATAATTGTGTAAATGTGTTTTGTGTGAATATTTTTTCTCATCCTTTTATAGGATGATAACAAGTTTACATAGTTAATTCTAAAGCTCTTTTACACAGAAGTCTGTGTTGAAGTTTTCCTCTTGCTGGCAAGCAGGGACATACTCAAGAAGTCAAGTGAACTTTTCCTTTTATCCATTCACTAACAATTCCACTTGTTTAAGGTTTTTAAATTCTGACACTCTCTAGTCATAAAAGGATTGGGGTAACCACCTATTTTTGAATATTGTTACAAATTTGTCCCAAGTAATAATAGTGGTCTTAAGGTTAAACTATATTTTATTGTTTTACCACTAGGTAGTAGCTTCTCAAGTAAACTATTAAATTCCCCAAATGGATTTAATGTTTTAGAAAAATCCTAATTCCAAAATATTTTTCCATCTTAAATAGTTGTGCCTCGGTGACATTCCTAGACTCAGATCCTAAAAAGTTTGGAGGTTTAATTTTCTTTATGTTAGAAAATAATTCACTAGCTATCTTAATCCTCTTTTTAATTTCTAGTTGAGTTGGAATTGGCCTATTACCTTGCTCACTACGAGAAGATGGTTCTAGTTTAGTTCTAGGAAGGGGTGAGGATTGGGTGTGTTGATGTCCTTGCCAAAGTTTATTTATTAGACCATTCATTATTTTTTTCATTTTCTCTATTCGAGCTTGGGTATCAAGTAGTACTTAAACAAGTTGGTTCATAGAACCTCATGAGTTTTCCTCCCTAGATATACCATTCTTTTCTCAATTATTATTTTCATTGTTTGTAACTATTTTTTGATAAGTTTCCTAAAATAAAGTTGGTTGCTAAAGAAGTAAAAAGAATAAGTAAATAAACTATATCATTTTCTCTCAACACTTTTTTTATTGATTTCCATTGTCAATTCAAAATAAAATAATGAATTTATGTTGCAATTGTAACTACACTTACTACAAAATTTACCCACTACCATGAGTATAAAATTTCAAACATTTCTCTTAAAGGAAATTAGACATCCTATCCCTTGTTATTTTGCTTGTTCCCTTCCTTGGGCTCATTTTCCCAAAACAAGGTGCTTATACATCATAAGTGGGTCAATTTTCTTTGAATTCTAGACTTGGATAATTTTATTTCTCATGATTACCTCCTTGGCAGCAGTCCATTTGACTATTTTCTCTCTAATTTTCATTAAGGTATGTGCTAATGTTTCATCATCTTTGGGCATGGAATAGAATGAGTAATAATATTTAGACATGTTATTAGTTATACAAATATGAATTAGATGGTAGGGTTTCTTCCAAGGCATCTATCGAGTCCTCATACCACTCTAATTAAAACACTTTAATTTTAGTTTTAAGTTAATGATGAACCCAAGGTTCAGTGTCAAGCGTAGGTCTCTAATACCTTAATGTTTTAAATAGAGAGATTAACTAGCTATCTAAAAAACATGAATGTAAAGTAGTATCTAAAAATAATTAAATACCCCTTTGATGAACTAAATTCACATGAATGTAAAATAGTATCTAAAAATGGTATTAGAGCCAAGTTCCCTTGAAGAAAGTTTTGTCACTTAAAAGAAGATTCTAAAGACTCGAATAGTATAAGGACAATATTGCAGACTAAATATTTGTGATTCAAGATTGCATACATAAGGAAATTCATATTATATATGTAAAATTCTAAGAAAGGAAGTCTTCAATTTTATCTTCTATTAGTAGCAACAATCACACAAGAAAGGAAATACAAAGTCTCTAGAAAGTGGAATTCATAGGAGCAATGTAAAGGAGCAAGCATAGAAAAATTATTGTTATGAAAACTGATGTTCTAGAGGCCATTACATAGAGTACTTGGTGAATATCGTGTGACTTGATATTTAGGATGCCATTACTCACAATACTTAGTGAATATCTTGCATCTTGACATTCTAGAGGCCACTACTCAAAGAGTATTTGGTGAATATCACATGTTGATATTTTGGAGGGTAATACTCATAATATCATACACGATATCAAACTTTATTGAGTACATGGTGAATATCATATATTGATGTTCTACAAGCCATTAGTTAGAGTATTTGGTGAATATCATATGTTGATATTCTAGAGGCCAATACTTATGTGATTCCAAAATGGTGAATATCATGTGTTTTACAGATCATTACTCATAATATTTAGTGAATATTATACATTAATATTTTGGAGGCCAATACTCATGATATCAAATGTGATATTAAATTGGTGTGTATCTTTTGATCAAAGACATCTTCAAAATATTTCATTCCTAATATTAAGAATGGTGTAATATATGTTTTGTGTTTATCCTCCCTAGCTAAGAGGGAATGTTGATGTTTGGTAGCTTTAGTTGGATAAAATCATGAGACCTAATCAAAGTTATATATATATATATATGTGTGTGTGTGTGTGTGTGATATTATATGTAATATATATGTGACATATATAGATTAAAAATTAAATTTGTAATGGCTCTAAAATGTGCAAATTTGTTAAAAACAAGCCTTCCTTTGAAACCATCAACAGACAAATACTTTGAAAAAACTAAATATGCAAAAGTAAGAGCTCTACCCATTTTCAACAAGTTTGAAGCCCTTAGAGAAAGTTTAGAATATAGACTAGAGAAGAAGGATAGAATAAAATACAACAATCACTCAAGGCTTAGATCAAAGCTACCATCAAATTCTATGTCTAAAAAAATCCAGAAAAGTTACTTTTCCAAAATAAACTATGTGCTAAAGACAAGATCAAAATATGATGACCTTTAAACCAAGAAGAAATAGATTAAACATGACATAGGGAAAATCCAAATCCCCAAAATCATGCAGAGAATATCCTAGAAAAGAATGAAACCACTAAAGGATGGATGATGATTAGAAACAAAAAGAACCAAAGAGAGAGAAAATAATTTAAATCCATTCCCATATCGGTAAGCGATCAACAATTTCAAAAATTTTATAGGGCCTTACCAAGATCGATGGAAAATTTTTAATGGCCTACTCAGAGATCCTTGGAACACAAGGATAAAACATGTACTAAATAATTTTTTTCTTAAGATAAGTTACTTAACAACAATTAAGGTAACCAAGTGCAAGATTGAAACATCTAAGCAAGGTAATAAGAATGGGAAACATGGATAAACTCACATGTTCACCTACACCAATAAAAGTCTTACAAACACTTCCAAAGATCTTTAAGCACTAAACCATAACTTACAAACCAAAGATCACATAAATCATGATAATACACAAGGAGAGATGTTCTTTATAAATGCCAAAGAGCAAGTTCCTATCATGGTTAAACATACAAGTCCACTTCCACTAATCATAACATATTCAAGAATTACAAGGAGAGATTGACAATGACCATGCACAAGATAAGGGCTCAAAGTTACAACCACTCATCTACTAGACACCATGCTGAAAGATAAATGTTGAATCCTGAAATTTGGCTAAGTTTGAAATCTAGAAGCCCTGAAATTTGGCTAAGTTTGAATTTCTGAAGCCCAAAAATTTCCTATAATCTTTATCTTAACTCAAAGAGGTTTGGAGCCAATAGTGGCATGTTGTGATAGTTAATTTTTTGATTTGTTATCCTTTCCATCAAGGTTCAAATGTAATGGGGTGAGGTCCCCCGTTTGTGGCCTCACTAGTTCATAACTCTAGGTCAAAGCGTTTACCCCTTTAAGATTAAAAAGAAAACTCGAAGAGGTTTGGAAGGTGTGTAATCCAATAGGGTGTTCAAAACCAACTTCCAAACTTTCCTCAGCAAAACAAAGATGCCCACTACTTCTCGCATGAGGAAAATTTTCCTTACAATCTCGCATGAGACTATGCATTACTGTGCATGAGAGAATGCATTTGGTCGCACAAGATAATACATCTTTTTGCGCTAGATAATATGCTTCTACGTGTGAGATAATGCATTTGTTGCATGAGAGAATACCTTCTTGCACATGAGATAAGATACATTTTCATGCAAGAGGGTACATCCTCATGTGTGACTTTACTTAGTTGCGTGAGAGAATGCCCTTCCCAGGCAACAAAACAACCAACAACATAACTAGAAAGTAAAGAGATAGCATAAAAATATGAAATCTCCACATCTGGGAGTATCAAATCCATGTAAATGGAGGAATCATCACTCAAGAGCATAATGGAGATCAAATAACTCAACCTTTAATCCATAGAATCAAATTCAATCATGTGGAAAGGAACATCATAGTGAACATACATGTGCATAAATCATCTATCACAAGAAGGAAAGCACAAGCAACGAAGTCACCAAACTAAAAGAAATTTTGCTTTTTTCCTCTCAACCATAATGGCATCATGAGACCTCAAGGACCCTAACCATCCACAAGCATGAATCTCAAATTACAAACAAAATAGTTGGAGTTGTCTCATGAGCTCATTCTTACCAATAACTACCAAATAACATCATAACAACAAGTACATCCAACATGCTAATCTACCAATAACATCACTAATCCAAAGTAGTGGCAAGAGACATCTTCTACAAATATAATACAACATCATGATAAAGGAATTCATCAAGTAATATACTAATAATCATCTAGACATGATATGAAATGCATTCAATGTAAAACATAAATAACAAGAGAACATACTCTGAATCGACCTAAGTACCAAGTGAATATCCCTCATTGGCCTCGAACTAGAAGTAGACCATCACTATACACCAATCGCCAGTAATGGTATAGATAGCTATGCCTCCCAACCACATGGTACCTGTAGGCCCACTCCCACCGTGCTCATGGAGATAATGACCCAACCATAATCGCATAGGGAAATCACCCATGGCTAACACACATGCCAATCAAGAACATAATACCAACATCTATATGCTCATGAAGATAATGTAATACATCAGGTCATTGGTCAAATCCACTATGGATAACTATGTAGGGACTCTAGTGGAGTGGCATTACTTGCCATCGAGTAGTGCAAGTACTTCAAGCCTTTGATCAACTCCCTTAGGAGGCAAGACTCAAAATGTATTTTTGATCAACTCTCATAGGAGGCTAGATATTGTACCTTCAATCAACTCCCTCAAGAGGCTAGACACACACACCTTCAATTAACTCCCTAGGGAGGCCAAGTGTTTGATAATCTTACCTTTCATTAAGTTTTTTTTTTCATTAATTCATTTATCTATCACTTGTTAGAACTTCTTCATGCTACCATTTTAGAATACACACTAGGGTATGGGAGAGAAGCCGCTCCACACATCTACCCTACATAACCATGCTCATTACATGATGAGTTCCCAAAGACAATTTGAGTTCCCAACCCAACCCCAAATGAACAATCTCTCTACCGACCTATATCCAGGAGTTGGGTCTCGCAAGATCCCATCATATGCACACGCACGTTCTCATGTGTGGGCACAACCAACTTCACAAAACAATCACATAATACCAATGCAAGGGTTGGATATGAGAAATCCCACAAAAAAACAAGAACAACAATCTCACTCAACTAACCTATGTCTGGGAGTATGGATTCTTCATGAATCCCAATAAGGCAACAAAACACCCAACATCAAGAACTCACTCAACCAGGCTAAATCTAGGGGTATGGATTCTACATGAATACCAATACGAATACAATAAAAACCATGGTTAGATTTGAAACCTAGAATTCATTCCAAATCAATGACCCAAAAGTAGTGCTAAGAAATACCTAAGAAAGTTGGGCAGCACATATATTGAGGCAAAGTAAAAAATAACCAAAATTCAATGAAATTAAATCCCTTTTTACAATCGGGTATAAAAACTCCAAATATCAAATAAAATTTGGGTTGGGAGTCTGTATGCAAAAATGACCAACATAATGGTCTAAAAACCCAAAACCCCAAGTCAAGAGACAATCAAATGCTTATACCTACCCAACTGGGTAGAGCCAACATATAGGAATAGAGGGGAACACTAGTTCTCAACCTCCTAGCAAACAACTATCCAAAACAAACTCTAAAACAAAGCCAAAATGCAAAATCAGGAGAGCCCTACCTAGTAGCCAAAAGGGAAAAATATGGGAATATTTGTGATAAAATAATTGCTTCACTAAAGCTACTAAAATTCTCAGCAAATCAAGGTCTCCCCAAGCTGGATCCAATGAGATCAACCTTGTGCCAACCCCACGCCCACAACTCCCATAACAAGAAAAATAGCAATTCATCCTTAAGAGGATTTGGGATTTTGCTCTCCAAAATCAAGTTTCAAAATTGAGAAGTAAGAAATAACTCAATTTTTGGGATATATATTCACTTTAGAAGTGCAATATAAAATTAGGAAAATAATTGGCTTACTAGACTAAACCCATTCTCAACCCAGACAAAATTGGGCAATTCTAATTAAATAGAACTCAATTACGACAAAGTTGCCAGTAATTAAAATGGATATTAAATCAATATAAAATTCCCTTGAGACATTAAATCACAATAATTAGATAACTTTCATGATCATTGTGTATTCCTAAATGTACAAACATACTCACTGATCTAATCACATAATGCATTATGAATTTGGATTTACCAATTACAAGAGAATTAAAATAAAAATAAAAGATACATCATCCATATAGGGATGATACCGGCTCAACATGAAAGGTATGATCACTAACTCCATGTGCCACTTTTAGGGATTTAAGTCATGCACAATAAACAAACACAATCAAGTGTAGATGCACAATATATAATAGTTGAAGCAACAATTATATGAAATTGCATAATTAAAGCATCTAACTAATTTCATTAAAATAATCTATTTAAATCATTCATTTTCACAATAGCAAAATATTACTGCAAGAGCGATGTAAATATTCATAACATTATCACATCACAAAGAAAGATCATCAAAGTTGCATCTGTAAGGATGACTTATGGAAATCAAAAGGGAGAGGCACTATAAAATCAACCAAAAAATCTCTTTTTCAAATTATAGAAGGGATCGACCAACCTAGAAACAGTGTATCAAAGCCCTATATGTAAATATCTTGAAGCTCTTATCCATGTTGAAAGCAAATAGGATCCCCTAAGGACTAAAGTCCCATGTCAATTCCCTAAATAAGCCTAGATCCCCATCAAAAAGGATTTTACCTAGTCTTTCCTCAATACTCCTCAAAATAAAACTCTACAACTATACTAGAAACCTGCGTCTACCCCAACTCCTAGTCGTGCCCTAAAAAATACTTTTTGGAAGAATAAGCAAAATCGTAACACAATTATAATCAACAACCCCCATGGTGAAAGCTGTTGGTCAGAATGTGAAAAGCTAGGAGTCTTTGCCTATTGGAATGGTTATTCAATTAGCTTGAAGATTTCTATGATGAATAGGTAAGTATAATTTCCCTCTCAAATCATTTGATATACATACATTGTAAGAGAATAGTAATTAAAAATAGTTTACTTTCAAGATCTTTAATATGCTTTTTCAAAGGTTTTAAGATTATTATTTTTAAATGGATGCCAAAATCTAATGAAGAAGTAATAAAAATATTAACAATGCCAACCTAGGTAGAATTCAAAGAGATCCCAGTAGAACTCATCAATTTCCACACTCTTTAAAAAATAGGCTCCTCATTAGGATAATTTTTAGGTATAGATGCTAATAACAAACTCTCAAATAGGGTTAAAACCTTAATCAATCTAAAACCTAACCTAGAAGATACCAACCCAATTAAAATAATAACCAATAGATCAATATACAATCTAAGTTATTCCAAATTTGAAAAAAGCATACATGAAATCATTATTTTGGAACACCATAGAATTTCAAAGACATAAAGTTTTACATATAAGGTCAAAAACTTAGATTTAAGTCCAGTATTCCCAAGGGTTACAATTTGGAAGGAAAATGGTTATGTAGAACAAAACAACAAGAAAATATTGTTGAGAAATTTAGCCTTATAGTGAATTGAATATCATACTGAGATGATAGCTCTTCATATACTTGAGAACATCATGTGCTCTACAAATCCTCCCTAGCTCAAAGGGAGTGTTAAAGTTATAGCTGCAGTCAAATTGACTCGATATCCATTATTGTTATTAGTAAATCATCATTTCCTATATATATACATATTTACATAATAATAATATAATATATTATATATATTATAGTATATAGTATATATACATAATATATTATATATAATACATATATATTATAGAAATTATTATTAAATATATTAATTAAATGATGATTAAACCTTAGAGACATGTCTCCTCCTCTCATATTTATATGAGATCCAAATCTACATTTGGAACACATCAATAACATTGGCAATGTTAGTACATTTGCATAAAATGATCCATGTTACTCAACATGGTATCAGAGCTTAGTTGGGAGGAGGACATCAATGAAGAATTCTTATATTTGGATAAATATAAGGAAAACAATGGAAGATACAAAGATAAATGAATCAAAAGAATGCATTCAGTGATAGAGTAAACCATATTAATGTTTGATTAGCATACCATTAAGAAATTACAATATCATTTTTTCTCTTCCTTTTTTTGGAGATGAATAGAAAAGGTGATCAACCATTTCATCAGACAATTGATAAAGTAACAAAAGAAAAAGATGAACATTGCCTTTGTGTGACATCTCATCTACTAAATGTAATTTACATTGCACCCCTTCAATCTATAGGCGACTCCTAAGAAGAGATCACAATCATTATGGCATAGAGGAAGTCCAAATCGATACATTGATATGCAAATCAGAATGATAAAATGATAAAAGGGTGCAAAGTATAAACTATGATATCAATATTCATTGCAGATAATTCAACACCCCTTTGGTCATTGTGATGGGTGCTCCCAAGACATCATTTTTTGAGAAGTAAGGAACTGCCAAAAGGATGAGTACAATGGGTAATAACACATCATGTCAAAACAAATATCTCAAAACCTTGATCATTTGCAAGATGCTACATTAGCACTTGAATTCATTTATAAAAGATAACACATAATTATTTTGCCTATACACATTGATTTCTATGTTCGTATTGGTTTTTGACACTTGTATTGATCAAGAAATAGGTCATAAATAGTGGCTATGTTGGTCAAATAGGATTATTATCTTGTCATAATGGTAAGACCAAAATAAATGACTCGTGATCATATAGTCAAAGAAGGATATACATAGAAATAGCCCCTCATGGATATCACGACTCCGATCACAACACATGGCTAAATATAGTACATCATATATAGTAAAATATGTTAGATCAATTTTTGGTGGAAGTAAAAACATAAATAGAAATCATGAAGACAATTGCATTACAGAAGGATGCAGTCTATGACTATCAGTGGAGTACAAAGATAGTGGACCCACATCTCAGTCAACATCTCAATCCTATTTGGAAAACCATCATGTTATTCCCTTATTCATAAGCACATGCCTAAGTAATTCTTGGGAGGGTTGTACAAGGGGCACATGAGTTGACTAGGAGGAAAGACGCCCATAAAATAGAGCAGTAGGTCCTATTGGACATAGGGAGCAATGAGATCCAACATCTAAAAGAAAAATTAATCCATAGTCACATGCATACAAATAAGAGTGTTGGAAGGAAGACACGTTTGATAGGAGAAGGATGGAGTTTAGTCAAAAACCAAAACATAAGAGAGAATTAAAAAAGGCAATATGTGTTGGCATTAAGTTATTATTGCCATTAGTGACAACACTTATCTATATCAGTATAGCTACCGAGCCCAGCACTTAGTTTCCTATGCTCACCAAGCATTCTAGTGTTAACCAAGCTTTGAAGTGTTCAACAGTTTACACCAAGTAGAATAGTGGCTACCGAGTGAATACAGGCAATGTGAAGACCAATAGTGTCTACCGAGCAGTAAGTTTGTGCCATGGAAATTCAATGTAAACCGAACATTGGAAGAAGTAGTGTTTACCAAGTGAAACAAGGTAAACTTAGTATGCAGTATCTACTGAGTCACTAGTGGTCATCAAGTTCAAAACTACATCGAGTGATCAATATGGACCGAGCCTTCACTTCTACCAAGTGCATGATGATACCATGTAATGCAGTGGACACCAAGTATTAGAAGGTCACTAAGTCAGTTCAGTGAACCTGAGTTAGTTACTATTGGGCCAACTTTGTAATGTGTTGTTCACTTGTATTTTGGCTGACCTTGCAATTTTGTAAATTGGAAAGGTATATATGTAAGATGCATTGTAAGATATCATTGCATTGAAGTACTATGAAATATTTTTTGAGAAGTGCATGCGAAGGATTATCAACAACAGTTTAAGGAATGCAGGAAGGTCAATATAGGAGTAAAAAAGTCATATCTATCACATAAGGTGATCAATACATAAAGGATCTTATCAGCAATCAGTTGTAAGTAGATCCACTGCTTCATCCTAATAGGTGAATCAATTTCTAAATCCTTTAACAAGGTAGACTTAAAAATCTTTGTATAAATCTCTTAACCGAGTGCATACTTCATTGTATGTTTGTAAATCCTCTAACAAGGTGGACCTAGCAGTCCTTTGTGCTCCTAATAGGGCAGATCACTAGAAGTGGTTAATGTAAGCCTTAACAAGCCAACTTTGTGCTATAGTAGTAGTTTTGTGGGTACCATCCCCACCCCAATTTTAATTTCTATTTGGAAGGTTTTTGGGTCACCAAAACATTGTGTTCTTTTGTGTGATGAATGTTTTATCTTTCAATACTAATGTATGCAGTAGTATAGATGGATTTGTGATGAATTTAAAAGAAAAGTTTTGAAGTTACTGATTGACCACTCCCCTCTCAGTAACTTATCTAGTCTTAAATATTTCCAACAATATGAAGATAGGAAAAAGATAAAAATAATATGTTTCAATATAATGATAAAGATTATTGGAAAAGCTATGATAAATATGGATGTTGCGATAAATCAACAATAGTAGAAGGAATAGTGATATTAAAGAAACATCCATGCTAAATGAAGTCTACATATTTAATATTATTTTGGTGGACATTTATAGTAGAGAGAAATTTCAGAGAATGATGAAATAACAAAGGCAATGATCATCTTGATATACAAGCAATGTATAGGAATTTAGTAGCCCGTAGTTGGTGTGAATAAGGGAGCAACGTGACTCACTCATCTTATGGGAATTCTAAAATTGTGGTCATAATATATTACCACTCCAAAACTACATCCAACAATAATACCATGCAAGTTCAGTCAGTCGCCATCATAGAAAGTGCATTCTAAAATAGAAGGTGCATATGCCCTAAATAGTACTCATACTCGAGGGACATTACATGAATAAAAATGATATTAATAGGGTAGTGAAGAATCCTCATGGAAGAGTATGAAGGATATTAAGGAATATATTGGAAATATTCTCTACTAGGCAAACAATAGATTCATCAATTTATACATTAAACATACAAGAGGGAGGAAATATTTAGGGCATGAAATCAAAACATATAATGGGATTTTTCCATGAATTTGTGTTAATTTATTTACATTATATATTTGGAATTTTTTGTAACCCTCAAAGTCTATAGTACCATTTGGAAGAAACATGACTTCCCAAGCAAGTCATCCTCCAATGATCTCTTCATATTAGAACTCTACATCGATCTCTCACTCAATGCATTTGAATATTATACATATGAAGCATCATCATTGATGAGATGTAGCATGGACTATTAATAAGAAAAATAAGAATCATTAATAAAAATTAAAAAAAATACATGATAAAGCATGGAGCTATGAATATTATAGAATATATGTAAAGAACATACACAACGAAATGGATACATAAGTATGAATTATCAGTTGACCAATTTCATCGGATTAACCACACCAAAGGAGATGATGATATGAGGAAAAATAGTGATGATGGATCATTCACAAGAATAGGATTTCAATACATTTCTAAAGATATGAATTGCATAGAATGAAATTATCACTCATATGACTAAAAAGATACTATTACCCAACAATGTTGATGGAACAAGTAGGAATTTTACATTGTGTGGGGAATAAAAACAAGTGTTGCATTCCCATTGTTTGACAAATGTTTATACAAAGACATCATCTTATTTGAGGCACAAAGACCCTCATTGGAGAAACTTGTATCAAGAACGTTATTGTGGAGATAAGTATCTATAATCTTTAAGTATTATATTTACTTACTTATTGTAGCCTCTCTCTTATTTTTAATTATACACATACTACAAGAGTTATTTGCCTTGATCTTTTCCTATGTATATGAAGTTGATCCTGTAAGAAAAGAAGAATGCCACATTAGGAAGCTTCTAACAGTAGCTTAAAAGAAGTTGTGATTAGGCTAGATAAAGTGAGGCTCTTGAAGAAAATATATTTGATGATTGAGATTATGAGTATCCTTCTACATTAAGAGGGAGTATGATACTTCTTAAAAGGAAAACACAGGAGCTTAGAAGATTGATACTCAGAGGGAGTATATAAATACATGTGTGTGACTACATGCTTTTGATGAGCCTACTCTTGAGTGCATCATGTGGAAGATTAATATTAGATTCAGAGTGAGTCTAAACTCTTAGGGAAGAGAGTCTCTAAGGGAGTAACTACTAGACCTAACTTCCTAGGATCATTATTTAAAGGGAGAATTTTGAGGTGAAATCCTTTGTAAATAATATGTTCTGTATGAGGAGAAGTTCTAAGCAAAATCCTTGTAATGCATTCTTCTCTATGAGGGAGAATTGAGGTAAAATCCATTGTACCACCTTCTGACTTGGTTCATGGTGGTTACTATTTTGCATATGATATGTAATGAAGGTGACAATCTTTTATTGAGATATTTAAATAGAAGGTAATCATTGTAAGATGACAATCTTATAAATGGTAGATCTGTTATCATGATAGACTTTATTAAGTTGTTGTCCCAGAGTGTTGAAAGTCATGACAACAAATGTATCATAACAAACTTCATTAAGTTGTTGTCATAGAAAGATTAAATTTTTGAAATTGTGTGTTATGAAAGGTGACAATCTTTCATATGTGTGAGGTCACTATTGTAAGGTGATAGTTTTATCAATATTTGATCTATCTCCTAACACCAAAATTTGTTGGAGCAAGTGTTATCATGGTTCTTCAATCTGGATTTTGCCAAACACCTTGGTAAGAAACTTATATGGTTCTTAGGCCAGATCTTGTTAGATACCATAACTTAAATTTTTCATAGGCCACACTTAAAGTGGTGTTCAAATCTTATATTATAATTTCTTTAATTCTTTTTTGCTAAAGAGAGAGTGTTGAGAAATTTAGCCTTACAGTGAATTGAATATCATATTGAGATGATATCTCTTCATATAATTGAGAACATATTGTGTCCTACAAATCCTCCCTAGCTAAGATGGAGTGTTAAAGCTGTAGCTTCAGTCAGAGTGACATGATATGCATTATTGTTATTGGTAAATCATCATTTCTTATATATATATTTATGTAACAATAATATATATATATATATATATATATATATATATATATATATATATATATATATATATATATATATATATATATATATAATACATATACATTATATATAATATAAATTATTATTATTAAATATATTAATTAAATGATGATTAAATATTAGAGACATGTCTCCTCCTCTCATATTTATATGAGATCAAAATCTACATTTGGAATACAACAATAACATTGGCAATGTTAGTACATTTGCAGAAAACTATCCATGTTACTCAACAAATTTTAATAGACAAGTTCATGAAGAAACCTCCAAAAATAAACATCATGCACAATCAAAGGAAGGTTCAAGAAAACCAAATAAGTGAACTCAACCAAGAGATTGAAGAAGGAGAAATTATAGACAAAAATAATAGTAATGCTTTAATTAATGGTCACATGCCTCATTTAATAGAGAAGGAAATGGAGAATACAACAAGAAAGCAACCACAAGGTAGAAATAGAGAATGCATTATAATCAAAGAAGTGGAAAAAAAAACATATGGAATTTAGGAATTTCTATAGTGTAAAGGCAACAATTCACATAGTGAAGCAATCAAGGAAAACATGAAAAGATATAGGTAGTTGATCAAGTAGAAACTTTTATTGGAAAGTGACTTAAAGGATCAAGTGACACTTTGGGAAGAAGACCGCAAAGACCACCAGAACTTGGTAACAAAGGAAAGTGATCCACCAACTGTAAAAAGTTTAGCAATAGAAGGGGTAGTTAAAGAAAGACAAATAAAAACCAATAAAGGAAAGAGGATATCAGAGATAAAATCCTATACATTAGCAGATAAGAATAAAATTCATTTTTTGGAAAAAGAAAGGAAGGAACTACTAAAAGACGACAACTTCATGATAAATTTAAGATATCTCTCAATAGAATGCAGTGAAACAAACATCAAATAGCTAAATAACATAGGAAAACAAACAAAGGCAAGAGGGAGAATTACAACAGAGAATTATAACAACAATTTAGAGGATAGAAAATTTCTAATAAAACTAGAAAGGGTAGACATCACAAATATATCATAAGAAATGATTCTAACTCCAATTTGTGATATCAATTAGAGAGTGCTTGAGGATAGTAGAGATAAGACTCAGTAGAAGAAAAATAGGAACAACAAACAAGGGAGAGTTAGAAAGTAAAGTCCACCAAGACAACTGAGAGGGGGGTGAATTAGTTATCCAACTATTAAAACATTTATCAACCTTATTAATACTTAACCATGTGAGCAATATAACCATAAACCATAAAAAAATACATATACACAATAAAACTAGATATGTTAACTAGGGAAATCCTTGATTAGAGGGAAAAGTTTGATGGGGATGGTACCCACAAAATGATGTACTAATATAAAAGTTCCTTGTAAGATAATGGAATCTATTAGGAGCCAATGAAATACATTCAATACATATCAATTCCTATTAGGAGACTTTGAATAGTTGTTAGGAGATTCCAAACTTGTTATGAGTTATGCCAAACTTGTTAGGAGTTGTGCCAACCTTGTTAGGAGTTGTAGAATGCAGAAGGACCCACTGTCCAAACAAATTTAAGAGAAAGACCAATGAACTCACTATCCAACTAATTTTTTTATTATTCCTTGCAAAATTATAGAAATGAATAATCTTGAACTCCTTTATCCTCTTGACCAGACCAAACCTCTTTTGATCTCAATATCAGATCACAAACCTCACATCCAATAATCCCTTGGATTGCTTACATGAATTTACCAACTTTGCATATCTTTTTTCTCACATATAATAAAATTTGCACACATTCATGCTTCATCACAAGGAAAATAGCCTTCCTTTATACCATGTCCTAAAAATGATTCCTTGACTTAGCCTTGAGGTTTTCCCAATTAATTATAATAGGATCTCATTAAAATATTACAAAACATTATATCTTTTCACAATTACAAATTAATGTTAGCTCATAGTAAACACAACTTATCACACATACAACCTCTAACCTTGTGCACCTACTGACATTATCGTTAGGATGTATACTATCATTTTCTAACTTTTCTCATCATGATTCTATCCCTGTTAAGAGATACAATCCAAACATCAAAAACCACTTGCTAGGTACTCTATCTATACACCATCCTCTATAAATCTTTAATAACTCTAACATGGCTTTGACTCTCTGTACACACACACTTGTCCTCTTCATCAAGATGCAATGTAGAATATATTCCTAACTACACTTGAACTGATTTTCAACACATAGTCCATATGACCTTGTTCTCTATCTACTACTCTGCTAGTCTTCACATAAACAATACTATGTTGACATTAATGACAAACACATTAATGACTACAACATGTAAATCATGCTAAAAAAACACTCCAATACTTAGGATACTCCCCCAAAGGAATACCATCAACATTCATGATAACAATCTCCCCCTTTGGCATTGATGACAACATTGATGAAAAACATCTAAGTTCAAAGAATACAAAATCCAACTCTTTTGTTGTTGTTGCTCTCAATCTTTTCAAATCCTATTCATCAATCAAATCTAAAACTCATAGGAACACTTCTCCATTTGTGCTTCCTCATCTTAGGATTGGCATCAATTTTTCACACTCTAACTCATAGGATCAACTCTCCATCTGTTCTTTCTCATTCTTATATGTATACAAATCAATTGTTCACACTTCTCTACCATTGATATTATTCAATGTTTCTCCCCACTTACATCAATATATTCATGAAGATTTCTCCCCAATACATACATCTCCTACATATTATCAAAAGATATCTTTCAAGTACTATTCTCTCCCATCGACATCAATAACAAAGGATTCATTATGTCAATCATCTTCTCAAAGTTTTCAACCAGCTCAAGTGTCGAAAGACACCATTTTATACCAACTACTAAGAGTCCTTGATGACTCTTCTGATCACAAATACTCCCCCATATAGGAAGCATCAACAGTCTAGATAAATAATAGTGTTATGTACCACTAGGCTAATGCACTTTCTACATGATTTACTCAAAAGTAGGCAGGGGCATAACCCCAAGCATACCTCACAAATACTCAAATGTATCTTTAGGAAAAGGTTTTGTAAAGATATCTATAATTTTCTCTTTTGTACTAACATATTCCCATTTCATTTCTTTCTCTATAACTTTTCTCTCTCAAAACATGATACTTAATGGATATATGCTTAGTCTTAGAATGCAAAACATGATTCTTAGACATACTTACTACACTTCTGTTATCACAATGTATGATAATAGGTTCTAAAAACCATATCCCAATGTCCTTCAATATCTATTTCATCCACATGATCTAATTACAATTCTTTTTTGTTGCTACATACTTTCCTTCTATTGTACTTTGTGAGATACAATCGTGTTTCTTATTTAGCAAAGAAACCAATCTTCCTTTGATGAAAAATGCTCCATTGTTCATGCTCTTTTTGTCATTCGTACTACTTGCCTAATCCACATCAATATATGCACACAAATTTAAGTCACTTGAACTATCATAATGTTGACATTATGGTCAAGTATGTTAATTAGTGACTCACACTTAGTCAAATAGTTAGTAGCTATCAAGCTTATCTTGCAGTTTCACAGTGTTCACCAAGTCGCCAGTGTTGACCAAGTTTAGACTACTTGGAAGTGATTAGTATGAATAGAGCTTATATTTCTACCAAGAGCATGCTGATGTCAAGTATTGAAAATGGTTGTTGAGTATCAGAACCTCACCGATTTTGTCTTCACAACCCGAGTACTAGTAGTTGAACCAAGTTTGTGTATTTTGTAGAAACCTATATTGTAGTAGACTTTGATGAATTATGATTTGTATTGGTATATATGTTATGTATTGTATCAGATCCAAAATATAGATAGAAGAGCATATGATGAGAGTATAATAATAGAAAAAGTGTGAATTAAGAAGGCTATGAGCAGTATAAGGAGCAACAAATTGTGATTCAAAATGTTGATGCAAAAATATGGCACATAATCAAATCCAAAATATACATCTCTATACTATGACTGATTGTGGAAATTTTTTCATTTTAAAGATTTATCTATTACATCAAGGTGATCATTACACTCCAAAGGAATCTCTACTAGAAAATCAGAGTTGCAGATCAAAGATCAACCACTGGTTCATCCTAATAGGTGGAATAGTTAAATCCTTTCACAAGGTAGACTTAACAATCTTTTTCAAATATATTTACTGATTGCATATTTCATTGTATGTTTTGTAAATCCTTTAACAAGGTGGACCTAGCAATCCTTATTGCTCCTAACAAAGCAGATCATCAGAAGTGATCAATTGTAAGCCTTACTCAGCCAACTTTATACTGCAGTACTAAAGCTTGTGGGTATCATCCCCACCCTAGTTTTACTTTCTATTTGGAAGGTTTCTAGGTCACCATATCTTACTTCAAATTGTTATGAATGTTTCAATGCTCTTAGTTTTTCATACATGCAATTAGATCTAAATATATGAAGGATTAATTGGCAAAGAATAAGTTTTATTGGTTCTCGATTTACCCCTTCCCTCTTAGTAACCTAGCCTATCCTATATTTCCAACACATACCAAAGCCAAAATTATATGTACCATTCAAATATCTAAATATTCTCTTTACTTTTATATAATATGCTTCTCTAGGATCTGCTTGAAGTCTTACTACTATACCAACTACATTTTCTATATCTAGTCTGGTGTGAGTCAGGTATTACAAACCTCCAATCATGGATCTATACTTCTTCTCAACTATAGGCATCTCATCTTTGCTAGATAACTTGTGACTAGTTATCATAGGTGTGCCAATAGGCATAAAACTTTCCAAGCCAAATATTTTCAACAAGAATTCCAAATACTTAGTCTATGGTAGGAAAATACCATTATTATTTTACACAATATGTAGACCTAAGAAATATTTCATCTCACCAATCATACTTATCTCAAATTCATTCTTCATTTTATTAGCAAATTTGTCACTTGCTTCATCGCTACCTCCAAACATTATACCGTCCACAAATATCACAATAATCAACAATCCATTCTCAATTTATTTCAAATATAAATTACTATCTAGTGTACCTTTAGCAAATCGCAACTTTGCAAAATACTTGTCCAATCTCACATATCGGGTTCTAGCTGCTTGTTTTAGGCCATACAATGCTTTCTTCAATCTACATATTGTATCCTTTTCTTTTGTCAAAGGAAATACTTTAGGTTGCTCAATGTAGACTTATTCTTCAAGTTATTTGTTAAGAAATTTTGACTTTACATCCATTTGATACACTTTGAACTTCTTACTTGTTGCATAAGCCAAGAGCATTCTTACTGCTTCAATTCTGGAAACAGGGGAAAATTTCCCTTCACAATCTATACCTTCTTGTTGTGAATATCTTTTGCACACAAGTCTTGCTTTATTACTTACAACCTCACCTTGTTTATTCATTTTCTGAAAACCCATTTATTTCCTATAATATTCTTGTCTTTAGGTCTAGGAATTAATTCCCATGTCTCATTCTTCACAATCTAATTTAGTTCTTCCTTCATTGCTTGAATCCAATGATCATCCTTGCATGCCTCATCTACACTTTTTGGTTCAACCTAAGAAATCAAACAAAATTATTCACAAACTCTATTTCTTGTCATAACTCCATTTTTTTACTTCTAATAATCTGATTAGCAGGGTGATTCTTTGTCAAATTCCTGCTAGGTGTAGGCATTACTATTTCAACTCTTACTTCTTCTCTTTCTTCAATAACTTAAATATCAATTTTCAAATTATTGTTAGTATCAAATAAAACTTCAACATTTTCTATAACAAATTTAGGATTAGCTTCTTCATCATTAGAATTATAATCCAAGTTTCTTTCTTTGACTCCAAGCTTCTCATCCACTTTTACATTTGTTCACTCAACAATAATCTTAGTTATTTAAATGAAACATCGATAAGGTTTGCTTTTCAATGAATAACCAAGAAAAATACCTTCATCGCTTCTTGCATAAAACTTACAAACATTATCATCTCTCTTTATGTAACACTTCCAAATTTTTTGAAATACTTCACTCAGGGTGCATGTCCAAACCATAATTCATTCTGAGTCTTGTTTGTACATTTTGTGATCTGCACTCTATTCATTGTGTATACTATTGTATTGACCACTTCTCTCCAAAATGTCTTTGATACATCATTCTCAAACATCATGTCTCTTGCTACTTTTGTTATAGACCTATTTCTTCTTTCAACAATCTCATTTTTCTTGGGGGTCTTAGGTGTTGATAATTGTCTGTTGATGCCATTCACTTCACAAAAGGTGTTAAATTCATTCATGGTAAAATCTCCACCTCTATCTAATCTTAAATATTTTATCTTTACTCCAAATTCATTCTCAACTCTATTCTTAAACAACTTAAACTTTTCAAATGCCTCAAACTTTTCTTTAATAAATGCTACCCACATCATCCTAGTGAAATCATCAACAAAAATCATGAAGTACCTTTCACCATAGAATCCCTTTATTCTAGTAGAACCACTCAAATATGTATGAACAATGTCCAATTTCACTATGGTAGTGAACTTCTTAATAGGAAAGGAAACTTTCTTCTACTTAGCCATAACACATTCTTTGCATACGACATTAGTAGGCTTTATAATTTTAGGTAAATTTCTAACAACAAATGTACTACTAGCCTTCACAATATTATCAAATTTTATATGAAAAATCTTAATTCTATGCCATAACTAGTTATTATCCACCTTTTAAACCAAACATGTCATCTCTATAGGGCTTAATTGAAAAACATTACCTTTGGATCTTGTACCAGTGTCAATCAACTTACCATCTTTTTCCTTGATAATTCATGTCTTCTCTGTGAATTATAATGGATATCCTTTATCATCCAACTATCTAACACTCAATAGGTTATGTTTTAATCCATCAACAAAATAGAAATCATCAATTTTATTCCTTCCATCAAATGTAATAGATCATATTCTCTTGATTTGACAAGATGTATTGTTACCAACTCTGAAAATTCCTCCATCATGACTACTAAACTTAACAAACTTATTCATATCACCAATTATATGATGCGAATAACCACTGTCTATGATCCAATCAACCTTATTTTTGACCTAAAAAACTAGGACTTTCTCTTCACTAACTTATTTTATAGATACAAATCCTAGATCGTCATCACTTTCACTTTAAACTCTCTCATCAGAATCATCATCTTCATTTGCATATAGACAATCTCTATGTCTTCCAGACTTGAAAATTTTCTTATACTTTTTCTCTCTTTTAGGACACTTAGAAGTATAATTACCAAGCACACTACAAGTCCAACATTTAAATATTCTCTTATCATCTAGTTCTCCCCTTACAAGCAAGGTAATTCCTTCTTCAATTCTTCTATCCTCCTCAGATCTAGATCTACTGCTAATAGCATAGTCTCCACTAGTGCTTGTACTTATTGATAAGGAAGGGTTAACACTTACTACACTAAAAGTTATTTCCATTCTTGATAATTCTCCACATTTCTTCAAGCTCACTTCTGATGCTTCCAATCTTCCATGTAGAGTCTCTCTAGTAAACTTCTTAGTACAAGGTATCACTTGTTCAATTATCTATGTTAACCGTTTAGATGGTGGAGTCAAAATTTTCAATATCTTATATATAATCTCATATTCTTCTTTAGCTACATTGCAAGACTTAATTATTGCAAGAATTTATGATATTCTACCAATATATCTGCTTACATATTCATCTTCCATCATTTTAGCATCTTGAAATAAACATATTCAATTATGAAATCTGATTCTTTGGGCATGATTATCACCTTAAAAAGTAGACTCTAAAGACCTCCAAATTTCTTGAGACATCTCTAAGAATTTTTCCTAACTATATTCATTCTCAAAAAGAGATAACAATAATGCATCTCTAGCAAGCATATTGCATATAAACATATCTCTTTCGACTTCACTGCAATCTTCAAGTTTGCTTTCTTCCACAATCTTATTTCCATTCTTTGTCATCAACCAATACCCTAGACCCATACATAGAAAATGAGTATTTAGCTTCTCTTTCCAATTGTCATAGTTAACTCTGTCAAATTTAAGATTTTCTTTTCTAAACTAGTCTTCCATTGATCTCCATAAGTTGTTAAAATTTTCCTTTAAGGACCTGATGCTCTGATACCAATTGTTAGAAAGTAAAGTGCACCAAGATAACTAGGGGGGGGGGGGGGGGGGGGGTTGAATCATATATTCAACTATTCAAATATTTATCAACCTTATTAATCCTTAACCATGTGAGCAGTATAACTAGCAACCATAAGAAGATACATATGCACAATGATAATATATATATTAACTAGGGAAACCCTTTATCAGAGGGAAAACCCCAGTGGAGATGGTATCCATAAAATGATTTACTAATATAAAAGTTCCTTGTAAGAGGATGAACTCTATTAGGAGCCAATAAAATACATTTAGTACATATCAATCCATGTTAGGAGACTTTGAATCATTCTTAGGAGATTCCAACCTTGTTAGGAGTTGTAGAAGGTAGAAGGACCAACTATCCAAATAGCTTTAGAGGCAAGACCAATGAACTCATTGTCTAACTAATCTCTATTTTATTTCATGTAGAATAATAGAAATGAATAATCTTGAACTCCTCTATCCTCTTGACTGGACCAAACCTCTTTTGATCTCAATACTAGATCACCAACCTTGTTGATATAAGATTATTTTGAAGTGAAGAACCTATAATGGAACAATCATTATTTTTTCAACGATGTCAAACTTGCTACCTGTTGGTAAGACAATTTATTTTTAGTCTAAAAGCTATCATTTAGTTGATTGATGAAGAGGATTTGAAAATATGAAATAACAATATCACCTAGAGAAATGTTGAGTTATTTGGTATGTAAAAGAAGCACTAAGACCAAGTAAGACATTGATACTATAGTGTATTATTTATCTACATAAAGTCTGAAATGAATGATTACTCAAGTTGAGACTGGAAGAAGATTAAGCAAGACAAGTATCTACCAAGCCTTGCTGAGCAATCAGTGCAAGTCGAGCAAAAATCAATAGAAGCCAAGTGAAAAATAAGAGGTTTTGAGCAAAGATGAAAAATAGTGCAAGCTAAGTGAATGTTAGTAAATGCCAAGTAAAGTTTAGTTGGTGTCGAGTATCAATAAAATTTTATATTTTTCAAGTGAACTAGTGTTGGTTGAGTGACATAATAGTACAAATGATGAATAACACAAAACAATGTTATATCAAAGATTTGACAAATTTGAGCTGACTATTTTTTTTCTTGAATTATGTGAAGTGTGTGGAAGATAACTATGATGAGTTGGTGGCACAAAATTCAAGGTAAATCATTTTGTGGAAAATACAAGGAAAAATATAGAGGAAGTTTCTAGAGGAACCAAATGAAATAGTGGGTAGATTCATTGAATCCTACCTAATCCTACCTAACCCTAAATAGATGATTGTGTTAAGTTACAAAAGATCTAAATTCTCTATTTATATAGATAGCTAGTTAGAAGCAAAGGTTGTCATGTGCAAGAACCTAAGGAAGACAAGGACTCTAGGGTATTGCTTCATTTAGTGGCTAAACAGAGGTGACTATAGTTGGCATGCAAAGCAAGAATGCTTAAGAGTATGAATGCTTGAAGGGTGAACAAGCTATCAAAGCTAAAGAGTATGAATGGAAAGCAGAATGGAGGATTGTTACAAAGACCTATAATCTACAAGTGAGTTGTAATTTATTATTAGATCAAACCTTATTGTTACTTTATAATCATTGTATTAGTTTAGGGTAAATCCTTTGGATTAAGGTTGACCTAGAAGTCATTTGTAAATCTTTTAATTGGGTGACATTCTAATGGAATGGTCTAAAGTCCCCTAATAAGGCTCACTCCTAACAGGGTGATTGAAATCCTTTAACTAGGTCACATTTAATAGTGTGCATCATAACCTTTAATAGGGTTGGCCTTTCACAAGATGTCACTTTATAAGAGTGAGAATTGCTAGCATGTTACTAGTGGTTTTTTCCTAAATTGGATTTCCATGTAAAATCCTTGTGTTAAATTGTGTGAATGTTCTTATGTTGTTTCATGTTTACATTTTTGCAAAGTTGTTTTGACCTAGGATAACAATCTACAAAGTTTAAGTATTGTATGATCTAATGGATGCATGTATGACAAGGTTTTATAGATATGGGTCTACCAAGCATTAAAAAGTTTTATTTATACATCTGGACCTTGGATAACTGATTCAATCCTCATCTCAGTTATTCTAAAGAATTTCAACAATTTGGTATCACAGCCATAGTGCTTGAGAGGATTAATTTGAAAGTATTGAAAGCAAAAGATTAGAAATGTTCAAAAGAGATGTACTCAAGCTTAATAAGAAAAAATTTCCTGCATGAAAAGTCTGATGAAGCTACACCTAGAAGGTCTTGGAGACCATGCACACTCTACCATCACCACTAAGCTTGTTGATCCTATTGGAGCCCCAACTATTGAAGATCTAAAAAATAAGAAAGAACACAATCAGGAATGTTGGAGATTGCCTTTTCCTTAAGTTACTCTGAGTTTGATGACATCAAATATTGTGGTAGTGTAAAGAAGATGTGGGATTCTTTACACATAATTTATGGAGGAGATAAAAATGTTCTGAGAGCCAAAACTGGAAGTCTAAGAGGTAAGTTCGATGACATGAGAATGCAAGAAGGTGAGAACATTGTTCAATATTTCTCTAGAATAAAAGATGTTGTTAATGTTATTAGAGGAGCTAATGGTATCATTGATGATGATAATGTATTGAGAAAAGTACTGAGAACACTTCTTCTCATCTATGCTATTAGAGTCTCTACCATACAAGAACTAAGATGTATCCCTGGTACCAATGTGTCCCTTGAAGTTCTAGTAGGTAGGTTCATTGCCTTTGAACTCTCCAATTTTGATAATTTTAGATCTGAGAATGTTGAATCTACTTTCAAAGCTAAACTCTCATTATAGGAACCTAAAGAGAAAAAGAAAAAGGTAAAATGTTTTTCTAGCGATAGTGATATAGATGAGAAGGATGTAGAATAACTTGAAGCATTGTTGGTAAAGAGATTTCACAGAGGCAAAGGGAAATTCAAAGGTAAGCTATCTATCATGTGCATTAATTGCAATGAGGTTGGTCATATTGTTACTAGATATCCAAAGAAGAAGAAAAATAGAAGTGGAAACAAATACAAGGGCAAAAGAATGAGGACAGTAAAGATTAAAAAGATAAAGGAAAGAAATCTCGATACATTGCTGAAGAGGAAACCAAAGATGGATATGATGACCATGATGATGAAGTGGTGTATGTTGCAATGAAGGACGATTATGATTATGATGAGGCAACTAGACTAGTATCTTATGTGAACAAGAGTGATAGATGGATCATTGATAGTGGGTTTTGACACCACATAACTAAAGATAAAAGTAAGTTCATTACTCTTGTTATTATGATGAAAATAGTATAAGGTTTGGTAATGATGCACCCTATCTAATAAAAGGAAAAAGATCAATCCAATTCACAAAAACGATCATGTGTGGCAATGCTTATTATGTAGAAGGACTCAACTATAACTTTGTTGAGTGTGTCACAACTAAATAGTGTAGGTTGCAAAGTTGAGTTTGAGAAGAAGATAGAAAATATCTATGATACTAATGAGAAACTAATTGGGAAAGGTGATCAAACTAGAGGTAATCTATTTTATCTTGATATGAATGATGCTACTTGTCTTGTTGTAGAATTTGATGATGTGTGGCTATGGCACAAGATTTTATGTCATGTTAACTTTGATAACTTAGTCAGTGTCAGTAACATGAAAAGAGTCAGAGGTTTGCCTAAACTGAAGAAACCTAACAATCTGATTTGCAAACAATTTTAGTTAGGAAAGATGACAAAATCTAGTTTTAAAAGTAAGACTCCCACCTCTAAAGAAATTCTGGAATTAGTTCATACTAATTTGTGTGGACCAATTGATGTATAAAGCTACAAAGATGACAAGTACATTATCATATTTATTGATGATTATTCTAGGATGATGACAATTATGTTTCTAAAATAGAAATGTGATGCTTTCCAAATGTTTAAGTATGGTACTTAGCCAGAGTTGAAAAGGAGATAGACAAAATCTTGAAATCTCTAAGATTTGAGAGAGGTGGAGAATTTACATCAAATGAGTTTGAGATTTTCTATTATGATAAAGGAATCAAGAGATAAACTTATGCACCTAGGACCCCTCCACAAAATGGGATTTTTGAAAGGAAGAATAGGTCTATAATGGACTATGCTAGAACACTCATGATGGAGAAGAATGTTGCTTTAAAATACTAGAGAGAAGCTATGAGTACAACTGGCTATACCTTGAACTAAGTATAAATCAAGAAAGGTACTTATTCAACACCTTTTGAATTATGGTATGGATACACACCCAATGTAAAATATTTTAATGTATTTGGAAGAAAGTGCTACATTCTTAAGGATTTTAAGAATGGAAAATTAGATGGTAAAAGTAAAGAAGGTATATTCCTTGGCTATTCCACAAGAAGTAAAGCTTATAAGTGTTTGAATACTAACACTAATAAAGTTGTGGGAATTGAAAATGTGAATTTTGATTCATATATAGAGGTACATGAAGCTGCACCTATGAAGGAACCTAAAGATTACAAATCCTTTATATACTTTTATGAAGGTATGTCTACTAATGAAGATGCTATAAACCAAGTTGTCAATCAACAACAAGTTTCAGTGACTACCAAGTCACATACAATCAATGTCGAGTTGCATTCAAGAATTGAGTTACAGTCAAGAGTTGAGTTGCAGACAAAAGCTAAGGCACATTTTGATGCTAAGTGTACATGAAAGAGATTTCGATCTACCTGATAAAGAAGTACGTGGTGATTCTGAAGTTGAAACATCTATTGAAGAAAGAAGAATAGAACCAAGATTATCAAAGTATGTAAAAAGACATCACCTTATTGCGCACATTATTGGAGATAAAGAAGCTAGATGAATGATAAGGAATAGGCTAAGAAGCGATGCATGTTTTTTGACCATGCATAAGCCTAAGATAGTGAAACATGCCTTAGAGAATGAGGATTGGACTAAAGCCATGAAAGAAGAGATTGATCAGATTGAGAAGAATAAGACATGTACTCTAGTACCCAAAGAAAAGGAGAAGAATGTGATTGGAGTGTACAAAAACAAGTTAGATGAGAATGGTGAAGTCACAAGAAAAAAGGCAAGATTAGTTTGCAAGAAGTATTCACAAGAAGAAGGAATAGACTATTGAGAAATATTTTTCCCAGTTGCAAGATTATAAGAAGTAAGAACTCTGCTTGCTTACTCTACATACAAATGTTTCAAAGTTTATCAAATGGATGTGAAGTCAACATTTTTCAATGGTATATTAGAAGAAGTTTACATAGAATAGCCTAAAGGATTTGTTGATCCAAACAGAAAGAACATGGTATGTAGACTACAAAAAGCTTTATATGGTTTAAAGCAAGCCCCAAGAGCATGGTATGAAATACTTCACAATTATCTTGTGAAGATTGGTTTTGAGAAGACTAGTAATAACAAGAATCTATACTTGAAGACAAAAGGAGGTAAAGGTATTTTACTAGTTGAATTTTTTGTTGATATCATATTTTGAGGTCAAGATGCATTATGCAAGGCATTTGCAAATGAAATGAAGAAAGAAATTGAGATGTCTATGTTTGGAGAGATCAAGTTCTTTGTTGGTTTGCAAGTATATCAGATGAAATATGGTATATACATCACTCAGTATAAATATGTGAAGGAAATATTGAAAACTTTTGGATTGGAGGATTCAAAACTAGTTAGCACATCTATGGTGATAGGACACAAACTATCAAAGAATGATGATTCTGTTGATGTGAATCAAACATTTTATATGTCTATGATTGAGAAGTTGCAATATGTAGTATATAGTAGTCCTGAAATTGCATTAGTTATTAGGATTGTTGCCAGATTTTTTGCAAATCTGAAGGTGAATCATTTGATGGTTGTTAAGAGAATTATGAGATACCTGAAAGGAACATAAGACTATGGTCTATACTACAAGAAAAATGAAATTTTTGAGTTAAGATCCTATACAATATTAATTGGGCTAGAAACATTGATGACAGAAAGAGCACAAGCGGTGGACCATTTTTCTTAGGAAAGAGATTGGTTACCTAGACTAGTAAGAAACAAAATTATATATTTCAATCTACTGTTGAAGTTGAATATGTGGTTGTTGTAGTCAATTGTACAAATGTGGTATGGATCAAACAACTAGTCAAAGGTATAAAGGAGGAAATCATTGAACCTGTGGTACTTTTTTGTGTTAATACAAGTGCTATAAGCATATCAAAGAACCCTGTGATGCACACAAAGACTAAGCACATTGCAATCAAGTACCATTAGTTGAGAGAGTTGGTTCAAGACAAAGAAGTGAGGATGGAATGTATGAATACAAAAGAATAGATAGCTGATATATTCATAAAAGATTTACCTAAGGATGCACACAGATATCTTAGAGGTAAACTAGGGGTGATACCCCTATCCAAAGCTACTTAAAAAGCATGAGTAGTGACCTGCATCAACTAAGCTAAATGTTGTACCTTAAAACTTGATGTAGTGGATCTTACCTTAGGAGCTGCCTAAAATAATGAAGGAGTTGAATTAAAAGACTTATAGTCACATGCAAGGTGATAGAGGAAGAACTTAGGATTGATTATATTTGCATACAAAGATGACAAGTCTTTTGCATTGTCGTCAAAGAGGAAGATATAAGTACAAGGAGATATAAGTACTTAGGGAGATAGAGAAAGAGAAGAGTAATTTGATAAGGGAGATATAAGGGAGATACATTGCAGTAGATTAAAAAAGCTCACATTACCCTATACAGAGGGAGGACATATACTGATAAAAGGAGAAATTTCAAAGATATTATTTTCTTTTTGGTGTTGTTGTTGGTATTGGTTTGCCATCAATGCCAAAGAGGGAGATTGTTGATATAAGATTGTTTTGAAGTGAAGATCCTGTAATGGAATAATCCGTATTTTTTTAATGATGGTAAACCTACTCCCTGCTGGTGAGACAATTATTTTTTGTCTGAAAGCTATGATTTAGTTGATTGATAAAGAGGATTTGAAAAGAGGAGATAACAATAGAACCTAGAGAAAGGTTGAGTTATTTGGTATGTAAAAGAAGAAGTAAGACCAAGTAAGAGATTGCTACTATAGTGTATTGTTTATCTACGTAAAGTCTGAAATGAAAGATTACTCAAGTTGAGACTAGAAGAAGTTCAAGTAAGAAAAGTGTCTACCAAGCCTTATCAAGAAATCAGTGCAAGACAAGAAGAAATTAGTAGAAGTCGAGTGAAAAACAAGAGGTACTGAAAAAAGATGAAAAATAATGCAAGCCGAGTGAATGTTAGTATATGTCAAGTAAAGTTTAGTTAGTGTTGAACATCAGTAAACTTTAGTGTTGGCCAAGTGAACTAGTGTTGGTCGAGTCACAGAATAATATAGATGTCGAGTGACAAAAAATAGTATTAAATCCAAAAGATTTGATGAATTTGAGATAACTACTTTGTTTTCTTGAATTATATGAAGCATGTGGAAGATAACTATGATGAGCTGGTGACACAAAATTCAAGGCAAATTATTTTGTGGCAAATACAAGGAAGATTATAGAGGAAGTTTCTAGAGGAACCAAATGGAATAGTGGGAAGATTCATTAAATTCCACCTAATTTGACCTAACCCTAAAATGGACGATTGTGGTTAAGTGACAAAAGCTCTAAATTCTCTATTTGTAGAGATAGCTAGTTAGAAGCAAAGGTTGTTAAGTGTAAGAACCTAAGGAAGACAAGGAGTCTAGGGTATTGCTTTATTCAGTGGATGAACAGAGGTGATTATAGTTGGCATGGAAAGAAAGAAGGCTTAAGAGTATGAATGCTTGAAGGGTGAACATGCTATCAGAGCTTTAAAATATGAATGCCAAGAAGAATGGAGGACTAACACATAGATCTTTAATCTACAAGTGAGTTGTAATTTGTTATTAGATCAAGCCTTATAGTTACTTTCTAATCATTGTATTAGTCTAGGATAAATCCTTTGGATTAAGGTTGACCTAACAGTCATTTGTAAATCCTTTAACTGGATGACATTCTAATGGAATGGTCTAAAGTCCTCTAACAAGGCTCACTCCTAATAAGGTGATTGAAATCCTTTAACCGAGTCACATTTAACAATGTATATTGTAACCTTTAATAGGGTTGGCCTTTCACAAGGCTTTACTTCAAAAGAGTGAGGATTTGTTTCCACATAAAATCCTTGTGTCAAATTGTGTGAATGTGCTTATGTTTTTTCATGTTTACATTTCTGAAAAGTTGTTTTGACCTAAGACAGTAACCTACAAAGTTTATGTATTGTATGATCTAATGGATGTATGTATGACAATGTTTTATGGATATAGGTCTACTAAGCATTGAATTTTTTTATTTATACAATTAACCTTGGATAACTGATTCACTCCTCTTAGTTATTCTAGAGAATTCCAACACAACCCTACATTCAATAATCCTGTGGATAGCTTACATGCACTTAAAAACTTTGTATATCACTTGCTCACATATAACATAATTCATTCACATTCATACTTAATTACAAGGAAAATAACCTTCTTTTATACCATACCCTCAAAATAATTCCTTGAGTTAGTTGTGAGGCTTTCCAAATTAATTATAATAAGAATTCATTAAAATAATAAAAATTATTATATCTTTTCATAATTAGAAATTGTTGGTGTAAATATGTACTTACTATTTACACTTAAGTTTACTTAGGTTAATGCATTATTTAATTATTTTTCCTTATTTTATTATTTTTATTTGTGAGACACTTAGGAATTTGCACACCTTTTTGAGTTGTCATGTTGACAACACAGGAGTATGCAACTCTATTTTAGCACATGGTGTCTACAACACTGATTTGTGTGTCACGCCCTTGTAGGCTTATCCTCTCATCATCGCACATACTTTCATGCGTGATGGAGGATAACCCATATCTGGTGGACATGTGCCTGGTTGTATGACACATCATGGTGTTGATTACAAGGCATTCTAGATGTATCTCAAAAGCCTTTATGTACAAGCACTCATAGTGTAATCTTATCATGGCATATTGAATATATCATCATTCTGATCATACTCTCTCTCTTGTTCTACAGTTTGCTTGTGTTTGAGTTCTTAGTTCTTGGGTGAATTTTTCCCTTAGGAAAATTCTTACATGGTATCAAAGCATGGAGATTTTATCATCACATAGCCATTCGAGACCATGCTTGCTTCAACACCTCAGCCTAAATTTGGAGTACTACAGAAATTGGGAGTGTCTAGAGCCAGATCTGACCTCAACATTGAGTCCGAAATGTTGAACTGGTAAAAATTGACTATAAATTTAGCTATCTTCCGCCATAGTCGACCATGAGGCAATTTTTTTTTGCAAACCGGACCCCGGAGGCCCTGATTTGCACAATGGGTACGGTCATTTTAGTATTTTAATTTCTCTGTGACCTAATTTTGGTCATTAGTTTGGAATTTTTTTGGGCCAGGCGGCCTTGTAGAGAATTTTTTTTTGCAAGTACAAGGTTGTCAGATCCTAGCCCTACAAGTTTGCACTGTCATTCCGATGAACTGTCATATTTATTCGTGCATCGCACTATCAAACTGGCAATTGTACCCCTCTTATCTGGCTTTAAAATCCAGCTAAACCCTCCAGCATATAAGTTCGTCCGAGTAGCACATAACTTGGCAGCAATCTCAACCCACTTGTGGGCTTATCATTTCATTTGACAAGCAGGGAGTCCTTGTTTTTGTACATTCCATAGACTAGACCTTGCGTCAATGTGGGATTATTCCCCCAACAACATATATTGCAAATTTGGTGGCATTGGCATTTGAAAAAAATTCACTCTAGTAGCAGTGACAGGGAATATTGTCGCACAGATTTTGGCCCACATCCTTTGTTGATTCTAGCTCGGCATTGCCAAATCCGACAACGGTAGGAGCAATTTATCTTCGACTGGCATTTGGGTTTTAAGGCGACGTCTGACCACTGCTGACAGAGAATATTCCAGGGAATTGGTTTTTTGGCCCGCACATAGCGAATGCTACACTTATCAGCATTTGAATTTCTCGCCTCCTGCATAGTAAAAAATTGGTAGGGTTGAGGAACTTTGTTAGCCGTCGAGTTAATAATCTAGCGGCCGCTATTTTTTTTGACATGTGGGAACTTCTAAAGCCTCCATGTAGACCCATAAGGTCATGCTATATGCCACTAGCATTGCCCAACATGTGGACTACTTCTAGCCATGTTGTTCGCCACTGTACCTGACAACATAGCATATATGCGGTCTAATAATTCTCTGCCACATGTCATCTTGTTGCACACAACTTTTCCATGTCAGATTTAGGACTGCCATGTCACCCATGTAACCTGGTCTCTATTGCCATGTCAGCGTATGGATCTATATAGTATGGACTACAGTCAATGCCCAGTCACCAGACACGTCAGTAGGGGCCCATTTTTTGCTGACATCATCAATTTACTATGTTAAAATTGATGATTGTTTGGCTATCATAATAGGGCATTTTAGAACTATAGTGATAGCCTTTTGATCATCAAATTTAGACTTGCAGATTTCCTTCTAGACCCCTCTCTAGATTGCTTTTCAATTTGGCAACCTGACTTTGTAAGGCCATAACTTGGACATCTGGACTCCAATTCAGGTGCAATTTTTTTTGAAATTGGGTAGAATTTCCTAAATTTTCTAGCGGTGGTGTTTTTTTTGTTTTGGTACATATATTTTGCAAAAATTGCATTTTTTGGTGACTAAACTTGCATAATCGTACGTTTTGCAACTTCAAACGCTCTGTATGGGCACATTTAGTCACTTTTTTAAGTTCTATTTTTTTTTGAAAGTGTGTATTTTTTCATCTACTTTCCAGATCTGAAGTCAAATTATAGGATTGTGTGGACCAAATTCTCACTTTCAGAATTAGGCCATTTTCAGCATTATAAAGCTTTGATTCTTTTTCAGAATCGTTATAAATCTGAGCTACAGTGCTTAAGTGACAGATTTAAGCCTTATAAGGTAGTTGTAAAAGCAAAATAAAAAAGTACACTTTGTTCTTTTTGACAAGTGGCCCATTGTAAACGCATTACTTATAAAGTGCCAAAAGCATCTTTTTTGGGGGGGTCTTTTGATTGAGTGAAAAGCGGGGGGTTGGGGGGTTACTATCTTTTTGTGTCTCTCTTTTGTGCTCTTTTCAATTCTACATCATGGGTTTTAAATGTTCTCCTCTTACTTCAAGCAACTATTCTACATGGAAAGATATTGCATGGAGTAGATTAATGGAAAAAGGATATAGTCTTTATATTGATCGTACAATTCTTAAACCTATTGATGCTAAAGAACTCATTGATCAAAAAACTCAAGACCAATAGGCTTTAGGAGTTATTAGGAGTTGTTACATGGGGATCTTCTCTTCCACATTAAAAATTGTTTAGAATCCAAAGAAGCTTGGGATAAACATGAACAGTTGTATAGTAAGATGGATGAAGAAAAGGGATTTCAGATTGAGGATGATCTACTTCTCTTGGATCCAAAGAATTTTGACACAATTTAAGATTACATCATCAAAGTCAATGAGTATAGGGCACTACTTAAAGATTGTGGAAATCCCATGAAGGATGACAGGTTGATTCATCACATCCTGAAAAGGCTACCTTTTGAGTACACTAACTTTGTTTCAGATTTTAATACTCACAGGTTGACCATGGGATCTGCTTACCACAAGCCTTCCTTTGATGCATTTACAGAGATGTTGATTGTTGAACAATCTCACTTGATTGATTTTGGATTTCTCAAGTCATCAAAGACCAAAGCCTTGGTGGCTAGTAATGAGCATAAATCAAATCAAGGGGGGGGGAAAGCAACAACAAGAAGTAGTGGAAGAAGAAAACATAATCTGAGACACAACAATCCTCCTCTCAACAAGGTAATTCTTCTTCAAATAAGAAGGGAAGTAATGAAAAGAAGGACACTCTCTTTTGTGCATATTGCAAAAAGCCAAATCATGACAAGCATCATTGCAAGACTAAAATAATCAATGAGTTAGAGAATCTACATAGGAAGAACAAGATTCAAGTGCCAGGTACTTCCAAGAATTCAACTCTAGCCTCTTCAAAGGGTAAAGGTCAAGCACTTATGGCAAACTTAAGTTCTTCTTCTGAATGGATACTTGACTCAGGTGCCTCTTACCATATGGGTTCTTCAAAGGAAGACTTTTCTTCATTGAAACAGTCAAAGGTACCAATCTTTGTGGGAGATGATACTAAAATGGAAGTTGAAGGGAAAGGACATGTGGAAATGGAAAATGGGGAATTCAAGGATGTTCTCTATGTTCCAAACCTTAGCTCCAATCTCCTATCAATTTCCCAAATCACTCACTTTGGAGATGGTCATAAAGTTGAGTTCCTTCCAGATTTAGTGATGGTGCGAAGTCTCAGAGATGATTCATTGGTTGTAGTGGGGAAAGTCAATGATGACAAGAGGCTTTATTCCTTCTCCCACTTTGTGCCTAAGAGTCCTTCTCAAGCCTTGTTGACTCACTCTACTTCAAACATCAACTTATGCCATGAGTGGTTTGGTCATCTTGACTTTCACTCTGTTCAACAACTTTGCTCTAAACATATGGTCAAAGGTCTACCTAATATCAACTTTTCTAAGAGAGAATGTTCACCTTGCTTAGTGGATATGAATCTCAAGGAGAAGTATGATAAAGGGAAGTCTTCTTGAGCTCTAGTTGTTCTTCAGCTAGTTCACATGGTCTTAGTAGGACCCTTTGCAGTGACTTCAGTCAGCCAAGGCTGCTACATCCTCACATTTGTTGATGACTTTTCAAGATTCACTTGGGTCTTCTTGCTTCATCATAAGAATGAAGTGGTTCATAAGCTTTAAGAATTCAAGACTCATGTTGAACAGAAGTCAAGTAAAGCCATCAAGGTACTAAGGGTGGACAATGAGAATAAATATGTAGACAGAAAACTTAAGAACTTTTGCAGAATTGAGGGGATTGATCTTTAGAACTCACCAGCATTTAGTCTGCACAAGATCGATCTTGTAGCTATGAGGATTAGGACTCTCAAGACCATGACAAGTTGCATGATCAAGGCCAAGTCTCTTGATCCTACATTAGAAGTTGAAGCCATTAGCAGTGCTACTCAGATACTTAATAGGTCTCCTCATAATACCTTAGATGGGAATACTCCTTTTGAGGCATGGTGTGATAGAAAACTAGTTGTGAGTCACCTTAGAGTCTTCAGTTGTTCAGCATGGGCTAACCTATCTTCCAAGAGCTACAAGGCATCAGCACCTAGACCTTGTACCTTCATCGGTTATGAAGACAAAGCAAAGGCTTACAGATTGATGGATCCAGAGACACACAAGATTTTTGTGGAGAATGATGTACATTTTGAGGAAAGTTCACCCAACTTATCCTCTAATCCTCTCTACACATCATACATAGTAGAAACTGATAGTGACACCAGTGATAGTGCTTCAATAGGTTCAGACATATGGGGTTCTACTGATAGTTGCAGTGAGAGTTCACATTAGTTCAGTCCACATGCTTACATTACCACAATGAAAGGTCCAACACAACATGGTACATCTCATCTTCCAACTCCAACTTTAGTTGACTTGGGAGACGGACTTGAGGATTCACATCTTCTCATTGATGAAGGTGGTCCTTCTATAGTTGTTGCAAGGGCTCACTCTAACCCTCATGTCCATTCTCTACATGATCAATCTGTACAAGTCGGCATGATTATGGATCCTTATGAACAACAATTATTTGAGGTCTCTTTGTTAGTTGAGGAGATAGATGGTTCAATGGAACAGGTTCAATAGACATCCTTGCCAGATCTGCATTCATTCTTTTCAAAAAGGTTGGAAGTGGTGAACTTCAGCATCAACACAGGTATAATTGAGTAGGTTTCAGGGCCACCATACATCTTCAATATTGTACCTTTTCCTTTGTTTCTTCCTAAGGGGAGGAACACCATTCTGCATTCTTGGACGAGCTTCTTCATTAGAGAAACTTTCACTTGTTGGCATTCTTCTTTGGGGGGGAGCCTCTTCTTTCTCTCTTCCTTCTCTCATTCTTCTCTTATGTATATACTGGATGTATGTCATAATGGGGGGGTCTTTATTACTCCATCCATCACTGCATCCCTATTTATCTCTCTTTTTGGTGGAGGGTTTTTCCCATGAGGTTTTCCCTCTTTCTCTACTTTATGAGAGATTGCATCTTCATTATGTACATGGGTACCTAACATGGCCTAGTAGCCAGGACCCAATATCAACTCATAGTAAATAAAACTTCTCGCATGTACAACCTCTAACCTTACATACTTGCTGACTTCATCATTAGTCTATATACTATCATTGTCTAACTTCACTCATCACGATTCTATCCATGTTAAGAGATACAACTCAAACATTAGAAACCACTTGTTAGGTACTTTGTATGTATACTATCCTCTATAAATCTTGAATAACTCTTACATGTCTTTGAATCTCTATACGTGCACTTGTCAACTTCATCAGGACACAATGTAGAATATATCCCTAAGTATTCTTGACATGATTTTTAACACATAGTCTATATGACCTCGTTCTCTATCTGCTACTATGTTAGTCTTCGTAGAAATAATACTATGTTGACATCAATGAAAAAGCCAACATGTCAATCATGCTAAAAAAACTCTTTTATGCTTAAGATACTCCCCCAAAGGAATACCATCAAAATTCATGCTAATAGGGAGAAGTGAAATCCCTTTGGAAACATCAAAACAATGGGAAAACATAACAATCAAAAAAAGAAAAAGAAAAAAGAAGAGAAAGAGTTATAAGTTTTGGCAAACTCCATCGAACAAGAAAGATCCCTTTGCCACGCCTCTTACACTACTAGTATATGCAGAAAGAGAACTAGCAAAAGATCCCAAGAATATACTCATGCCTATAGAAGTGGAATCAATAATGAGAAAACTAATAAAGGGAGCCAAGATGACTTTGATAAATATTTGAATTTGGAAATGAACATCAGAAAAACATGGATATAATACAATAATGGGATGAATATGAGGTATAAGATACACAAGAATATAACAAGGAAAAATGGACCACAAAAAGGAATAAAGATCAAAGGAAACCTCGAGGAGAAACAAGAAATGAAGATATATATAAATGAACATATTTTAAAAGAATTAAGAAAGGATAAACATGAGGCTCCTAATGAAGAAATTTAATAGTAAGTGTACAAAATTCAAAAGAGAATTCCAACAAACTATGTGTAGAAGCAAATATGGAAGGTATACTAGCACCAAGATGTGGAAAGTAGTTAAAAAGTGAGGTAGGAAATCATTTATTGAACTTAGATCAATAACAGGAAATAAAGGCAACCAAATAAAGATAAAAGATATTCTAAAGGTAGGGAAAGGGATGTTCCTTCCCAATGAGAAGTGAAAATAACTATGTGGAATGTTAGGGAACTAAACACCCCTAACAAGAGGTGCTTGCTGAAGTGAAATTTATCATTTTTTGAGTAAGAGCTTATAATAACTCAAGAAACTAAATTAAATAAAGAAGAGGGAGATAAACTCAGCAAGAAAAGAGGATTATGAAAAAAAATATTTAATAAAATCAATTGGATCCTTAGGAGGCATAGGTATAATATGGGATCCTACAAAAATCAGCTACAACAAAATATAATCACCAAGTAATTAGATGGGAGGGAAAATTTAGAGCTATGAAAATGACATTCAATCTATCCTTATTAACATATATTGTACAATTCCAACATGGGACAAGAAGAATGTATGGAAAGAGATTAGTACTTTTATGGAAACAAATCAAATAGCTGAGTATTGTATAGGCAAACATTTCAGCACCCTTCTAAATTTGGAAGAAAAATTTGGCAAATTACAAATAGTAACACAAATTATGATGGATTTTAGAGAATATTTCAATACAGGAAACTTAATTGATATCCTGATGTCCAATGGTTTATACACATGAAATAATAGAAGAGCAAGCTTCTATTATATAGTGGAGAGATTGGATGATGAAGAGTGCTCCCCTTAATACCATAAACCATAATAGAAATAAAGAAATAACAACAAATGCGAGAATAAAATATGGACTTCTTATTTGCGCCGCAAATGTGGAATTACAGAATTCACAAGTACAATATGCTAACCCACATGGGTGCCTTCATTACAATAATCTACAAGACTAAGTTGTGAACTATCACCTAGAGCTGTCCTAGACAATGTTCAAGCCTTTGTTAAATAGGCAATTTTATGTCACCCGGGAAGGTTCTAGATGCTCAAACTTAATACCTAGGGCCAACAGACCCTAACAATAGATATAGAGTCAACTAATTACATCTTTGACAAATCATTTTAGATATTTCAAGTAGCCCAACTTTGGAAGGCCATAACTCTCAAACCGTTACTATGATTGGCTTTTATAGCCACTTTTTGGAAATGTCAGCTTTTGATCTATAGGCTCAGAATCATGCAAGCGCCCTTCTGTTGAGTTTTCAGACCTCATCTAAGCACTCTAGGGCCTCCAATGATGACCTTAAAGATTTTTCTACAAAATTTTCCACCAAAAATCCACAATGACTTCTCTAATACTTAAGTTGGAGTAATGAGATTTTTATGGCAGGCTTATAACTCTACAATGAACCTTCATGTAGAAAATGAGAACATTCTGAGCTTTATGAAAAACTTACTAAAAGTAGGAAGTTCCCATAAATAATAACCACCTTGTCTATTAGTCCTTATTAAAATAGAAAACACTGAATATAAAATATTTTTTGGGTGATGCAAGATTGCTCTTACACTCAGGATGCTCCTACATTAGACACCTAGGGTAATTTGAGAAGTGGCTTCATCACGTCTTAGGTGTTTAGAGAAAAACCAAGACAATTAACCTCCTCCCTTTCTAGCCATGATAAATCATGTACTAGCCTCCCTTTCCATTTGACTAGGTATTATTTATAAATTTTATTCCTTGTATGTTTGCCAACACGATTGTCCAGTATCTCCTCAATTTGTTTTGTAGCCGAACTAGCTACTAGAATACTCCACTGCACTTTTGCAACTTTATCTCCATCACCTCCTTCATAATACTCTACCAAATTTGAAATGTTAAAGACTAATGAAATATTCAATTCAGTAGGAAACTCCACTTCATTAGCATTTCCATAATCATGTCTTTTCACTATCTTGCACGGTCTAAATTTCTTCATCTTCAGCTTATTATATGTACCCACTAGAAAATTCTCCTTCCTCAAATGAAATAGGACTTCATCCCCAATCTAAAATTCCTTATACCTCCTTTTCACATCTACCTTTTACTATGTATTCAACTTTATGATGTGCTTCCTTACCTCCTCATGGATGTTCTTCAAATGTTCAACAAAATCTTCTACTTCAGCACTACTTATCTCTCCTTTATCCAACTACTGCAATTTAGAAGCATTTCTAGAACTACTCCCATATACAATCTAGAATGGAGACTTACCAATACTCCTATCGACAAAATTATTATATGAAAATTTTTGCTATGGTAAAATTAGATCCCATCCTTTTGGATTATCCCTAACCAAGCATCTCAACAAGTTTCCCAAACTGTGATTCACAACTTCTGTCTGTCCATCAGCCTGTAGATGATGTGATGAACTAAACTTCAACTATGTCTTCAATTTCTTCCATAATGTACAATATAAATACCCAACAAATTTGGTATCTCAATCTAAAACTATACTCATTGGCATACCATCTAGTCTCACCACTTCTATGAAAAGAAACTCTGCCACATGAACAACATCACTAGGCTTCTTGCAAGGAATAAAATGTGCCATCTTTGAAAACTTTTCAACCACCAAAAAAATAGAATCATGCCCACACTAGGTCCTCAGTAATCCAAGAACAAAATCCATGCTGACATCCTCTTATAGCTTCTCTGGTATAGGTAATGGCTGATACAATACTGTATTCTGCTTCACTCCTTTTGTCATTTGACATACTTTGTAACTCTGTACAAACTTCTTCACATCTAGTTGCAACTATGGCCAGTAATAATTCTCAGCAACCAAAGCTATGGTTTTATCTCTACCAAAATGTCCAGCTAATCCTCCACTATGCTTCTCCTTGATGAGATTCTCTCTCATTGAACTTCTGGGAATACACAATTGGCATCTTTTGAATAACATACTATCCCAGATAATGAAATCCAACCACTTTTTTCTATCAAGCATAATAGATTTTATACAAGCGTTCCACACTTCACCAAAATCAAGATCTTTTGGATACAAAGTATTGAGTTCCTTGAACCCAACTACCTCTATCTGCATATTTATCAACAAAAGTTATCTTCTACTAAGAACATCTACAACTTTGTTAGACTTCCTATTCCTGTGTTTTAAAATAAATGTATAACTCTACAAAAACTCAACCCATTTCAAATGTCTTTGGTTTAATTTTCCTTGATTATTCAAATATTTCAAAGCTTGATGATCAGTATACAAAACAAACTCCTTAGGAAGAAGATAATGTCTCCACTTCTTCAATGCTTGAACTATAGCATAAAATTCCTGATAATAAATATAATATTTTCTTTTTGCATTATTCAAATTCTCACTAAAATAAGCAACAGGTCTACCTTCTTGGCTTGTAACAACTCCTATTGCAGTACGACTAGCATCACGGTCTACTCAAAACACCTTATTAAAATCAAGAAGTGCTAAAACAGGCTGCTCAGTAACTTTTTGTTTCAACAAATTAAAACTCTTATCTACTCCTATAGTCCACTTAAATTATTTCCTATCCCTTCTCATTGTTTTAGTCAGGGGTCCACAAATACTACTAAAACCTCTTATGAACTTTCTGCAAAAACTAGCCATTCCATGAAAAGATCTTACCTTTGTCGCACTTCTGGGACTAGGCCATTCAAGAATAGCCTTCACTTTCTCTAGATCTATTTTCAAACCTTCTATTGAGACTACAAATAATAGGTACACCAACTTCTTCTTTACAAAATTGCACTTCTTTAGGTTTATCAACAACTTTTCTTCCTTTAACTTATCAAATAGATTGTGAATATGGATCAAATGCTCCTCTAATGTCTTACTAAAGATCAAAATATCATCTAGGTAAACATTGGTAAACTTACCCATAAACTCCTTCAATACCTCATTCACGAGCCTCGTGAAAGTTCTCAGTGCATTGGTTAGCCCAAAAGGCATGATTAACCATTCGTATAATCCTTCTTTTGTCTTGAAAGTAGTCTTCTACTCATCACCTTCTCTGATATGAATTTGATGGTACCCAATCTTCAGAACTATCTTTTTGAAATACTCAACTGCACTCAAATAGTCCATTATATCATCCATCCTTGGCAATGGAAATCTATACTTGATTGTGATCTTGTTGATAGTGCAAGAATATTTACACATCCTCCATTCTCCATTCTTCTTTGGTGCTAATATGACTAGTACAACACATGGACTCAGACTCTCTCGAATCAACCCCTTCTACAACAACTCATGAACTTTCCTATTCAACTCTTAACTTTTTGTTGGTGTCATTCTATGCACTACCTTGTTTAGCAAACTAGCTCCAGCAACCAAATCCACCTGGTGACTAACTTCCTCATTGGGGGCAATCCATCAGGTACATTGTCTGATACAATATCAGAAAACTCTCCCAACATATCTAGAACTTTTGCAGGTACCTCCTTTACTTCTTATTTACTATCTTTAGTAATTATAGAAAAAAACATATGCTCATGCTTCATACCCTTGAGAAACTCTTTTCCATGAACAAAACATATTCTGGAAGTACTACATACATTTTCTTCTTTCTCCTTCAATGGCTTCAACTTATGTTCCACTCCATCCTTGGTCAAAGTGTAGGTATTTGCTCACCCATCATGTACAACATGCATGTCAAACTACCATGGCCTACCTAAAACATATGAAATATGTCCATATGTATGATATCACATAGTACCTCATCTTGGTAGCTTCCAATCTTGAACTTCACTAAGCACTAATCATTGACCATGACCTTGTGGTCATCTTGCATGCAAGTAATAAGGTATGGATGTAGGTGTTTCTGTCTCTTCAACTTCAACTTGGTGACCATCATTTCTAACACTAGATTGCTAATACTTCCACCATCAATGATCACATCATAACACTTATCTTCACATCTATACCTTGTGTGAAATATGCTCCTTCTTTAATCAAGTTCATTCTAGGCACTCAGCAAGACTCTTCTGTTAACTAGGACTTCTCCTCTTTCAACATCTTTATCAACATGTTCAACTCTGGCCTGGTCTTCTATTCTTTGATCTATCCTTTCTTGGCACTAGGAACATTCAAATTCTTTATGCCCTTCTTCTCTACAATGAAAATAGTTCCCACAGAAGCCTCCTCTTCTAGATCCTTGTCCTTTGCCTCTTCCTCTTTGATCTTTATTGTTCTGATCATAGAAATGATTGGAATTATTTCCCCTTTGTTCTAACTACTACTCCCAACCTCATTCTTGTTCTTCTAATCATCATTACGACCTCCATAAGATCATCTGCTAGATCTTCCACCACAACCTCTTTCACTATTCTTAATGAGAACTTAGTAGAACTCTTTGGTATAGTCTTGAATAGATTTTTCTGCTTGCTTCAACCCTTGCATCTTCTTCAACAGATCAAGCTCATAATCCATGAGAATGATTTATCACTTCAATTTAGCTATCATCTAATCCCATCTAGTGATTTTGTCCTTTCCCTTTCTATTTCATTGCAACTAAATCTCCTACTAGATCTTTGCATGTCCCTTTAGTTTCACCTTTGCAAACTTGACCTTGTCATAATCCTTAATATCTTCATACTCAAAGTACTCCTCCAATTCATTAATCCAATCAATCAACTCCTTTGGGTTAAGATTTCCCAAAAATGTGGGAACTTAAGTTTTTTTCCAATTTTGGAGATGGCCTAGCCTCTCTTCCTCTGGGTTTAGAATTGCCTTTGCTTCAACATTTTCTTCTACTTCATCCTCATCCTTGCTTTCATCTCTTACAAGAAGATTTATTCATCTATGCACTTGTTCTTCTAATGCTTGCATTTGTCTTTGGAGGGCTCTAAAACCTTAGGTGTAACACCTACAACTCTTCTTCCATGCTCTCTTCTTAGAGGAATTTTTACGCTTTTTTTGAAACCCTAGTGCAAACTACCTCACAATCAATAATCTATCTACACACTCAGCCCAAATCATGGTCCTAGTGTGAACTAACTCATAGTTGGTGATCTATCCACATACTCAAGAAATCTAACTCCGATACCACTTGATGAAGGGTATTCCCCTTAATACCATAAACCATAACAGAAATAAAGAAATAACAGCAAATGCAAGAACAAAATATGGACTTCTTATTTGCACTGCAAATGTGGAATTACAGAATTCACAAGTACATTATGTTAACCCACATGGGTGCCTTCATTATAATAATTTTCAAGACTAAGTTGTGAACTAGCACCCAGAGTTGTCCTAGATAATGTTTGGGCCTTTCTTAAACAAGCAAGTTTATGTCGCTCGGGAAGGTTCTAGATGCTCAAACTTAATACCTAGGGTTGATAGACCCTAAAAATAGATATAGAGTTGGCTGAATACATCTTTGACAAATAATTTTAGATATTTTAAGTAGCCTAACTTTGGAAGGCCATAACTCTCAAACTGTTGCTCCAATTGGCTATTATAACCACTTTTCAAAAATGACAGCTCCTGATCTATAGGTTCTAAACTGTGTATGCACCCTTGCCTCAAGTTTTCAAACTTCTTCTGGGCACTCTAAGGCCTCCAATGGTGAGCCTGAAGATTTTTCTAAAAAAAATTCCATTGACAATCGGCAATAACTTCTTTGATACTTAAGCTGAAGAAATGAAATTTTTATGGTAGGCTTATAACTCTAGAATGAACCTTCATGTAGAAAATGAGAGCTTGTATGACAAACTTACTAAAATAGCAAGTTCCTGTAAATAGTAACCACCCTATCTACTAGTCCTTATTAAAATAGAAAAGACTAAAAATAAAATATTTTTGGGTGATGCAAGATTGCTTTTACACCCAGAATGCTCCTGCATCATTAGACAAGTTTATATTTAAAGGATATTTGAGCAACTTTAATTGCATGATATATTCATCAATCCTACCTAATGTGGGCTCATACCATTTTCCATTCAGATTAGATATAGAGGAATCAACTAAACCAACAAGAAATCCTTTCAAATATGAGAAACTGTGGTTTCTTGATGGCAGGTTGATGAGTAGCATCAAGAAATGGTTGACTTAGAGTAATTTTTGAAGGATCAAAGATGTTCTATTTTGTATCTAAACTCAAATACTAGAAAGAAAACATATTAAGATGGAATAAAATCACTTCAACAATATATTTAAAGCAAAATAGGATAAAAAATAAGAACTAAAGAAATTTAATGAAGAAGTAATTAAAAAAGGTATGGATGATGAAAAATTTGACAAAGAAAAAGAACTCCTTGCAAAACAAGAAAATATTAGCAAATGAGGAAATCTTTTGGAAGAAGAAATCCAGGGAAACTTAGCTAATAGAAGGATATTGAAACACTGAATACATCCACAATAGAATTGTCAACAATAGAAATATTATTAGAATAACAAAAAAAAAAAGTTTAGGAGTTATGGTGAAAGAGTCAGACTAGATATCTAAAGTATCCATAAATTACTTCACAAATATACTCAACAATTACAATAGTTCCAACCTAACTTCTCAAAACATAATGAAAAGTACTATAACTATGGTAACAACAAAAGAGGATAACAAGAATCTAAACAAGGCCTTCTTGTTGGAAGAAATTAAAAAAGTATTGTTTAGTCTCAGCCTCAACAAATCCCCAGGACTACATGGATATCAAGCTTTGTTATTCCATAAATATTGGGATATAATAGGGAAGGACCTATGGGAAATCGTTGAAGCAACCATCAATGCAAGTTCATTACTTTATGAAATCAACAACACTTTTATAGCATCAATCGCCATAAAGGATAATCATGAACATGCAATTGACTTCAAACCAATAACCCTATTCAATACTATATATAAAATTTTATCAAAGGCATTGGCCAATGGACTCTAAATGATGCTTCCAAAATTAATTTTGGAAGAAAAAACAAGATTTGTATCAAGCAGATCAATTTTAGACAAAATCATCACAATATAAGATAAAATTCATTGAACACAATTTTATAAAGAAGCTTGCATGTTGATGAAATTAGATATTAAAAAAAACCTACAATAATGTAGATTGGAAATTTATTTGTTAAATACTACAAGAATTTGGATTCTCTCATCAATGGATCAATCTAATCTATAACTATATAGAAACTCCTAAAATTTCAATCCTTATTAATGGCACTCTAGAAGGTTATTTTAGTATATTAAGAGAAATAAGGTAGGGTGATCCAATATCACCATTCCTCTTTATTAATGGTAGAGGCCTTTGGTATAGCTACAAAAAAGCTCAAGAAGATGGGAAAATAAAAGGTTTTACAATAGCAGAAGGCATCCCAAAAATTATACACTAGCAATTTGCAGATGATATTATTCTTCTAAGATAAGTTACAATGGAATAAACTCAAAACTATAAAATGATAATTAAAACATATAGGAAAGCTTCAAGAAAAATGGTAAATGTAGAGAAATCAATTTTTTTTTTTTTTTTAAATACAAAATTAGAAGTGGAGAGAAGAATATGTAACATAATAGGTTATAGAAAAGTATATTCCCATGTAAACATTTAGGAATTCAGCTGGAAAAGGATATGAGAGAAATCAAATTCTTCTTGGCAATATGGCTAGGTAGGATGAGTTAAGGTTTTCATTTATGGCAACATATAGCTTAGGATGAGATGTCAGAATATATTGTTCAAGATTCTGTAGTCACAGATAGAAAATTGTCTAAGTGTTAGACAATTTCTTTAGCAGTGTAGAGATAGTTTTTGGTATTGTGAAGGTTAGAGTGATATTTGGCACATGAAAATTTAAGGGTAGGTATAACAGAGTGTCATGGTGGCGTACCTAAGTGGGCAGATGAGTATGGACTGTACGTACAAATTTACAGGTCAAATACTAGTAAAGATAGTATACACAACATAACAGAGTACAACATACAGGGGAATAAAGTGTTAAGGAATTATTTGGCTATGAAATAAATATTTATTTATGTAGGGATGACATCCTAAGTGTTTATCCTAAGTTAGCATAATCTTTGATTACATCAAGCTGATTGCATAAGAGTTTTTTGTGAAAGAAAAGAGTATAAGTAAAGAAGCATTTATGCAAAGTAAGACATGTGTGATATATGTCATGTAATGCAAATGTGAAGTTTTTGATGAGTATATGAACTATGTATATGACATGTGAATTTGTACGAGAGATTTGTGATATAAATTATGATGTTAGATCAAAGTTATGTGAAGTACAATAGTAAAAAATAAAGAGGTTTCTGTATTTAAGGGACTATATTGTATAATTGCATGTTAGGGCAGTGAGCTCTTCTTGCATACAATTGTAATTATAATACCACTCCTAATATGTTTGAAGCAACTCCTAATAGGGTTAAGGCTTTTAACAAGGCTTAGTCCTCAAACAAGGACCGAGACACTACATGTAATTCATAGACTCCTAATAGGGTCAATATCCTTAACATGATTTTTTTGTTTAGTGGATCATTTTGTGGGTACCATCCCCATCGAGGTTCTCCCTTCGCTAGGATTTCCCTAGTTAACAAAATATGGTGTTATGGGTTCTCACTGTGTATGGTTTTATTTACCATTCAACATTATTGGTTTACTTTCATATGCATGTTTTAAAGTAATTAATAATATCTAGTTGTGGGAAAAAGTTTATAGAATATTGATTCACCCTCCCCTCTCTCAATGTTATCTATTTCTAACAATCCTAGAATCCCATAATTGAATATATAAACAAAAAATTGGGTCATTGGAAAGGAAGATCAAATTAGTTCTATCTACCATCCCAACATATCAAATATCTTGTTTATTGCTTCTAAGTGGAGCTAAAAATATAATTGATAGCAAGCCAAGGAACTTTTTTTGGAGTGGAATCAATGAAAAGAAAAAATTAGCAATGATTAAATGGGACAAAATATGTAGACCCAAAGATAAAGGAGGACTAGGAATCAAAAACTTGAGTTGGTAAAATGAAGCATTGGAGGAAAAATTAGTATGGAGAATGTATCATAAACATGAAAATTAATGGGCCAAAATATTATACCAAAAATACTTAAGAAGTGAAGACCCCTTATGTATATTTGGATGCAAAAAAATCCATTGAAAGTGCTCCAAAACATGGAATTTTTTGATGCAATGCAAACCTCTAATAAGAAAGTATTTAACATGGGATATATGAAAATGTGAGGTAGCTCTTTTTTGGGAGGACTTGTGAGATGGGTTTCACTCTCTAGATAACTACAATCTCCCTATAAGCATTACAAATACTCTTATCACATTACGGGAAAAAATAGTTAGCAAATACAAGCACAAAGTAGTAGAAGATCATGTAGAAAATGGGAGTGGAAATCCCTAGAAGAAACAAATCTAACTGATGAAGAAATAACATTTTACAACCAATTCATAAGCCAAAGACATTGTAACCATAAGGAAAGAAAGGATAGATTGATTTGGGCTACTTCTCAATATGGTAAATACAGTGTAAATAAGGGTTACGAATTGATCATAAATTCCCAAAGCTTGGAATAGATAGAAATACCCTAAAATTTGTGTTGGGACCTACCTTCCTACCCAAGGAAGACATATTCCTATAGGCTTCCATGAAAAAAAGGATTCCAACAACAGATAGATTCACAAAAATAGGTTTTGAAGGTCCCTTTAGGTGTCCTCTTTGTAAAAATAATTTAGAGATAGCCAAACACTTTTTATACCAATGCCTCTTTTCAAAGACATGTTGGCAATGGTTATGTTAGAAACTCAATTGGATTTCTCCCTTTCTGAAAAAATTATAGATCACTTAAATTGTTGGCCCAAATACATACACTCCAAGGTATATAATAACTTTTAGAAAATCTCTCCATCTATCCTTCTCTAGGAAATATGAAAAGGAAAGGAATAGGATAATATTTTTAAATAAATAAATGGCAACATCTTCCCTCCTCAAAAAAATAAAAGCAAGCATAATGGAGTTAATGAATAATGACCTAAGAAATTCATTTAAATAAGAATGTGATTTTTTTTCAAAATGGGTTTTGAACATGCAATAAATATGGAGTAACCTCATCAATCCTCCAATGTTATACACAAAAGCAAGTAAACTAGCTAGGGAAAATTGCAGATGGGAACCACCACCTATAAATAGGCAAAGTTAAATTTTGATAGAGCGTCTAGAGGAAATCCTAGCAAAGTAGGATTAGGATGCATTACTCACATGAAAGATACTTGATGGATCAAAAGGGGAAAATATATAGGGGTATTCTCAAATAATATGGTAGAACTAGAAGTCCTCATAGAAGGACTCAAACTAAGCATGAATTATAGCTTTAAGAAATTAATTATAGAATTTGATTCACATATTAGTCTAAGCATTGTCAGAAGTAGATACACTCCAAACTAAGACTCAACTCAAGATTAGAAGAAGCTTCATCCTTAATAGAGAAATTTGGTGAAATCATGATTCAACAAACATATCATGAAGGTAATAAAATAGTAGATAAATTAGCCAACCTAGGAGCTAATGGGAAAGAAATTCTCATTAGCAACACTTAAAGCAATACAATTTAGATAAGAGCATAATTTAAACCAAGCACCCAAATAAAAATACCAAACCATGAAACCAACCTAAAACAAGACTGTACTCTCTTAAATTTTCACAAATTAAAAGAAGGTAATAAATTAACCTTAAGATATTCTTAGAATTGTAGATATAATATTTATAAACTAAAATAACACGTTATAATTTAAGAAATACTATTAATTATAGACAATCAACCAAGGATCTATTAAATCACTATTCATAATTTAGGATAGACAACATACAAGAAGCCTGATTAAACATGAGGTCCTAACAAGACCAAAAAGGAAAGTACAACTTTAAAAAAATCATAATCTAAACTAAACTTGACTATTTAAAATAGATAAGATATAATACTAAAAGAATTTATCCTTTAAGATTATAAGATCTGATTTTGAAGACTAATTTTTATGTGAGTTGATGTTGTATGTAAGATGTAGAGACTTGTGAAGGAATCAATAATAGATGCCAAAATATTTGTAAGCACCACTTAGCTTGAATAAAGGACTTTACAAATATAGTAGAAGATATAAAATAAGGAATGTCTTCCTAAGACCCCATTGGTAAAAGAGGCACATGTAAGCTAACTCATTAAAACATAAATAGTAAATTTATTCAAGAAAAAACATAATATAAAGAAGGAAAAGCTCTTCTTTAAGATCTTGAAATTGGGGTATGCTCCTTTTATTTATGTATTTGTGTAAAGGACTTATGTCCTAGGCAAGACTAGGGGTTTTCTTCTATGTTCTCTCCTACCAATTCTTGTTTGAACAAAGACTTTTGTAATCTTTTATAAATGTATATAAAATATATGGCTTCATCCTTAAATTGATGTGTGTGTGTAGTTTATATATATTATAAGAAGGGACATGTCTCCTCTTAATATAATATTGATAAATAAGAGGTCTCTGCCATTTAGAAAACATGTACCAATATTATAGTGCTTAGTACATTTATAGTAATCCCATAAAATCAATAGTCCCAAGTTGTTGGGATGGTACTTAGTAGATCACATTTTGAATGTACAATTTGATGTCTTGATAATAGATTACCATAAAACTTACAAGTGACAATTTCATGCTTTTGTTGTGGTGTCTTAGTATTATATGTATGCATTATTTTAAGTGATTTACATTGTCATTATTGTTATAATAACAACTATAGCAAGTTCTCTTACTAAACATGTATATAGATGTTGGTTTAGAAGTTTACTTGATTTAGTTTCCATTTTTTCCTATTTTACATCCAAGTGATTGTGATCATAACAATTTTAAAGTTGACCAAGGAAGAACTGAAGGGATTTTTTTCATCTTTTTTCACAACCTTTCTAAGAATTATGTTGTTAAATGATTAATTTAATTTGAAAAAATTGCTTTGAGTTTCTTCTATTGATTTTCTATTTTGAGTGAATTCTTGATTGAGTTTTGGATTTGTTAATATTTTGTGGAGACTCATAAGGAGTTTATTAATGATGTTAATATAATTTCTTTGTTACAATATTAAAATTTTAAATGGTTACCATGTCTTGAAAAATGCTTGTGAATATATGCTATGAAACACTCCCAAACAAAAACGTGGATCAATTTATTTGTGGTAGAGTTAGTGGACTACATATTGATTGTTATACAAGGATGATAATATCTCTTATTATAGCTAAAGGATTCATTTACTTGCACAAAAGACCTTTCCAGGTATACTTATGCTTTTTCTTGTTCTATAAGTGTATATTGGAGCTCTTCTATTTTTTACCTTTTCTCCAATTTCACAAACACTCTCCTTTCTTTTATGTTATATTAATATCCATTCATACTTGAATTTGGCAATGTTATAATTATATGGATGAGCACATGAAAAATAGTATTAATGCATGGTAAGATGAAGAGCTAACTAACAACCATCTATCTATTTTTTGTTAAGCCCTTTTATACTCCAAACCTAGTTGTAAAGTAAAGTTCCCTCCCCACATTATATAATGCATGGTTTGACCAAAAAAGTGGTTAAGAATGTTTAAATTGTATGGGTTTTAGATAATTGAGGAGAGTTTTTGGTGGGAATGTAGCATAGATGACATAGTTTTTATTATAAGATGTTGTCTTTGGTGTTATATATTTAATTTTAGCTTTCCTTATAAAGGTTTTAGTTGGGTTTTTATTTATTTATGAAAATGCATAGTAAAAAATGTTTGGTAGGTAGTAGAATATGTAGCTATTTTCTTGACATGAATTGCAGAATTATTTGCACCTTTTTTTTTTTTCCTGAAAAGTTAGCACAAGTAATAAGACATGTATCTAAGGTAAGAGCCTACAACACAATGGTAAATTGTGAGCTTCTTATTTGGGAGGTCTTCGGTTCAACTCTACTCTAGCTTAAAAAATAATAATAATAAATCACAACACATAATTACAATTCATCTTATGACATAATAATAATAAATCTTGGCTTTGACCTCTTACCGATAAAAGAAAAAAGTGTCCGGCCAAATATCTTTGAGTGTTCCAACTTATAATGTATTAGAATATATCATTACAAGAATTTAGAAAAGTGGAGTTGTCATTAAGATTTAATTTTTAAATGTTTGGACTCATAATATAAGAAATTTGTGCTTCTTAAGAAGATTATATCATGTTACAATGACCATGATCATGTGAGATCTAATGTTGGGAAATGATGCTTTCGTAGTTCCATCTCAACCACATCTAATCCTATCTTATAAAGGAGAGAAATATATATGTAAGAAGTAACTAATTTATTGTCTTTTTTTATTATCAAATCTCATCACCAACATTTTTCAATTAATGGAATACAAAAGATATAAAAGATTTCCACTATTCTAAATGTCTAAAATTAAATTTTAAACTAATTACCCATTAGTTGTCTTACATTTTCTTGACACAAAAATTTATAAAAGTTCTCATTGCAACTTTGAAAATCTTTTGCATTATTCTTTAAAGGGTACCGACTTAATGGAAGACCGTTTGCTTCACAAGTAGGAGGATGGTGGTTTGATTCCATTATGTCCTAATATGACTAAATTAATGATTAATCAAACAACCAAATAAATAATCAAATAAACTATCAAATCAATGACTAAATGAAATACTAAATAAATAGCCAAATAAACTACCAAATCATCCAAATAAAATATTGAATAAATGATCAAATAAACTACCAAGTACGTGATCAAATACACCACCAAATAAATGACAAAATGCATAACTAATTAGCAATAACAAATAATTGAATAAGCTACTAGTTAACAATAATAAATTACTAAAACAATGAATTAATTAATGATTAAAATAATTTAGTAATAAATTTGGTCATGAGATAAATGTTTGACATTAAACTACTAATAGTCATGTGATCAAAATTAGTCATATATCTATAATTTTTAGTAGTTTAATTAGTCATATATTTTTATTTTTGTATTAGTGGTAAGGGGTTGATTGATATGATGATGGAAGAAAGGGAAGGGATTTTGAAAAGTCTCCATGGAGTATCAACATTTGGTTTTCTCGATGATATGAGTTTTTCCATAAGGTAATAATCAGTTTCTCATAACGTTTAGCCCATAATTGTGTCAACACCAACCATGCAAGAGGAGATTACTATATATAAATGGATAAATTTGAAGGGGACATCAATACATTTTCTAGAGGGGCTTAATATGTAGAGAGGGAGTGAACAAAAATGGAATAAATCTTTTCCTACCCTCCATGAATTTTTGGTTTTCTATGTAATTTCCAACAGTTATTTTTTATTTTCATTGATGCAAATTCTACCATGCATGACTCTTTAGTTGCCAATGTAGCTACTAGAATAAATTATAGTCCCATATCAAGAAGACATCCAAATGCTTTCCATGGTATTTAAGTCAAATGTTTATATTAAAATTTGCTTTCATAATAGGAGGCCTCTCAACTTAAAAATACCCTCACTCTCTCAATTATCTTCCTTGGTAATGATTGTTAGGAAATAATGACAAGCTTGGGTATTGGAATACAATATTTTCATCCCTCTCTTGGTATGTTCTTTTGAGGCATTTGGATTTATCATTGCCTATAATTAAATTTTATACATAAATATAGAGAAAATCTTTCCAAATGTAAACTTTATTTATAGAAAAAAAAATCAAACATGAAAACTTGTATGAAATACATTCGTAATGATGTATTTAGAGGGAATTTTAGGAAGCACTCTATTTCATGTATTCCTCTTTAAATATAATCACATTGTAATATTGTGCAACTAGGAAGTGTATAAATCTTGTTTAGGGGGGGTATTTTGATAACAAAATACATATGAGAGATCAAAAGTCTTGGTTAACCAAGAATTAATATAACTAGTGAAGTCATAAATAAAATGAACAAAAGTATGTGTTAATATACAATAAAAGAAGGTCACCACTTGAAATAATCTCTAGATTTAAGTGGTCATTCCTTATACATAATTTGAATGGCGAAAATAAAATAGTAAAAATAATATAAAAACTATATCTTTGTGGACACCTTAAAATTGGTCAAAATGAAGCCTTTACATGGAAGATTGGTTTTTGAACTAAATTGGGAAAACACATTAAAAATTAGATTTACAATTAATGTATATCTTCAAATGACAGATATAGGAAATTTTGATGGACATGAAAAGCATATAACAAATAACTCACTTTTTATTCATTTATTGTGAGACATTGAATTTTTTTATACTACATGTAGTCATGTATTTGCTATCAAAAAGAAAAAAATCAAAGGTGTTCTCCCTTTGAAAACAACTAATCCAAAGGTGAGAAGACCATAAAAAAAGAATATTAAAGATACACTATCATCACAATAACATATAGGAAACTATAAGGAGTCTAGCAACAAACTATAAGCTACTTAAATATTATAAACTACAAAAGCATTAACTCTAGAAGTAGAGTCCATTAACATATAAAAATAAAGAAAGAGTGTTAAAATAAATCCCAATGAGTGATTGATAATAATAGTTTTGAAAAGTAAAAGTAAACTAAGTATGACAAACACATTTGATGTGATTGACCTATTGGAGAAAATTGCTCCATTCTTCATTCAAGTACTTGGATAGTTCCTTGTAATTGTCTTCATCTTGACATCTTTCCCCAAAACTTCTCCAGCATAAGGCACAAACAAGTGGCACAATTATGCATTATGTCAAGGCTAAACTTGGAGATACTTATCATCTTCTTTTCTAACACAAACTCTTTAGTCTTTAACATCCCCAACTCTCTAGTAGTAATTTGACACTTGGTGCATGTCCATCTGACACCAGTCTCTTTGGCTTCCTCCTTACCAAGAATCAAGAGTTGGGTTATAAGAGCTCAATCATTTCTCCAAAAGAAGACACAATAGTCTCTACTACTTCTTTATGGGAAGCTAACACTATCATAGTTTGAATGGCCTACAAGACCAATGTTAGGATTAATGAGATAGAAATAAAAATTACATGCGAATATATCCAATATTAGAAAAATAATAATGCATACAAAAGAGAACACATGGCACAAAGATTTAATGTGGTTCACCCAATTCTTGGGCTATGTCCACCAAACAATGAGTTCAGTATTTTTATTATTCAATGATTACAACCTAATTATTGCTGGAAACTACAATTGGAGTAATTGCTATGTTGTCATTGATGTCAAACCTATTAGTAAGATAGAGTGTCAAACCTACTAGAGAGACATTTAATAATAATGTAGAGTGTCATATCACTTTATTGATGAAGAGGATTTGAAAAGAAGAGATGATCAGATGACCTAGTGAAAGGTTGAGTTGAGATGTGTTAAGTATCATAGAAATACAATGGGCACTTGATAAGTTAGTCCTTGACAAGATAATGTATTGTTTAATTAATACATGAAGTGTAGAAGACAATTGGATGAAGCTAAGAGTTTAAACAATTCAAAAGGCTAAGCTTGACTAAGTATTAGTATTGCATGGTCAATGAAGGAGTTGAAGCAAAAGATTAAAGAACTTTAATAAAAGTCGAGTGAAATAGTTCAAGTTCAGTGTTAGTTATTGTCAAGTAAATGTATGAGCAATTCTAGTTGCAAGCAAGCATGGTAATGGTCGAGTGAGAATGTTTGTGCTAAGAGATAATATAGTGATTATTGAGCCATACAATGATGACCAAGCTAAAGAACATAATGATTATTGAGTGATGGTAAAAGTTAAATTTTGATAAAGATTTGAGCTTGAGGCTAACAGAGTTGGAATTTTGAGTTAGTCAAAGTGCATGGAAGATAAGGATTGATGAGTTGGAAAATTTAATGCATGAGGAGAGTTTGTTACACAATCTAAGTCAAGGATTTTATTAGGAGTTTCCAGAACAAGGAGAACAAAAAGATGGAAGGATTCAATGAATCTGGCCTAACCTAAGATCAACGGTGATGTTTAAGTGATAAAAGATCAAAATTAGCTATTTAAGGAGGAACAAGGAATGAGTTGCAAGGTTTTTTTGTTTTTGATTGATAATCTTCAAGAGAAGTTGTAAAGATGTGAACAAAAAAGGTGAAGAGTTTGTGAAGTGTGATTGCTTGAGGAGGTGCCAAGAAGATCAATGATGGAGATGTGAATGAAGGCCAATCAATTAGCCAACAGATGAGTGAATGAAGATCTAAATTTGCAAAAGTGTTTTGTACTTTATAGATCAAATCTATTGTTACATTCTAATCATTATATTAGTTCAAAATCCTTTAATCAAAATTAACCTAATAGTCATTTTGTAAATCCTTTAATCAAGGTTACATTCTAATAGAATGTTCTGAAGTCCTCTAACTAGGCCACTCCTAACATTGTGATTAAATCCTTTAACATGATCACATATAATAGTGTATTGTATAACCTTTAATAGGTTTGGCTCTTAACCAAGCTCACTTCAGAAGAGTGAGAAATTGGTAGCATGTTACTTGGTGGTTTTTTTCCAAATTGGGTTTCCACATTAAATATTGGTGTTAAAAGTGTCATTATCATGTGACAATGTTATATTTTATAGTACTTTATTTACTGGCAGTCGACACATATAGAGATAATGAGTTAAGATATTGCATGAAATGTTAAATGGTAATGATATGCTATGGAAACATAGTGGATCTGAGTTTGATTAAATTGTTTGAAGTATTTAAAATTTAAATTAGTACATCCAGACCTAAGGATAACTAATTCACACCCCCCCCCTCCCCCCCACCTCAAATTATTATAAATCATTATAACAAATGGTATAAGAGCTTTAGTGCTTGTGAGGAGAGTTTTGAGGGACTCAAGCCAAAGATCAAGATGTATAAGAGAAAGGTATCTAAGTTGAACAAGGAGAACTTCCCAACATGGAAAAGGCTAATGAGATTTCACTTATTTGGAATTAGATATCACACACCTTACTACTTGGACAATGACTACATTTAGGTTCCTAGTGTTGACCCTATGGCAAGACATATTGTCAATTAGTGCCAAAAAACTTAGTCATCATGGGGAGTTGGTTAGTACTGCAATCGAGCTTTCTCTTAGGTAGCAATTAGCACTAGTATAGCTTGAGCTACCAAGCATATAAGTGTTAATAGAGCTTTAGTATGAACCAAGTCAGTAGTTCTGATCGAGCTCTATTGTAAACCAAGTAGCCAAGCACTCCCAATTTTAGAATGAGAACTGAGTAGGCAAAAATAGTGTGAACCAACCCATCAATGTTTATCAAGTGATCAATGTGAATCAAGCATCTAGTATCAACTGACTAGGTAGAGTTGCTCGAGTATTAACATATCACCCAAGTAAGCTATCAAATCCGAGTATCAGCATTGGGCCAACTTGGTAATTGTTTGTGAAACTATTGTAGCTTACCTAATGCAAGTTACTATTTGGATTAGTACATATGGAAGAAATCTTGTTTCATCCACACATCATAAAATATATTATTCATTATCGTAAGTGAATATGGATAATGGAAGAGCAAATTGATTAGGAGGCTACTAAGTAGTACAAAAGCAAAGTAGAGACTCATCTATCACAATCAGGTGATGATTGTATTATTCAAAGGATCTTCATCAACAAATAAAGTTACAAAGTAGAGATCAACATGTTGATTCATCCTAATGGGAATATTAGTCTCAAATCCTCTAACCAGTTGGACCTAATAGTCCTTGCAGAATCTTTTAACCAAGTGCATACTTCTTTGTATTATATAAATCCTTTCACAAGGTGGACTTAATAGTCCTACTTACTCTTAACTAAGCAGATCATTAGAAGTGATCAATTTTAGGCCCTAACGGGCCAACTTTATTACTATAGTAGTGAAGCATTGTGGGTGTCATTCCCACCCCAGTTTTATCTTCTCCTTTGAGGGTTTCTGGGTTACCAAATATTATGTCAAAGTGTTATGGTGGTGTTTATTTTATTGCTTTATGTTCCATGCATACAAGTAGATTAGATAATCTAATAAAGTCAAATTAAGAGAAAGAATTTTTAAGTGGTTCCTAATTTGCATCCCCCCTCTCAGTCACTCAATCCCAACAATTGGTATCAGGGTAAGGTTCTCTTGTCAGAAGTTTAGCAGTCTGAGAGTAAAGATTAGAGACAATAAAAATGTACAAACTAGAGAAATCCATTGAGAATGAAAATTTGGATCTACATGTGGCCATGGAACAAATCAAGAAACAAAAGGATAAACTCTCTCAATCACTAAAAAGAAGAAAAGAGTTAGCACTACAAATGAATGATAATTTATACAGAAAAGAAAGAATAGAAGAAATTTTCATAGAATGAAGTTCAAGAGAAGTAGATGCAATGCTATAAGATCTACTTGGAAAGAACCTCATTCTACAAGAAGAAGTCAAAAATTGAAAAGAGAACAAGAGATTCATCCAATCAGGATATGTGAAGTCATGGAACAAAAGAATAAAGCTGAAAATGATAAAGAGATTGTAGATGAAGATAAAATATTACTCAACACAAGATTAGAAGAAAAGGACAATGAGATCCACTAGCTATCACTACATCAAATATATATGATAAATCAACTTAATGGTGCAAATCAAGAAGTCATCAACCCGAGGACAAAAAATGATAGACTCAAGAATGATCTTAGAGTCAAAAAGTAAACCAATGAAATAATGATGAGATCACAAGAAAGCATGAATTAGTTGACTGAACTATCTTAGAAAATGCACAAAGGAAAAATAGGATTAGGTTACACTAAACAAGGAGAATCATCATAACGAGGAGCCCAAAAGAACAAAAGGCCTACATGTAACCACTATGGGAAGATAGGACATTCATCAAACAAATGTCAAAGTAATGGAAAGTCAAAGTTCAATGGAGATTTCTATATTTTCAATAAAATCCTAGACACAGAGCAAGTGAATGTAAAGATAAACCAAAGTTTGAAGGAAAGTAATTTACATGCAACAAGCAAGGACATAAATCCTCTAAGCATAGAACAAAGCAATGAAACATTGGAGCAAGACTAGGAGCACTTATTAGTTGGGATTACAACACATGGTACATATGTTATTTATGTGGAGAATATGGATACATTGGAGCAAACTTTGCAAGGACTCACTTAAGGAAAATGACTCCTACCAAAAGATGCTATGTATGCAAAGAACTTAGTCATTTGGAAAGGAATTGCATAAACCAAGCTACTGTAAATACTAACGAAGAAAATAAAGGAAAGAATAAGATTGATGAGATCAAGACTCAACGAAATCAAGAATGGGCAAGGAAAGCTCTAGAAAGCTCAAATCAAAACTCTGAAGTTATTGACACCCAAGTCAATGAGTTGGATGATTCAACCACCTCTGAGTAAACATACAAGGAGACCACTAGAGCTATGAATAAAATATAAGATCCTACATCAGTTCTAGACAAGTAAGTAAGCAAGTCCAAATCAACATATCAAATGCACTAGGACAAATGCAAGAACCATGCTTTAACCAATTCGAGTCTTAGTTATAACTAGGCTGCTAGACAATACCAAGTTATTCTTCAAGCATAACTATGTAAGGTTGAGTGCTATGACTCAACGAATTCATATGACTTAACCAAGCAAAGTTGGGCTAGCAACTAGTTCTAAGTGAGCTTCATGATGTATAGTTCATGCCAAGTTTGAGTTTGAAGATACAATCGAGTTATTTTACCTAACATAGTATAGAGCATTTATGAGGCCCTAAAAGTTGAGATTTGTGTAAAAGGTAAAATTGAGGGTTTATTCTTTCACCTTGAGTTTAGAGAGAAAACTATGGAAAGTGATTTCAAACCCCCGAGAGATCTAAGAGCAAATTTGTTGTCAAGCTAAGTTGCAGGAAAGTCTATTGATTATCAAGAGTTCTTTAGTAACCAAGTATTATGGAAGCTCTGTCCAGCACAAAGATAAGGAATGGTTCTAAAATGTTGGTTAAGAATGCAATTTGTAAAGCACCTAAATTCAAATTGTACCCTACAATTGTTGAAGAGAAGGATCCCAAAGGAGCACACTCGGCCATCCCTCTGAAGGTACTTCTAATTCATGATATAAGGACATTTTATCACTATTTTATTCAAGAATTAGGTACTTTCAAGATAGATCAGGAATACAATGCATTGTGTGAGAATGGATCTTTGAAACCCAAACACAATCATTTGGAAGTCAAGGGTTTGACCCACATCCTTCATATGCTGAGGAACTTTCAAATAAAATGAATAAGGTATATATTGAGTAGAGTCCACGACATGATTTTCTAGCTTGAGCAACTAGTCAAGATCAACAAGAAAATGATCCATCGAGCTACTAGATATCTATTGCTAGAAAGTCTAAGATAAAAAAAACCCTAGCTCAAGGAGAATTGACAAAGAAAACCCTAGCTGAATGGGACAGAAGAGGTATGAAGTTGAATAATGTTACTAATATGGAAATTAAATTTGGAATCCATGTCATAGCCCACAATATCTATATTTCAAGTACACCTAATAGTGTTCCCTATGAGACGATTGACCTAGCATACAAAGTTGTGAAGAACAACTTGTCATTTGACATTATCGAGCTACAACTCAACTAGCTCAGCAAGAAGATGGAGAGCATCCGAGCATCCAAGAACAAGTCATGTAAGTTTGGATCTCTTCTATTATATTTATTTTTCTATGTGCAAAAATTCTTCCCATCCAAGGGAAATGTTGTATGGAGGAAGGAAAAACCTATGTTATACCAGATCAATGATTTCATTAGTGAAATGGGTGCAAATTTTGATGGCATCATGGATGCATATTTTGAGAACTTCAAGGAAAAGATGCAAAATAGCTTTAAAATCCCTAAGAAATTGGTTGATGATTATGACCAAGACACTTGTTTCCTATTTGACTATGACAAACTTCACATTCAAGCAGTTGGGCCTAGGATTGCATGGGTGAAACCATTAGGATATGAAGTTAACATTGATGAAACAAGAGATATCATTGAATCTCTTATCAATGAACCAGTGGATCCTAAGGCTACCTATTTTGGAACCCATGATGAAAACAAGACCAAAATTTCACTTGAGATTTAGATTCCTCAAATTTTGAAGAGAGCAATGAAAAGGATAGAAAACTTTGATAGGAAATTTGGGAAGACATATGCCTCTCTCATGCTTACTAAGGGTAAAGGTGATGATATAGAAGAGGAAGAAGAAGAGGGACGTGATCATGAAGAAAAGAGGCAGAGGAACCTTCAAAGTATGAAAATAGACAGATTCCTAGATTCAAAACATTTCATATTCTGTTAAATAAAGTTGAGGATGTTTTACAGTCCATGTCCAATATGTGGAAAAATATTTTTTATTTGACTGATAAGAAGGTAGAGGAAGTTTTACTAGAGGTTCAGACCATTGAAGAGTCTAATCCTAAGACAATTGTAGTAGAAGTCATGGCATCTCTTCCAATCTCTCCAAGAAAAGCACTTGTCCCATCAAGCTCTAAGTTAATCAAGGTATCACCTGAGTTGCAGTCTACCGAGTTGAACATAGTTCAACCAAGCAATGACAAGAAGGAAGAAAAAGAAAAAAATTACACCTTCACCGAGTGCAGATAAACTAGTAGAGGAGAAAGAAAATCCTTCATCCACCCTAGTAGCAACCAAGAAACAAGCTCTAACTACTCCCTGGGCAAGCCTAATCGACAAAAAAATTATCAAAGATGAGGACACAGTTGAAAAAGAAGATAAAGAAGACAAGCTTCAACCAAGAAATAAAGAAAAGAGCGATGAAGGAAATGGGAAATAAATCATACCTTCAATAGTTGTTGTAAGAATTTGCCTAAGGGCAAAATTCACTTAGGAACTAAGAACTCAAACACAAGCACATAGTAGACCAAAGAGAGAGAGAGTATGATCAGAATAACAATGTATTCAATAACTGGTTCATTAGAGTACACTAGGAGTCCCTGAATATAAAAGCCTTAGGAGAGCTTCTAGAATGCATAGAAGTTAGCATCATGATGTGTCATAAAACCAAGCACATCTCCACCAGATATGGGTTATCCTCCATTAAGCACGGAAGTATGTGCCATGATGAGATGATAAGCCTATAAGGGTGTGACATGCAAAACAGTGTTGTAGACACCATGTGCTTAAATAGAGTTGCGTACTCCTATGTTGTCTACATGACAACTCAAAAGGGTGTGCAAACTCCTAAGTGTCTCACAAATAAAAATAATAAAATAATGCAAAATAATTAAATAATGCATTAATCTAAGTAAACTTAAGTAAGTGTAAATAGTAAAGTACGTATTTACACCAAAACCCCCCCTTAAGTGCAACTTAGGGGATGCCCTTAAGCTTACGAAACTAGGATGAAGATGCATAATGGGTCTCAGCTACTAGGCCATATTAGGTACCCATGTACATAATGAAAACACAAATCTCCCATAAAGTAGGGAAAGAGGGAAAACCTAATGGGAAAAACCCTCCCCCAAAAAGAGAGATAAGTAAGGATGCATCGATGGATGGAGTAATCAAGACCCCCCCATTACGACATACATCCAGTATATACATAAGAGAATGAGAGAAGGAAGAGAGACAGAATAGGCTTCCCCCCCCCCCCCAAAAGAAGAATGCCGACAAGTGAAAGCTGCTCCGATAAAGAAGCTAGTCCAAGAATGCAAAATGGTGTTCCTCCCCTTAGGAAGAAACAAAGGCAAAGGTACAATCTTGAAGATTTGTGCTAGCCCTGAAACCTGCTCAAGTATCCTTATACTGATGCTGAAGTTCACCCCTTCCAACTGTGCTAAAAAGAATGAATGCAAATCTGGCAAGGATGTCTATTGACCCTGTTCCACTGAACCATCTGTCTCCTCTACTAACAAAGAGACCTCCACTAATTGTTGTTCATAAGGATCCACAATCATGCCAACCTGAGTAGATTGATCATGTAGAGAATGGACATGAGGGTCAGAGTGAGCCCTCACAACAACTGTAGAAGAATCATCATCAATGAGAAGATGTATGTCCTCAAGTCTGTCTCCCAAGTCAACTAAAGCTAGAGCTGGAAGATGAGATGTACCATGATGTGATGGACCTTTCACTATGGCAATGTAAGCACATGGACTAGACTGATGTGACCTCTCGCTACAACTGTCGATAGAACCCCATGTGTCTGAACCTGTTGAAGCATTATTTCTTGTGTCACTATCAGTTTCCACTGTGTATGATGTGCAGAGAGGAGTAGAGGATAAGCTTGGTGAACTTTCCTCAAAGTGAACATCCTTATCCACAAAAATCTCATGAGTCTCTAGATCCATCAGTCTATAAGCCTTCACATTGTCTTCATAACAAATAAAGGTAAAAGGCCTAGGTGTTAGTGCCTTGCAACTCCCGGAGGAAATTTTTGCCCATGTTGGACAACCGAAGACTCTAAGGTGACTCACAATTGGTTTTTTGCTGCACCATGCCTCAAAAGGAGTCTTACCATCTAAGGCTGGATGAGGAGACCTGTTAAGTATGTGAGTAGCACTGCTAATGGCTTCAACTTCAAGTGTAGGATCAAGAGACTTGGCCTTAATCATGCAACTTGCCATGGTCTTGAGAGTCCTAATCCTCAAAGTTGCAACATCTATCTTTTGCGGACTGAATATTGGTGAGTTCTGAAGATCAATCCCCTCAATTCTGCAAAATTTCTTGAGTCTTCTGTCAACATATTTGTTCTCATTGTCCACCCTTAGTACTTTGATGGCTTTCCTTGACTTGTGTTCAACATGAGTCTTCAAGTCTTGAAACTTATGAACTACTTCATTCTTTTGATGAAGGAAGAAGACCCAAGTGAATCTCGAAAAGTCATCAACAAATATGAGTATGTAGTAACCTTGGCAGACTGAAGTCACGGCAAAGGGTCCTGCTAATACCATTTGAACTAGCTGAAGAACAACTAGAGCTCGAGAAGACATCCCTTTATCATACTTCTCCTTCAGATTCATATCCACTGGACAAGATGAACACTCTCCCTTAGAAAAGTTGATGTTGGGTAGACCTTTGACCATGCGTTTTGAGCAAAGTTTCTAAAGAGAGCGGAAGTCAAGGTGACCAAACCACTCATGCCATAAGTTGATGTTTAAAGTAGAGTGAGTTAACAACGCTTGAGAAGGACTCTTAGGCACAAAGTGGGAGAAGGAATATAACCTCTTGTCATCATTGACTTTCCCAACTGCTACCAATGAATCATCTTTGAGACTTCACAACATCATTAAATCTGGAAGGAACTCAACCTTATGACCATCTCCAAGGTGAGTGATTTGGTAAACTAATAGGAGATTGGAGCTTAGATTTGGAATGTAGAGAACATCTTTGAATTCCCCATTTTCCATTTCAACATGTCCTTTCCCTTCAACTTCCATCTTAGTATCATCTCCCATGAAGATGTGTGGTACCTTGGGCTGCTTCAAAGAAGAAAAGTCTTCCTTTGAAGAACCCATATGGTAAGAGGCACCAGAGTCAAGTATCCATTCCGAAGAAGAATTTGTGTTTGCCATATGTGCTTGACCTTTATCTTTTGAAGAGGTAGGAGTAGAATCCTTGGAAGTACCTGGCACTTGAATCTTGTTCTTCTTGAGTAGATTTTCTAACTCATCGATTCTTTTTGTCTTGCAATGATGCTCGTCATGATTTGGCTTTTTGCAATATGCACAAAAGAGTTTGTCCTTCTTTTCATTACTTCCCTTCTTGTTTGAAGAAGAACTGCCTTGTTGAGAGGAGTCATGTTGTGTCTTAGATTGTTTTGTCTGCTTCCACTGCTTCTTCTTGTTGTTTCTTTTTCCCCCTTGACCAGATTTCTGACCATCACTAGCCACTAAGGCTTTGGTCTTAGATGACTTGAGAAGTCCAAAATCCACCAAGTGAGATTGTTCAACAATCAACATGTCTGCAAATCCATCAAAGGAAGGCTTCTGGTAAGCAGATCCCATGGTTAATCTATGAGTATTAAAACTCAAAACAAAGTTTGCGTACTCAGAAGGTAGCTTCTTCAGGATGTGATGAATCAACCTGTCATCTTTCATGGGATTTCCACAATCTTTAAGAAGTGCCCTATACTCATTGACTTTGATGATATAATCCTGAATTGTGTCATAATTCTTAGGATCTAAGAGAAGTAGATCATCTTAAATCTAAAATCTCTTTTCTTCATCCACTTTACCATACAATTGTTCAAGTTTATCCCAAGCTTCTTTAGATTCTAAACAATTTTTGATGTGAAAGAGAAGATCCCCATGTACACAACTCCTCATAACACCTAAAGCTTGTCGGTCTTGTCTTTGCCAATCAATGAGTTCTTTATCATCAATAGGTTTGGTAATTGTACCATCAACATAAAGACTATATCCTTTTTCCATTAATCTACTCCATGCAATATCTTTCCATGTAGAATAGTTGTGTGAAGTTAGAGGAGGACATTTAAAACTCGTGATGTAGAAATAAAAAGAGCACACTAGAGACAGACGCAAGAAACACAGTACACACCCCCTTTTTAGTCAATCAAAAGCCCCCCCCAAAAGAGATGTTGTTGGCACTTTATAAGTAGTGCATTTACAATGGGCCACTTGTCAAAATGAATAAAGTGGACTATCTGATTTTTCTTTTACAACTACCTTATAAGGCTTAAATCTATCACTTAAGCACTGTAGCTTAGTTTTACAACAATTCTGAAAAAGAACCAAAGCTTACAATGCCAAAGAAGGCCTAATTCTGAAAGTGAGAAATTGGTCCACACAACCCTAGAATCTGACTTTAGATCTAGAAATTAGATGGAAAAATACACACTTTCAAAAAAAATGAAACCTGAAAAAGTGACGAGATGTGCCCGTACGGAGCTTGTGAAGTTGCAAAACGCAAGATTATGCAGGTATAGTTGCTAAAATATGCAATTTCTACAAAATTTGTGAAGCAAAACTAGAAACCAACACCACTACTAGAAAATTTAGGAAATTTTACCCAATTTCAAAAAAAATTGCACCTAAATTGGAGTCCGGATGTCCAAGATACAAGCTCGCAAAGTCAGGCTGCCAAACTGAAAAGAAATCTGAAGAGGGGTCTGGAGGAGAAACTGTGAGTCTAAATTTGATGGTCAAATAGCCATCAAAGAAATTTAAAAATGACCTGGAATGACGTCCAGATGGGCATCAATTTTAACCTAGTATTCTGCTAACGTCAGTAAAAAATCAACGCCCTTGGGTGACGTGGCGGCTGAGTCACCTGTTGCTCAAGATTTTTGTACTGTATGGAACGTACGGGGAAATGCTGAGGTGGTAGTCCAACCAGGTTCCATGGGTGACATGGCAATCTCATGTTCTGACTGGGCAATAATCTAACATGTCATTGTGACGTGTCAATACTGGACATGTGGCACCTCATTGTCCGGCCACGTGGTAGAGGTGGCTATCGCATGCTGGGTGGGAATTTGAAAAGCTGTCGCTGCTGTTTGAAAAAAAAATGCCAGAATATACTTCATCGGGAGTTAAAAGGTGCAGATGCCAACAATTGCCAAGAAAGCTTGCCCGATCGGAAACCAAAGCTGTCGCAAATACAGTCACCACTGACCTGTGTAAAATCGATTTCGGAAAGTGGAGACAGGGGCCACTGGGAAGCAGAGCAACAGTTGTCGAAAAAGCTGCAGAGGGTGCTGCAAAGGTTGCAAATGGCCGAAGAAGAACAGATTGCGGGCGGGAGGGCAAACAGGCGCTGAATCTAGAGGTAGTGACGCCGGTGAAATGCTGCGGGTCGAAAACCCTTCATGGCGCAGGAGATCTTGTTGCGACTGGACGGATCTTCAAACACTGTGCGAGCGAATGGTGAGAGGGTGAGCTTTTAACCTAAGCACTGGTTGAAAAGCTATCTACGTTGTTAGAAAAAAGACAGAGAGGTCGAGTTTTTAAATCATTTTGTCCTGCATTGACCAGCGGTGTGCTTTGCTCGCTCTTTAAAATGCAAAGGCCACGGGTGATGTAACAAAGAGTCACTGGTCTTGAGCGTTGAGTTCTAATGCTAACAAAAAGTATGGGCCAACGGAATGCTTTGTACGGCCTGCAGATTTGTTGAATTAAATCGCCCGAATAGAATGAGACCCTGCGATCAAATAAAATAACCTTCCAAAAATGGCAGATCCGGGGTATCACTGCCCGAGTCTGCTAAAAAAATTTCTCTACTGGTGCCCGAGAGGGCAAAATTAATTTTTGAAAATATGACGAAAATTACAGAGAAATACAGATCTGAATAAAATTAAATCACAGATCTAAAAATAATGACCATACCCATACCACAAATCGAGCTTCCAGGTTTCGATTTGCAAAAAAAATTTGCCTCACGGTCGACTTTGGGCCAAGATAGCTGAGTTTATAGTCAATTTTCATCGGTTCAACGTTCTAAACGCAATGGCGAGGTCAAATCTGGCTCTAGATGCTCCCAATTTCTATAACACTCCAGATTCGGGCTGAGGTGATGAAGCAAGCAAGAGGTCTCGAACGGCTATGTGATGAGAAAATCTCCAAGTTGCTCTGATACCATGTAAGAATTTGCCTAAGGGAAAAATTCACCCAGGAACTAAGAACTCAAACACAAGCACACAATAGACCAAAGAGAGAGAGAGAGAGAGAGAGAGAGAGAGAGAGAGAGAGAGAGAGAGAGAGAGAGAGAGAGTATGATTAGAATAACAATGTATTCAATAACTAGTTCATTAGAGTACACTAGGAGTGCCTAAATATACAGGCCTTAGGAGAGCTTCTAGAATGCATAGAAGTTAGTATCATGATGTGTCATACAACCAAGCACATGTCCACCAGATATGGGTTATCCTCCATTAAGCACGAAAGTATGTGCGATGATCAGAGGATAAGCCTACAAGGGTGTGACACGCAAAACAATGTTGTAGACACCATGTGCTTAAATAGAGTTGCATACTCCTATGTTGTCTACATGACAACTCAAAAGGGTGTGCAAACTCCTAAGTGTCTCACAAATAAAAATAAAAAAATAATGCAAAATAATTAAGTAATGCATTAACCTAAGTAAACTTAAGTAAGTGTAAATAGTAAAGTACGTATTTACACCAACAGTTGTCAAGGTCAAAGAAAAAGAAAATAATATTAATGATATTGACATAGAAGAAGAGATTGTGATTACAAACTGGGACCAATCTAATCTTTATGCTAAACAAATGGATATAATGGGTGAACTTTGGAAGAAAAGAGCCAAGCAGCAGAAGTTGGGAGCTGAAAGGGATAGAAGCAAAGTCCTTGAGGACATTAAAGACATATTTTTGGATGCATTTTATATAGAGGTAAATGAAAAAGTCCCCATCATTGAACAATTAGTTGAAATTGTACATAAGTTCAATGAAGACATAGATGGTTAGGACAAACTTCTTTAAAAAGCAAAAAGGAAGTTTGAAAGTAAAGTTCTAGAAAATGTAGCATAGAAAAGTGCCATTGACTAAGTAAAGTTATCCACTCTTATTGCTACATTGAAGAAAATTGTAAATAATGTCGCATCCTTATTTGTAAAATAGAGTGAGACAATAAATTTTATCAAGGAAATCAAGGATAAACTGGCTAAGATTGATATGGACTTGAAGGCTAGTTCCAGTTAGCTTGCACTTAACCTGAGTTCTAGTTCAACTCATTTTGAAAAAGTTAGATTTTTGACAAATCTACAGGTAGAACTATTAAGGAAAGAGGCTAAAATAAGGACAACTTTGACATAGATTCAAAGTATGATGCTTCCCCACATGGATATTATGTAGAAGAAAATTGAACATGCAAAGACACTAGTCAAAGACACAAACCTTTTAGTGGTAGAGCATATGATGGAGTTATCAATCGAGCTTTAGATAGAACTACACATTTTAAAGGTATTACAAGATAATTGGGATAAGACTATGTCTTTAATTTTGAAGCTGCATAATGATTTATTCACTCATTTTGGCATTACCTTGTAAATTTTGGCATTTGTAAGAAAAACAAGGGGGAATTTTTATTTATTTTATAAATAAATAAATAAATATATATATATATATATATATATATATATATATATATATATATATATATATATATCCAAATAAAGGGGAAATATGTATAGAAAGGAGGAAAAATGTATAGAATAAAAATTGTATAGAAGACATGTAAAAAGAAGATAAACAAAACAATATTGAAAAATAAAAAACAGATAGTTGTAACCAAGTTGCAGAGTTTTCAATTCAAACCGATTTGCAAAACAGAACACATGGAAAGGGGGAGCTTGAAAAGACAATTTTGATTGGAGATTTTATTGAAGTTGATGAAAGATCAACCCCACAACTCCCAAGAATCACCTGCATGCAAGCACTTGTCATAAAAGAGAGAAGCAAAAAGCTATGGAGGTAGGAATTACTAGATCCATAGATGAGACATTCTTGATGAGAAAAAAGATGGATTGCTATAATCAAAAGTGAATGAATTGGTTAATTACAAAGAGAGATCATCCTTATAAAAGAGATCGAAACCCTAAAAAGGTCTAACCTAGGTTACATCATAATAATTAATAAAAGAATTAATTATTAGATGCTTAAAGTTTAGCTTAAGCATCTAGAGTTAATTAGGAAATATCTAATTACTCTAACACCCCCCTTAAGATAAAATTGGCGAGTAGCTAAAAACCTAGAAGCTACTACTGAAAGTAGATTTGGGTCCCGATAAACAAGGCCTGATGAGGTACTCAAGCACAACCAAATCTTTGAAAAGAGGAGAAAAAGAGAAAACCAAATGGGAAAAACCCTACTCAAAAAAGAGATGGAAAATGTGCTGAAAGAAACTAGTGAAGGGCTAAAGAAGCCGCCAAACTAGGGAATGTCCCAGAAGATATTAACAAAAGATGATAACAAAGAACACCATTGAAGCATGTAGAAGCTACAAAGCTTTGTCAAAAGTAACTATTGATCTAAAGAACCTCCACTGAAATAGAACCTGACCAGGTAGAGAAGACTATAATCTATATTGAATCAGAAGGCACACAAAGGCAAACAATTGAACTCAAAGATATAGATGGCATGAAACACCAAAGCTAGAAGAGTTGATCAATCAAACCAAGAAAGCATGAGAAACAACAAAAGAACACCCCCCCTGTTGGGTGATACGACGCGCTCCCCTGCTCACAGGTGGTTAATTATGTGGTGTTCCATGTTCACTAACAATCATGGCTTTTGGTGCAACGGAAAATGGGCCCTACAATTGGTATCAGAGCCTGGGTTTGGCCTGGTCATGGGTTCAAATCTCCCCGGTGCCTTCCCGACCCGCGTAAGCACCTGGTATGCGCATCGAGGGGGAGATTGTTGGGTGATGCGACGCGCTCCCCTGCCCACAGGTGGTTAATTATGTGGTGTTCCATGTTCACTAACAGTCATGGCTTTTTGTGCAACAAAAAATGGGCCCTACACCACCCCCCCCCCCCCCCGCAACGTAGACAAGGGTGAGGTGACAAGCAACTAGAAAAGTGGACCAAAAGAATTGCATATCAAGGAGCCATTATCAAGATGCACAAAAGACTACATATGTGTGTACCGAGGTGATCAATCTTAGACATGTCATGAGGCTAATATCATGGAAGGGACACTGATTGAAGAAAGGAAGATAACAAAAAAGGTAAAACATCAACCCCTCATGGCACTTTATCAGAGTAGTGCATGTATAATAAAACACAAGATATGGTGAATCCCAAGAATACAATCTACACGAGTGTCCTAAGATGGCACTACTTAAATCAAAAGGCAAAACAAGGCAAACAACAGAAACAAAAATACAAATGTAGTATGACACTTTATCTCAGTGCATTTGCAATAATACATACAAATGATGTCTAAATAGATTAGAAGAGACATAAGACTAATACAATAGATAGTACAAGTCATGATGAATTATCTAAAGTAATAAAATCGATCACCAAACTCGAAATAATCAAGATATCCACTCGAATGCAAAAATTCAAAAGATTGAACAAAATGTGCCTGGAGCAGAACTTGAGAAAACAACCAGCATCACTAAAAAGATATTGGAAAGACCTTTTCAATAATATAAAGAAATCCCAAATCGGAGATTAGATGCTCAAGATACGTCTCTAGAAGTGCAAAAAGGAACTCTTGACTTTGATAGCAAAAGGAGCCATAAAAAATCATCAAAACTAAAAAAAAACTATACCACTATGACGGGCTCAAAACTAGCTTTTCGGTGATATCTTGTTTGTAGAAAATGGAGTCTATATGCTTGAGATATGAGCAAAAATGTGAAGGTAGGTCCAAATAAAGCCTAAGGAGGTGATAGGAACGTTGATGCAATATTGGTGTGGTGTTGATGTCAGCAAGTGACAAGCCTAAATTTGACATCAAATGATCGTCAAGTCATAAAAAAGTCATAAAATGATCCCTATTAGAAGAAAAAAAAAATACCAATCACCGAAAACAAGATAGAAATGAAAATTTTGTCACTGGTAAAAGAGCTGGAGCCAGATTAAAAACTAGTGGCCAAATAGCATCAAAAGTCCAAATAACCTAACCATCACGACGAGCTTAAAACCAACTTTTCAACACTTCTTTCAGATAAAAAACTGGAGTCTAGATGAGCAAGTTATGGCCAAAAAACCACATGTAGGTCAAAAACTGCTAGAAGGACAATTTTTTTTATAGCCACGAGATCTGTGCCAAATGCCTCGAAAATTGAGCCCACCATTACCAAAAATTACCTTAGGAAGCGTGTTAATTCTATACCAAAATTGTCTTGATTTACATGCCAAAAAATCACAAAATCATTGCCTTGGGAAGCGTACAAATTTTCTAGTTTTTGAAAAAATCTTGGTTTGTATGCCAAAATTCAAAAAATTATTGCCTCGAGATCCAAAATCTTGATTTGTGTGTCAAAAATTTAAAAATTCATCGTATCAAGATACGTGCAAAAAAAATCACTGCCTCAAGAGATGTGCCAAAATTTGGGAGCAATATTATTTTGTCTCAAATTCCAACTGCCTCCAAATTTGACAAATTTTATATGAAAATAGGGGTTTTTGGGCACTCTAAGCTCAACAATGATGTCATTTTAGGCTCAAAGTGCACCAAAAATTAGTGACCCCTAGATTCAATACCAAAAATAAACTCTGAAAAATGAAACCCTTTGAACAATAAACATAGATCTTAAAGTCAAGCTCGCTTTCTTATAAATAGAATAGGGGCATGAAGATCTAGAGCTCTGATACCATGTTGAAGTTGATGAAAGATTAATCCCAAAACTACCAAGAATTACTTGCATGCAAGTACCTATCACAAAAGAGAGAAGTAAAAAGCTATGGATGCGGGAATTGCCAGATCCATAGATGAGACATTCTTGATGAGAAAAAAGATGGATTGCTATAATCATAAGTGAATGAATTGGTTAATTACAAGAGAGGTCATCCTTATAAAGGATATCAAAACCCTAAAAAGGTCTAACCTAGGTTTCATTGTAATAATTAATAAAAGAATTAATTATTAGATGCCTAAAGTTTAGCTTAAGCAACTAGAGTTAATTAGGAAATGTCTAATTACTCTAATAGATTTTGTGCATGACAAGTGTTTTTGTCACTAATGACAAAAGGGGAGATTGTTGACCCTATGGCAAGACATATTTTTAGTTAGTGCCACAATACTTAGTCATCATGGGAATCAGTTAGTACTGCAGTCAAGCTTTTCCTCAAGCAACAAGTATTGATATAGTGTGAGGTACCAAGCAAATGAGTGTTAATTGAGCTCCAGTATGAAATAAGTTAGTAGTGTCAACTAAGCTCCAGTATGAACCAAGTTAGCAGTGTCTGGTGTAGCAGCACATCTGCGACAAGAAGTCTGATGGCAACAGGAAGGCAATCTAGAGTATCAGTAAAATGCAGAAGTTTTGCGACAGGAAGTTGCAGAAAATATTAAAATATAGAAGTTGTATAATGGTAAAAATATTTATTTATTAGAGAAATATGCCTGATGGATGTGCCAAATGTAATGAAAAATCCTTTGTAACTGAAAGAGAATCCCAAGAGTCATTTGTAACTGCCCAAAATAATTATAAAAGGGCAATGAGCAGTTCAAACAATAGATAGTTCAGAGGGAGAACAAAATGTGAGAATATTTCAGCCCTCTGGCTGTCGATAGTCATGGCCATTTTGTTTAGAATATAATTTCAATAGGATTTTCTTGAGTCAATTTTTGCACATTTCAAATTATGTTTTGAGTTTTTTTCAATATATGAAATATTTGCATTGCTCTATCATAGCATGGTATTAACATTGAAGGGTGTTGCTAGAACTAATTTATGGTTTATAAAATGTGGAATTTGGTTCATGATTTCAAGATATCAGCTTTGTTAATGAAATGAGATTCCAAGAGTCGGTTTCAATTTGGAAAGATATTGATTGGTTTGAAAACCAGAAGTGCAGATTTTTGTTTGGAAATTTCTGATTTCTTTCTAATTTGGCACAAGGAAAAATCAGATTTGGACATAATGTTACAGATTTTCTTGCTACAAATTTTGGGTTGATAAATATGATTTCCAAGGGATATTTTATTACCTCATGTGAATTGGTTTTGAAGGAATGATATTCTAGAAGTAGTTTCATTATGATGGAAGATGTTTTGTCAATTTTCAAAATGTAAAGTTGTTTGGGATTTAATAAGTTATAGATTTTTGGTGGTTTGCATTTATACCCGAATCCATGATCAGTATTGGAAGTTTCAGATTTTGTGAGGGTCCAAGTTTTAATTATTATCAAGAATCGGTTATGAATGTTTTAGTCTATTGCAAATTCATATGGTTCATTTGGTATCAATTTATGGTAGTTTTGGGTTATACAAAATTTAGTTTTCAATGTGTAATACTCTTGCTTATTCAAATTAAAATGCTTGGGTTGCTACAAGAAGATGAATTTATGACAGACTATATATATGCAGATTTGAATTTACTCTGAATTTTATAATTTGTGATGTAGAGAAGAAGATCCACTGTTGAGTCCCTTGAGTGTTTAATTCCTTAAGGAGAGTTCCAGTGTTGATCCCTCTACATCAGTGTCAACCAAGCTCTAGTGTAAATTGAGTAGCTAAGCACTCCCATTTTTAAAAGTAGTGTGAACTGATCCATCAATATTTGTTGAGTGATCAATGTGAACCGAGTAGATAGAGTTTCCCAAGTATCAACATATCACCTGAGTAAGCTATTGGACCCGAGTATCAATATTGAGCTGACTTGGTAATTGTTTGTGAAATGACTGTAACTGACCTAATGCAAGTTACTATTTGGATCGATACATATGGAAGAAATCTTGTTTCATCCAAACATCATGAAAGATATTATTCATTATTATAAGCGAATATGGATAATGGAAGAGGAGGTTGATTAGGAGGCTATCAAGCAGTACAAAGGAAAAATAGAGACTCATTTATCATAGTCGAATGATCATTATATTATTCAAAGGATCTTCATTAGCAAACAAAGTTACAAAGTAGAGATCAACCTATTGATTCATCCTAATAGGTGTATCGGTCTCAAATCCTCTAACCAGGTGGATGTAATAGTCCTTGCAAAATCTCTTAACCAAGTGCATACTTCATTGTATTGTATAAATCCTTTCACAAGGTGGACCGAGAAGTCCTACTTACTCTTAATCGAGTAGATCATTAGAAGTGATCAATTGCAAGTTGAAGCATTGTGGGTGTCATTCCCACCCTAGTTTTACCTTCTCCTTGGAGGGTTTCTGGGTTGCAAAATATTGTTTCAAAGTGTTATGGTGTTAATTTTGTTTATTGCTTTATGTTCCATGCATGCAAGTAGATTAGATGATCTAATAAAGTGGTATTAAGAGAAAGAAGTATTAAGTGATTCCTAATTCACCCCCCCTCTCAGTCATCATTACATTTCCAACACCTAGACCTATGATGGTTGAAAAGAAGAAAGTGAAGCAGGAGCACAACCAAACGATGATTCGGATTTCAACAACACTCACTTATATAGAATTTGATGATGTGAAGGAATACACTACTACTAAACAAATGTGGGACATGTTGGAAAAAATCCACGGTGGAGACAAGAATGTGTTGAGAGCTAAGGCATAAATCTTAAGGGGAAAGTTTGATGAGATGAGAATGAACGAAGGTGAGAAAATTGCATAGTATTGGAGCTAAGTCAAAGAAGTGGTCAATGTTATTAGAGCATCTAAAGGACATATAACTAATGATATTATGATAAGTAAAGTATTGAGGACTTTACTTCACATCTATGTAATCAAAGTATCTGCAATTCAAGAATTGAGATGCACACCTAGTAATTATTTGACCTTGGATAGTTTGATTGGTAGACTTACTACATTTGAATTATCAAATTTTGATAATTACTCCCTGCAAATGTTAAATCTGCATTCAAATCCCAACTAACCCTTGATGGATCTAAGAAATAGAAGAAAATCAAGTATGTAGCAAGTGACAATGGATCTGATGATGACCTTGATGAACTTGAAGTATTATTGGCAAGAAGACTTCCTAGAGGAAATGGAAAATACAAAGGTAAACTTCCTATTATCTATTTTACATGTAACAAAGTTGGTCATATTGAAGTTAGATGCCTTGATAGAGATGACAAAGAGGATATGAATGATTTCAAGTACAAAGGAAGGAGAGATGAATGGAGCAATAGAGACAAAAGAGATTAGAAGGACAAAGGTAAGAAATCTTGCTATATAGTTGAAGATAATAGTTTAGATGCTAACTCTAATGATCATGATGAAGAAGTTGTTTATATTGTAATAAAAGATGATTCTAAGGAACATGTGAAAAAAAAATTGATCTCACATGTAAGTAAGAATGATAGATGGATAATTGATAGTGGTTGTTCACATCATATGACTGGTGATACAAGTAAGTTTGATAAACTAGAACATTATAATGGAAGTAGTATTAAGTTTGGTCATGATGGACCATGTTATGTAAAAGGTAAATGATCAATTAAATTGAATGAAAAGATCAAATGTGACAATGCATATTGAGTTTGAAGTATAACTTGTTGAGTGTATCACAGTTGATAAGTTTTGGCTATAGAGTTGACTTACATAACAAGAAGGCAAATATCTATGATGCAATTAGTAAACTAGTTGGAAGTGGAGAGCAAATAAGAGGTAATTTGTTATATCTGGACCTATCGAGAGATACTTGTCTATTTGCACAATGTGAAGATGTTTCATTGTGGCACGAGAGGTCATGTCATGTGAATTTTGACAACTTGATAAGCAGTAGTAAAATGAGAAGAGTTAGAGGGTCACCAAGATTAAGAAAACCTAATAAAGTGATGTGCAAACAATGTCAAATGAGGAGGGCACCTTGTAGAAAATCATTGAACAAAGCTATAACATTCTTAAAGCTTCTAATGACAACATAAGGGTATTGATAAACAAAATTGAGGAACATAGGGTTAGTAAGGAGGAAGACCATTCTCCCAACAATGGTAAGGATAAGTCTCTTGAGGATGGATCAAGGAAGAGGGCCAGATCCAACACAAAGGAAAGGACACCTAAGAACCTAATAAAGATCTTTTTGACCTTAAGGAGGTGGCTGGAAGAGTGTTTGAGCTAGAGATTCATGCTGCAAAAATTCTTAGAGAAATTACCTAAGTTGTTCTCCTACCTTTGGGCCTTTCTTGGTTTTTTTTATGCTTCCTTGATTTCTTTTTCTAGTTTTATCTAGCTATCTTGAGGGAGGCTTTTATTTTTAGCCTGTGGCTATAATGTTGTTGATACTTTAAGCACTTTATATATGTTTAACTCTTAGTTATGTAGGGTTTCAAGGCCCCATCAAAACCTATTTTCCTTAATAAAAAATAATGTCAAATGGGTAAAATGACAAAGTTTAGTTTCAAGAGCAAGACATATTCTTTTGATAAGATTTTGGAGTTGGTTCATACTGATTAGTGTGGTCCTATTGGAATATAGAGCTATTATGGTGATAAACACTTTATTCTATTTGTTGATGATTTTTCAAGAATGATGTCTATGATGTTTCTTAAGGAAAAATTTGATGCATTTCAAATGTTTAAGTGGTATCTTTCTAGAGTTGAGAAAGAAATAGGAAAAAGTTTGAAATGTTTGAGATCAGATAGAGGTGATAAATTTATCTCATATTAGTTCAACATACTTTGCAATGATAAAGGAATCAAGAGGCAAATCAGTGCACCAAGGATACCACCACCGAATGGTATAGCAAAAGAAGGAATAGATCTCTTATGGATTGTGTAAGAACATGAATGATGGGGAAGGATGTTTCACAGAAGTACTAGAGAGAGGATATCAATACTGTAGTTTATACTCTAAACCAAGTTCAAGGGAAGAAAAGAACAATCAAAACACCTTTTGAACTCTAGTATGTGTTGGGTGGATATTTTGCAACCGACAGTTTTGGGTAAAAATCCAATTGCAAAATAGGATGACCATCCACAATATGTGAGACAAAATCTCTCCTACCTTAAAGGGAAGGCTCCCCCTTCTCATCGTTCTTTGGATAAACTCAAGGTAAGCAAGAAGTCAAGAGATTTTATAAAATGGGTGTTACCAATATCCTTTCTTCTTATCTTTCAAGAAAGAATCCACTTACTCGTGGAGCAAGTAATGGGCAGGGTGAATCTCTAACTATACTTTATCAAGAACTAGAAATAGTGATACCAATAAACCTTTACTAACTCAAAGGCTAGCTAAAAATGTATCAGTTTGGCTCTAAGTCTAGTCGTAATTCTATATGGAAAATCTTTACAATTAGGGCACAAAGACTCCTAAAATAAGAATAACTTAACTATTTTGTGAATTAAGAAAGAAGTATAAGCTATAGACAAAGCCTTTAGCTATATATTTCCACAACTGCTCCCAGTCAAAGATTCGGCTCTGATTGCTTCTTAAATCACTATGCTCTTTTATTGAACACACAATAATAACATGAATCATGAGAATAGGCAAACATTATAGTCAAAGCTTCTAATTTTCTCTATCACAATTGCTTCTAGTCAAAGCTTCAAATCCAATTGCTTCTTTTATTCACTTTTCTCCCAAATTTGTACTACACAATCAAAGTTATGCTTGTACAAATGTGGAAAAGCTTTCTTGCACACAAAAAATATGATTTTTATAATGAGGGGGCACTCCTTTATATAGGCACAGGAGTTGAGAAAAAGGTGGAGGAAAAAGTGGAAGCAACTCAACCAACTTTGACTTAGTCTAACCAAAAGAGAAAATATAGGGTTACATGCAACTACACATGTAACTCGCACTACATCTTTCAACATACATGCAATCTCGTATTACATGTAATTACATTTTTTAATGTAATGCATCCTCTCCATATACAAATATGAAATAAGAAAAAATAAGACAAAAGAGAAGGAAACAATCCTAGGGATTGTCCTGAAAGACCTTCTACTTGACAATGCAATCTCAGATGATCACAAGATTAGAAGATCCTATTCTTTGTACCAGTACATTCACCTTGATAACCATGGTGTTGTGTATTTTGATAACCTCTAACTTTGATGAATCGTCTGTTGTCATTTGAAAACTTGATGTGATCAAGCTTTTCTTGTTCGAGTTGTCGTGAATTCTCCTTTGTAGATCAACACATTCTGGATTCTCTAACACTTTGAAAACCTTCTTGATGATATCTGGATGTATACTCAGAATAAATTTCCATCAACACCTTTAACTTTTTCTTTTTTGAAGTAAAGTGCTTGGCACATGGGAATGTATGCAAATGGAGATTGCTAATTTTCAAATTTGACTTAGGGTTTTTAAGAAGTTATTGCATGAAAAATGATTACATGTATGTGCAACATGTGACAAAGGATGAAAAGTGAGATGAGATGCGAATGCAGATGGAGGATGCACTTCAAATGTAAGCACATATGACAAATGAGATGGAAAGCATGGAAAGATGTGAAAACATGTATTTGCTCATGGAGGTGCAAATGCATATGGAGGGATGGAAATGAAAAATAGAAGATGGATAATGAGTTTTATAGTCACTTTTGGTAAAAAGATGAAGTCAAAGTACATGGGAGATGAAAATGACATCTTTCTTACTTTTGAAAAAGTAACTTTTAATCAAAATTAGACCTTTTGGATGCAATTACATGTAAGGCATTTTGGGTAATCATGTCATGTGAATGGATGCGAAAAGTGAGATGAGTAAGAATGGAAATGGAAAATGAGATTATATGCATGTGTGGATGGTGAATGAGATAGAAAACATGTAACCGTATTTATCGAATGAGAGGTGAGGTGTTGTGACACGAAAAATGGAAGTGGAATGTGATGATGCTCTCGCATAAAGTGAAACAACAACAAGTTCTTGGGAAATAACTTGTGACTTCTCCAAAGTGGAGAAAACTGACAAGCAAACACAACACAAAAACATAAATAAAAATGTACATTTGGAAAGTGACTCAAACATGCCAAGATGCATAACATTTCAACACTCAAATTCGAAATTGGAAGTTGGGAAAGAACCAAAAACACAAAAAATGAACAATTTCTTCATTTTTTAAGGAAAAATGCACTTTCCATGGCAAAGATTTCAACAAGTGGCAATCGTCAAGCAATTATGTGCATAAAATCAGCAAGATAAGCACAGATTAAATTGCAAGAAAGAAAGAGTTCACTTACATGAAGATTAAATGCCAAAAATGAGAAGAAAGATGCTTCAATGTTGAAAAATTCTCCAAAAATATTTGAATCTTTAAAGTTTTTACAAATTTGAATTGAAGAGGGTAGAAAAAAAGGAAAAGTTGTTAAAAGATGCCAAAACGTACCCTTAGATTGCTCCAAAATTGAACATTTTCAAAATGCATGTGCTTGGGATGTTTTTGGTGAAAAATGTTTTTCACCATGAAGCAAGATCAAATTGATTTGGTGTTTAAACACCAAAATATGCACCAAGATACCATGTAGACACAAAATAAAGCCAAATAGATTTGGAATGGACCAAAAATGAAGTTATTTGCTGATTTCTTCAAAAATGTGCCCTAGTTCAGAGCTTCCAAAAACATTTTTTTAGCTTGTTGAATCCATTTTGAATGTAAGAAAACTCATTGCCCAAAAAAAAAAGGCCTCAAATGGAAAAGATTTCATGTAAATCCATCAAGAAAATCTCTACTTATGATCAAAATCGGGTTCTTGGAGGGCAAAAACATGGAGTCCTTCAAAATCAGACTTTTTGGAGGTCATAGTATATATTAAAACATGTCTTAGTATAAAATCAAACCTTTTGGAGTCAAGAACATATTTTAAATGTGCATACAAGTAAAATCACACTTTTTGGAGGAGGGTGCATGTTTCAAAATATGCATACAAGCAAAACCAGACCTTTTAGAGGAGGATGCATGTTTTAAAATACATCTCATGTTTTAGATGTAAAAGCATAAAAACTTCACTTTTGATGATGTAATAGCATCAAAAAGGTCCACTTATGATAGCCTTTTGATGTAATGACAACAAAAAGGTCCACCAAAATTAATTTTATATGCAATGACATGTAAAAGGTCCACTTTTGATGGATTTTACATGTAATTGCATATAAAGTGTCCATTTTTAAAGTCATTTAATTCACTTAAATTTATAAAAATGTTACTAAATGGGTCATAAATAATATTTATATATCATATTTGAAAATATAACATATAAACATCATTTAAAAAGTAATATTTAAATAAGCATTTGATTTAAAAACCAAAAATTAAACTGTAACTATATAGTTATAGAGTTACTTTAAGTGAAAAATTAAAAAGTAACTCAACTTAAAATTATAACATAGAGTGCACTATAGTCACTTTAAGTTAAAAATTTAAAGTTAAAGTAACTTAAAAACATAACAAAAAGTGAATTTAAGTTATATTTATCAAAAACTGAAAGTCCAATTAAAAATATAACATCATATTTTTAATTCATGTTGTTGCACCAAAAAGGTCCACTTTTAAGGCACTAAAAATGGACATATCTCTTGACTGACAACTCCGATTGAGCTATAAGTTAGACTAAATCAAAGGAAAAAGCAGAATGCATGACATGAGCAAAACCAAAGGACTAAAAACCAACAAACACAAACTTAAAAGCAACGAAAAGATGATGAAGGCTTCAAAGATCAAGTAAAAGTTTGAAAGAAACAAAACAAAAAAGGCTTTGAAGTTCAGTAAAATGATTTGATATATGAATTGAAATGGATGGATCAACCAACATTAAGCAATTGAATATCAAATTCAAGCTTAGAGAAAAGTGAAACCAGCTTGGAAAAGTTTTGTGTTGTTACCAACATTTTGCGGTGACAAAATGCATGACAACAATATGGATATACACTAAATGTGAATTATTATAAAGTCTTTAGAAGCAAATATTATATATTGAAAGATGCAAGAAAAAGGTAAAGTTGATGCTAAAAGTGATGAAGGCATATTCTTAGGTTATTCCACTAAGTGAAAAGCTTATAAGTGTTTGTATTCTAACACTAACAAACTTGTGGAAAGTGAAAATGTTAGAGTTGATGAATTTGCAAAGAAAAATGAAGAAGAATGCAAGAAAGAACCTAGAGATTATAGAAAGTTTGTTTGTATCTATAAAGGTGAGCCTATCACCTTACTTGAACCAAAAAAGGTTACTTTCGAGCATCAATAGTTAGATACTGTTGAGGTTCTGCAGAGAGCTTTGTTGAACATCAGGCTATAGGAGTTGAGTCACAAAATATTACTATTGAACAACAAATATAGGAAGTTGAGTTACAGTAAGAGAGAACAAGAGATATTGAACATGCATAATCCAGTGAATAAAAGAAAGAGGAACCAAGATCTAGACCTATATTGGAAGAATATGTAAGGAGACATCATGCACCAGAACAAATTATTGAAGATAAAGGTTCAGGAGTTATGACAAGAAGAAGATTGAAGAATGATACATATTTATTGTGTGTTTCAGCCAAATTTTGTCAAAGATTCTTTGGAGAATGAAGATTGGATCAAGGAAATGAATGAAGAAATTGAACAAATTGAGCAGAACAAAACATGGACATTGGTACCCAAACCTAAAGATAAAAATGTGATTGGTACTGAATGGGTGTTTAGAAATAGGTTGAATGAGAAAGGTGAAGTCACAGGGAACAAGGAAAGCATATTTTGTAAGGGGTATTAAAAAGAGGAAGGGGTTGACTATGGTGAAACATTTTCCCTAGTCACAAGGTTAGAAGGAGTGAAAACTTTGCTTGCATATGGTGCTTACAAAGGATTCATAAGTGTACCAAATAAACATAAAATCTGCATTTTTGAGTAGAATTCTAAAGGAAGAAATCACTGAACTTTTTGTGATTTACTATGATAATACAAGTTCTATAAACATATCAAAGAACCCTGTGGTGCATACAAAGACTAAGCATATTGAGATCAAGTATCATTACTTGAGAGAGTTGGTACAAGAGAAAGAAGTGAGACTAAAATATGTGAACACAAAGGAGTAGTTAGTTGGCATATTCACTAAGGCACTATCTAAGGATGATTTTTAGAATATAAAAGGCAAGTTAGGGGTCATCCCCCGTACCTGAAGAAAAGTGAGCAGAGATGTTGCACTGCATCAATCTGTATGAATCAAAATATCACTTTAGGAGCTTCCTAAACGTGTGATATAGAAGATGTTGCCATATTAGTAGAAGAATCTACAATGATTTTATGAAGATATGACATTGATGTATTAGTCTGAGAAGTGACATGAAGATGTGTGTGTATGGTATGTCTTTGGCATTGTTGTCAAAGAGGGAGATAAGTAATATTGAGTTACCATACAAGTAGACATAAAGAGGGAGAGAATGTATGAATTATTAGATAAAGAGGGAGATGAGTATGACATTGATTAGATTAAAGAGGGAGAGCCTTACAGAAAAGGTCAAAGAGAATGATTGTTGTCAAAGATGTTGACATATGTTGAGGTTTCTATACAGAAGTATATGTACTAAATTGATAGAGAGAGTATCCTAATATTGATTGAATGAGAATCAAAATGAGACTAAGAATGGGAGAAGACCAGCACAGAGAGAGGAGACTATAAACAATGTTGAATATTTTTTGCATTGCATGGTAACTAGTATAATAAGTAAAGTATATGAGGTGTTTCCATCAATGCCAAAAGAGGGAGATTGTTCGAAACTACAACTAGAACAATTGTTATGTTGGCATTGATGTCAAACCTATTAGTAAGACAAAGTGTAAAAACTATAAGGGAGACATTTAATAATAATGTAGAGTGCCATATCATTTGATTAATTAAGAAGATTTGAAAAGAAGAGATGATGAGATGACCTAGTGGAAGGTTGAGTTGAGATTTGTTAAGTATCATGGAAATACAATGACCATTTGCTAAGTTATTTCTTGATAAGATAACATGTTTTTCAATCAATACATGAAGTGTAGAAAATAATTTGATCAAGCTAAGAGTTGAAACAAGTCAAAAGGCTAAGCTTGGTTGAGCATGAATATTGCATGATAAATGAAGGAGTTGAAGCAAAAGATTAAGGAACTTTAATAGGAGTCAAGTGAAATAGATCAAGTCGAATGTTAGTTATTGCCGAGAAAATGTATGAGCAAGTGTAGTTGCGACCAAGCATAATAATGACCAAGTGAGCATGTTGATGTTGAGTGAGATAGTATAGTGATTTCCAAGCAACATAGTGATGAACAAGTTGAAGAACATAGTGATTGTCAAGTGACGAAAAAAGTTAAAGTTTGATAAAGATTTGATCTTGAGGCTGACATAGTTGGAATTTTGAGTTAGTCAAAGTGTGTGGAATATAAGGATTAATGAATTGGCATATTTAATGCACGAGGAGAGTTTGTTACACAATCTAAGGAAAGGATTTTATTGGAAGTTTCTAGAAGAAGGAGAACAAAAAGATGGAAGGATTTGATGAATCTTACCTAACCCTAATATCGATGTTGATTTTTAAGTGGAAAAAGACCAAAATACCTATTTAAAGAGACATAAGGAATGAGTTGCAAGGTTGGTTTGTGGTTGATTAATAATGTTAAGGAGAATTTGTGAAGAGGTGAACAACAGAGGTGAAGTACAAAGAGTGTGTGAAGTGTAATTTCTTGAGGAGGCGCCCAACAAATCAATGATGGAGATGTGAATGAAGGCAAGTCAATGAACCACCAGATGAGTGAATGAAGATCTAAATTTGCAAAGTGAGTTGTACTTTACATATCAAACCTACCGTTACATTCTAACCATTATATCAGTCCAAAATCCTTTAATCAAGGCTAACCTAATAATCATTTTGTAAATCCTTTAATCAAGGTGACATTCTAATGGAATGTTGTAAAATTCTCTAACCAGGCCACTCCTAATAGGGTGACTAAGTCCCTTAACAAGGTCACATTTAATAGTGTGTTGTTAAATCCTATGTTAAATCCTTATAGGTTAAATCTATGTTAAATCCTGGTGTCAAAAGTGTTATTATCCTGTGTGGATGTTATATTTTATAGTAGTTTATTTAGTGGCAGTCGACACATATAGAGACAACAAGTTAAGATATTGCATGAAATGTTAAATTGATGATGATATGCTATAAAGATTGAGTGGGTATTTGAATTTTATTAAGTTGTTTGAAGTGTTTAAAAGTTGAAATGGCACACCTGGACATGAGGATAATTAATTCACACCCCCTCTTAGTTATCATAAATCATAATAACAATTACAATTTGTAATCCCTTACAACTCAATACCACTGCAACATGCTAGTATTACATCACACCTTATGAAATCCCTAAACCTAAACCATTTTATACAAGATGTTGGTTGGTTACAAAATTAGGGTTAGAATGATTACAACATATCAGTCAATAGGGAAATAGCTGATAAAATCGCTGATCAGTCACTACAAACTAACAATCTCCCACATGGGGACTGATAAAGTTTCACACTAGACAATAACCTCATACTTGAAGACTAATCCTATATAAATATCACTACTCCATAATGCTCCTACTGGATTGAACCACCCTGGAGTCAACTGTTCCTCTATTCTATTCAGTCTAGAAGACCAATTGAAGCTAAAGAGGAGTGCAGGTTCTCCCCTGTCACTACATTTGTAAACATATCTATTAGATTATCATCTATATGTATCTTGTCCAATTTTAACTACCCATCATTCCAAAATTGACCAAATAAAGTGGTACCACAACTATATGTGTTTTATCTTTAAATCTAGAGAAGAATTCTTGGCAAGATGAATGACACTGCGACTATATCAGATGTCAATGGAGAACAATGACAAATTGGTTGGAAGGTTAGGAGGCTTTCATCAATGAACAAAACCTATAAAGTCATAAATAGGTGTGTATTCAAAGAATTATCTCTATGTGGATGTCCCAATTTCTCCATGAATAATTGAAGCCATATCATCTCCTTGGCCACCTTTGTAGCAACAACATACTTTCCCTCTGTAGTGGACAAAACATTTACCTTCTATAATTGAGAAACTCAACTCATTGTTGTCCCACCAATAATAAATGCCTAACCTATAATACTCTGCCTGGTATCAAGATCCCTAGCAAAATCTAAGTCAATGTAGCCCTTGATTAGTAGTAAAGACCCCAAAATATAAACATCTACTAGATGTTCCTCTCAAATATATGAGAATCCATTTGATTACATTCCAATGCTCAATTCCAAGATGACTCATATACCTACTAACAACTCCCATTGCATGTGCACTATCTAGCCTAGTACATACCATGCCACATATTAAGCTCCTTATAGCTAAAGCATAAGATACCTTGGACATCTTATCCTCCTTTTCTTGTGTCTTTGGACACATATCCTTAGTCAAATTTAAATGACCAAGCAAAGGTGTGCTAACAACTTTGGAATTCTCCATAGAGAAATGTTGCAACACTTTCTCAATATAATCAGCTTGAGATAGAGTCATTTTTTTGTTCTTCCTATCTCTGTAAATTTCATACAAGGATTTGTTTTACCTCCCCTAAATCCTTCATAGAAAATGATTGTGCAAATTATTATTTTAACCCCTTAATGTGATTCATGTTAGACCCAACTATAACCATATCATCAACATATATATATATATATATATATATATATATATATATATATATATATATATATATATATATATATATATATATATATATATATATATATATATATATATATATATATATATATATATATATATATAAAATAATGTAGCTATCATCATCCAACCTCTTAAAATAAACACAATGGTCTAAATGACACCAAGTATAACCATGCTCATTCATAAAATTGTCAAATCTACGATACCATTGCTGAGGTGCTTGCTTCAAGCCATATAAAATTTTCTTCAATCCACACACTAAATTTTCCTTGTTTTTGACCTCAAATCCCTGTGCTTGTGCCATATATATTTCCTTATCTAGATCACTAGGAAAAAAATTTGTTTTAACATCAAACTTCTCCAAATGCAAATCTTCAGTAGCCTCAATACTTAAAACAATGTGAATAGAAGTCATTTTAATAACAGGAGAAAATATCTCATCAAAATCAATGTCTTTTTTCTATGCAAATCCTTTTACAACCAACTTGACTATAAATCTTTTCTTACCTTCATCATCTTCTTTTAACCTGTAAACCAATTTATGTTTGTAAAGCCATTTTACCTGCAGACAACTTACATAAATCTCAAGTATGATTTTTTAGCAAGGAGTCAATTTCTTCTATTATTGCAAATTCCCACTAAAGTTATGTATCCACCTATACAAATTCATCATAACATTCAGGTTCACCAACATGTGTTAATAAAATAGAATATAGAGAGGGTGATTTTTTTTTTGGAGGTCTACCTAGCCTTATTAACCATTTAACATTCACTGAGGTTTGTGGTATTTGTTGTTGTAGAGCACGAGGGACTGTTGGAACATCATCTTTTTGAGTATAATCTAGAAAAACGTAATCATTTTCTTTCGTCTCGTGCTGCTACGACAAGTCTTTGTACAATACTTTCTCATTGAATATGATATCCCTACTTATAATTTCATGATTTTCAAAATTGTAAAGCTCGTAACCAAATTCATCAATTTCATATCCAACAAATACTTATTTCTTTGACTTAGCTTCCAGCTTGGTTCTATTTTCAGAATCTATATGTGAAAATGCTTCACAATTGAAGGTTCTCAAAAAAGAATAACTCGCCTCCTTACCAATCCATGCTTCTTCTGGAATACCACAACCCAAAGGAGTAGAGGGACCTCTATTAATCAAATATACAATAGTATTGACATCCTTTGCCCATATGTTTAAGAGCAATCCAACATGCAACCTCATACTCTTTGCATACTCCATTATTGTCTGGTTCATGCATTCAACCAACCTTTTTTTTTCCCATAAATACAACTTTCACAGAAATCCATATCAACACATTTTAGACCTGGTAAAAATTTCTTTGAATGAAGTAATTTCATACCTTTCTCACTTATGTGGCCAAGTCTATTGTGCCATAGTGTTGTATCAAAATCTACATCATCTGTTTGTTATCCCTACTTAACTTTAGCAAATATTCCTCAACATTAATTTTTCTTTGAAACAATTAAAGTATAAGGAACAATATGATCTGTACAAAGATATATGATGCCTTCTTTCACAACTTTTTCTACTACTAAGGAACCTTTTGAAACTTACCAATTTTTATCATTAAAAGTAATTGTGCAACCCTCATCACCTAGTTGCCATGCTGAAATTAAATTCCTACTCAGTCTTGAAGCATGACTTACCTCTTGTGGTAGCCGATGATTCCCATTCTACAACTTAATCTTAATTTTTTATTTCCAACAATCTGATAGGGTTCATTATCCCCCAAATAAACAAGACCAAAATCTCCTTGGACATAATCAAGGAAATAACCTCTATGGGAAGTAGCATGAAATGAAGCCCCTAAATCTAAAACCCATGAATCATCAACACTTTCTAAGAAAATAAGCAAAGCATCCTCTTTGGATTTGTTACTTATCATATTTGTCTCCTTGTTTCCATCTTGTTTGTCTCCTTCATTATTCTTTTGAGTTCAACAATTTTTCTTCTTATGCCTTGGTTTCCCACAGTACCAATAACTCTTGGTCCTCTTGATTGAGATATCTTCCCTTTTAATTTTCCTCTTGATTTTCCATGATTTCTAGAATTGTTTCTTCTCTCATTCATTCTGCCTCTGCTTTGTGTGTTCCAAGCACTTCCTGATATAGATCCACCTAAGGTTTTCCTGCGAGTTTCCTTAGAATAACACCAATCACATCATCAAAATTTAGGGTATTAGATCCAAAAACATAATTACTCAAAACCATTACCAAGTCATACCATCTTTTAGGCAAAGAACACAAAATAAAGAGAGCCCTAATTTCTTCATCAAAATTAATATTTATAGAAGATAATTGACTCATAATTGTATTAAAACATTTAAATGATTTGCAACATATCCACCTTCCGACATCCTCATATTAAATAAACGCTTCATCAGAAATACCTTGTTTGAAGTAGAGATATTTTCATACAACCTTGCTAGGGTTTGCATCAACTCTTTTGGTGTCTTCACTTTTGTAATATTAAATGCCATCGATTTTACTAGGCATAAACAAATACTTCCAAGTGGCTTTCTATCCAAAATATCCTAGTCCTCATAGTTCATAACAATCAATTTCTTGGATTTTCCTTCCAATGGCTGTAAAAAATCCTTCTGATAAAGATAGTCCTCCATTTTCTTTTTCCATAACTAAAAGTTCTACCCATTAAACTTCTCAACCTTTAGCTTACCCTCGCCCACCATCACTCCCACTCAATCGTGAGTCTTTCAATCCAATATTTTGTCATAGTAGGTCTAATATTTAATCAATACTATCCATATAACAAGAGTCACAAATGACTTGTATTCTTCAACCCAACAACTCTTCCAAGTCCATAATCTTCTTGCATGTCCTCCAAACACTGTTAATCAACATCCAAACCCCTTCCTTGATTTTCAAGATCAATTCATCAACTTTGCAATCATCTCAATTAGTATGTCACATAATGATGTCAGGCCTAGGGCTTCCTTATAAAGATCACCAAAGTGTGGAACCATTCTTTTTATTTATGATACACATTAAGGTTACATAAACCTATCATTCACTAAGGTTTCATAAAATTTGAATGAAGGATGATAAGTTAAATAAAAACATTTCTACCAATCCCTATATTACAGAGAGTTTAAACGAACTTACACTTCATATCTTCAAACCACCTGCAAAAATACAAGTAACTCTCAAAATTAATAGGATTGATTCATTAGTGCACCATGCCAATTGGACAACAAAATTACACTAAAAAATACACATGAAATACATAAAATTCCACAATTTATCACTAAATTCTTTTGATACATCACCAACCACCTACATTAGAGGACCCATAAATCACAAATAAAAGTTTTTCAATGTTCCCAACCAGTTCCAGCCAACACAACACGTTCGAACTTTTGTGATTGAACATGGGAAACCAGATTCTGTAGTTTTGCAAGACATAAATTGGAAAACTTGTGAAATTGGCAAAGCTTCACAATTTCACAAGGTAAAAATTGATAGACTTGCAAAATTAAAAAAAGGTTTGCTATTTCCCAAGTATCCTATACATCTCCTTTTGAAATGACAATAGGATCCTCATAACATCTTTACATACAACTAATGGTCTTAAAAGACCTTATTATAATACAAAATGCACCAAAATCAAGTTAGGGGCCTTATTACGTCATTCCATTCAACCATGCCATACTTGATGGCTCCATATGAACTATTAGGTGCTCTTGCACCACCCTCTTTAGGCATGAAATTTTGGATGAGATCCATTGGATGCATTTTTATACTATCAGAGATATGTGCAAATTTTCCATTTGTTGGTTTGTCTGAATTTTTAGCCATTTTCGTATCACCCCCTTCAAACCCAATATCCTATCTCTTCTCTTTCTTTTCCTTAGCTCTTCCACTTCCATATTCCTTATCTTCTTTCTCATAATCATAATCATAATCATAATCTGCTAGTTGATTATTTTTAGCTTCATTAGTTGAGAGATCAACCAACATGCAAGTATATCTTGAAGACTACTACCTTTTTTCTTGTTCTCTTTTCCAACCTCTTCATATTTCTTGCTAATTACGTGTTAAATGATAGATTTGGGTTCCTTAGCTAGAGGAGAGGATTTTTCACCCTTTATCTTACTAGCCATTATGAAGGTGGTAGCCTTTCTTGGCACGCCACATAGTTTGGTAGCAATCACTAAGGGTGTGGAGGTCTATGGGGTGCCCAGTCATGACTTTTTTTTGAAGCACTTAGGTGAGAAATACACTTCGTTTTGCCAGAGCTAGGTATATTAACTATATTTTTAGGCACCCCTTTTAAACTAGAAGTTTATTACCCTTTCTCTTACTTGTCATTATGGAGACAATGGCCTTGCTTTTCATGTCACATAGTTTGGTAACATTATTGAGGGTGTGGGAATTTTTGGAGTGCCTGGTCATAGAATAATTTTGAAGCACGCTTGTAACAAATACATTTCTTTTTGCTAGAGCTAGATATATCAATTGATCATATCAACATTTCTTTTTAGTAGGGTTGGATATATCAACTCTATATTCTTTTCATATTTACATGTTCTTAAACTTTTAAAAATGACACTTAAAATTCAATTTATCACATGATATGATAGATGGGGGACATTCATAAATGAATTCATCTCCATAAATTTTCAAGTATCAATTGAATATTTGTAAAAAAATTATAATAATTGTATTACATGATAAATTAGACATATATTTTGAACTTATACATAATCTACATAATAACTCTCTCAAAACTTTATTATCGCTTTAAAACAAAACATAATGACTTTAAACTCTTAATCTAGTTTAAGTATCAATTGAATATTTGCAAAAAAATTATAATAATTGTATTATATGATAAATTAGACATATATTTTAAAACTATTACGTAATCTACATAATAACTCTCTCAAAATTTTTATTATCACTTTAAAACATAATGACTTTAAACTCTGGTTTAAAATAAAAATAATTAGATTTTTCATCTGATATCCACAAAATTGTAGATAGATAGATAAAATTTTAACGTCCACGAGGCTAAAAATAGCCTATGGGACAACAAGACAACTCAAGTAGACTTAAATAGCACTGTTCGCCTCTTGTGTAGACTAATGATGAGCCCCCCCAATTGCTCAATGTACTCTTCGTTGAACAGGTTATGCCAAGAACTGTCACATATAGTATCCGCAAACTTATCCCTGCTATCCTTGTAGGCCTCACATTCTAGAATAAAGTGCTGTTCAGTTTCCACTTTCCCAGAATTGCAAAATCTGCAAATTCTCTCTTCCCAAGCCTCCTTTGGCCTCTTCCAACGCCCGGTCTCACAACGAAGTTGGTGAGAGTTGGTTCTCAGCTGAGCAATAAGAATTTTAGCTCTCCAAGAAATGTTGGCTCCTATGTACACTTTTTCGAGTTGATCACAAGTGGGGTTGAACTCATTTATATAATATAGTTTCTTCCTCCCAATCTCGCTTCCCCAATTTCTCTTGTAGAATTTTTCCATAACAAAGACCTTTATTTCTTTATTATTTGTGGGGCACATATTGAAATGAATATTCCATTTACTCATCCACTTGATGTTTTGTTGCATCCATGTCCTTTTTCGCTTACATAGTGTGTCCCTAAAGACAACTTTCGGCCATCTATCCTCTTCCATTTTTTCGATTATTTTTAGATAGCTTAAAAGGCGAACCATAGCAAGTGCCTCGATAGGCGCAACCCCCATTTCACTTAGCATGATGTCATATGGAACAGTGTTTTTAATTTTAAACTTGCTTGTAATCAAGCGCTTTTGGATTCCTTCGATTTGTTTCCATTGTGCTATAGTAGTGCTGCTGGCCCATAATTCACACCCATAAAGAACAACTGGCAGCACAAGAAGACCAAACAAGGTTTGAATAGTTTTCCAATCCCACAATTCCGCTTCACGGCACCTATTCTGAAGAGCGTAGAAAGCCTTCCATCCACCTAATGTCCTTTTATACCTGCAGCTAGACCAGCTTAATTTTTTGTTGAAATCGATGCCAAAGTATTTATATTCCACAACTTCTTCGAGAACACTTCCATTGTAATAAAATTCGTTGATGCTCTTTTGAGGTAGTGTTGAGACCGCCTCTTTCTCTCTCCATTGCTATTGCTGCAAAACGAACTTTGGAAAAATAATCGAATCTTATTCAATCTGAGCAAAAATGCCAGCACAAAACCCAAGCATATCATTATTGCTCATTTTCATTCCAAAATAAGAGTCAAAACAAACACGTTTTTGAAGTCCTCTAAGCATTTAAAAAGAAATTTCTACAGGCATTTCACTCTTCCCTTCTCAAGAGTAAAAATGGCAGCAGTCTTGGAGACAGTAGCTGCGAACCCCGGGGAACAAGTTAAGGTACTTCTCAAAGAGTTCGATGCAGAGCTCTCCACAATCGCTAGCGAAAGAGAAGGAAAAGAAAGCGTTCCGTTGACTCCTTTCTCAGATGCCGAATGGCTCGCTCATTTGGAGCTCAAATTTGTCCTGCGTTCCCTCAAAATCGAAATGCTGCGCACTGTGGGCCGTTGTATCGGTGCTGTTTATTCAGACGGAGTTGCTTCGCATATGTCCCCGACGGCCGTGTATGCGCCTCTTAGAGTTTTATCTTTTTACTTAATAGCAATAATTGCTGTTCATTATCAAAAACAATAATTGCTGTTGAGTTTTGTTTAAATAAAAAATAGGGTTTGTTTTGGCTGTATCGTCAACAGTTGCATTTAAAACTATAGACCATCAATGGAGGTTAACACCATGTTTTGAATTTTTAATCTTTTATACGAAGTCTAGGAAACGCGGACTGAAAACCTCACTGATGGCATCAGTAATTTTATGTATATTTCATTGCTTGGAATTTCAGAGAGTTATATGTGCTGAACTCAATACAATCAATACAGTTAAAGCGTAGCTTTAAAATTTTGATTTGTTTGAAGATGAGTTCGAGTCAATTTACATAAGTAATGCAATTTCATACTATAAGAGCTAATTGGTAGTATTGGTTGATGTTGGGGCAAGTGCAAGTCAATTAGCCATTTGGAAAACACTTGAAATTCTGACAAATATAGATGGATAGGTAGGTGAATTTTTAATGTCCACGAGGTTAAACATAGCTTATGGGACAGCCTTCTCACTAAACCGGCTTTAATAATTCGGTTCTTTTTGGCACAAGCTGATGATGAGCCCACCTATCTCCTTGCTGAATAGGTCGTACCTAGAGCTGTCAGATATAGTATCTGCAAATTTGACCCTACTGTCCTTGAATGCATCACATTCTAAAATAAAGTGCTGTTCGGTTTCCACCTTTCTAGAACTGCAAAATGTGCAAACTCTCTCTTCTCAAGACTCTTTTGGCCTCTTCCATCATCCGGTCTCACATCTGAGCTGGTGAGAGTTGGTTTGAAGCTGAGCAATAAGAGTTTTAACTCTCCAAGAAATGTTGGCCTCTATGTACGCCTTTTGGAGTTGGTTACATGTAGGGTTGAACTTGCTGATATAATAAGTCTTTTTCCTTCCAAGCGTATTTCCCCAATTACTCTTAGGGTCCGTTTGTTTCACGGAATTAGCAAAACTGGGTTTTGATTCAAAACCGGGTTTTGTCAAAACCTGGTTTTGAATTTCAAAATCTGATTTTGAAAAAAATATTTGTCACGTTTGGTTAACCTGGAAGATGAGTGGGAAGATAAATTTTTCCAAGTTTTAAAAACTAGTTACAAATAACAAAATAGTCATGATTTTACAATATATTTGACATAAAATATTGAATGCAAAATTTTAAATAAAAGCTAAATTTTATTCTTTGACATTTTATCATACAAAAACTCTAATAAACAGAAAAAGGTTCATTTTTAATATTAATATTGATCATACAAAAACAAGTTATAAATAAAATAGCATGTTAATTTTATTATTAATTTTTATCATACAAAACCACATAGTATCATGACATTACAAAACATTTGTCCAATGTGACGGTTAGAAACCCATAAACAAGTTTCAACATAGAAGTCATATCTGAACAATTATCCACATACGGTCCAATTATGGTTCAAATGAAGAAGTCAATCTCTACACAAAATCATAAATTTATGCACATTTTCACATATGATCCCAGCAAAGAAGTCCAAACATAATACAAAGAAAGCATTGTAGAAAGATAATTTCTGCCTTCGTCACAGAAGCAACCATGGCCCTATCCACCTCTCGAGCCTTACATAACTTGCACTCAATTTTTTCAATACGTTGTACAGTTGTAGCTGGGGCATCCTTGACCCAATCAAAGTGTTTGCATCCATTATTCCCCTACAATACCAAATCTTCGTTAGTTCTTACGATAATGTTGATACATTATTTTTAAACAAAAATATATTAACCACCTTTTTTTCCATTTGAACAACACCAAAATTGATGTTCGGGATTAGTTGGGGTGTTTGATGTCTTTAACAAGCACGAGACACCACAGCGACACCTTGGCACATTCAGCATAGCCATCAACCTATTATAATTATTGTAATTTCAAATATTACATTAGATAGATAAAGAGCGATGATAAAATGTATAATTTAATTTTTAATTAGGATAGGGAAGCATCAATATAGTACACATACACATAATAAAGATTTAACATTTGGCAGATTATATTACAAACTGACTTATTACCCAGTTGAGCTATTTCAAATAGCATAACATATGCAGCTGGATAGAGATACACACAAAAACAACTGCACGAACAATGAAAAATAACATGCAATATAAAACATTGTATATATATTCATCATGTTAACCCAACGCTCCAAAAAAAACAGCCAAATGAAAGAGAGGATTAAAAAGGATACAAATTGTGCACATTCATAGAGAACATAAAAGCACTGACTTATAACCCAGTTGAGCTATTTCAAATAGCATAACTATGTAGCTGGATAGAGATACACATAAAAACAACTGCACTAACAATGAAAAATAACATGCAATATAAAACATTGTATATATGTTCATCATGTTAACCCAACGCTCAAAAAAACAACAGCCAAATGAAAGAGAGGATTAAAAAGGACACAAATTGTGCACATTCATAGACAACATAAAAGCCCATAAAATACCAACCAAAATGGATATGCTATCATAAGAAATGAAACCCAACTACATTCCAGCCAACTATAAAATGAAAAGCACATTCATAGACCAAATAAATAACCATGTACGAAATTGATATTGTTAAAGACAACAACACATAAAATATGAATATGATAAATATAACTCATCACTTTAATGCAATACGATTGTTAAAACACAATCAAAAGTGGTTTTTTGTGACAGTGAATGTAGCGCTGTCATGTCAAATATTCACATGAAATGTTAAAACAGTCGCAAGAGTTTTAATCCATGCTCAATCTAATGTCCTCCAAACTTCAGTTGTACATATCTTGCTCTCTCCCCTTCAGTCATCCTTAAGAACCCTTTGGCTCACGAGCTTTCAAGCAAAAAGCTATCATAAGCCTGTAGCATGTTATCTTCACTAAGATTGGGTATAACTTTGTGGGCATCATACACTTTATCATAAAGTGAATCTAAATGCCCTTCATCCATTCTGATATTTTGAGTTTCCTTCAGACCAGCATTTAAAGAATTGATAGCATTAGATATAACATCCATGAAACCAGCCATGCTGGCCTTCTTTCTCTTTGCCTTCCCTGATGATGTTGGTGACAAAAACTGTTTGCCGGTTGCACTAGATCGATTGGAAGGATTCATGTCACCATCCAAATCAGTAGCATTATCCATTGTTGTATTATCCATTGCTGTATTAAAGTCCCCATCATCATTTAGATCAGCCGCCTCATCCATAAGGTTCTTCATTGTCATGCGCTGTTGCAGCTGCTGTCCCTTCAGCTATGTCATTGGCCACAATGTAGGCTAACTCATTGAAGTACTGAAACAGCTGCCTCTTATAAACTTTCGCATTTTTGAAATCTTTTCGCTGCATGTTGGCATAATCAGTGAATTAGTTTTTGAGTAAATACTATATAAGATGGCTTATACTTTAAATCATAGGAATTTGAAACAACATATTACCTTGAGAAGCTCATTCCAGACACTCTGGTTGACATCCATACATTGGGTGGCCTCGTTCCATGCACCCACTTGTATTTTTTAATTCTTTCATAACTCTATACCCAAGCTTCCATGTTTTCAGCTTAATTTTGAAATTATCTTTTGATAGATGAAGGTTCAATTCTGCATTGAACTTCCCTTCGATGGCAGTCTATGCCTCTTTTCTAAATCCCCCCTCTCTTTTTCTACCAATGTGGACTTGCTCTTGCAGCAATTCCAGATATTTGTGTTCCATTTCCCATGTCCACAATACCTTCCTTGGACAAGGAGGTACATGGGTTACAAATTTATCCATCCATGCTATTGACCAAAATTGGAACTCGCAATAATGAGTCAACAAATTCAAATACATTGAGCATATAAAATGGAACAAGAAACTAAAACTTCAAGTAATTCTAACACATGCATAAAAAAAATTTGCAGTCTCATTCAACAATATTTTACTCAATGATAAATTGCATAGTGTTGTTATACTGAACCAACACTAAGAAGCTGTACATTGAAACAAAATATCAAATGACAGAAGCATTAACAAACAGCAATATGAAATATCAAATTTACTTCTTTCTTTTTCTTTAGTCCACCTCGCTTTTTGCACCTTTTTCTCCTTTAATCCCCCTGGTTTGGCCTTATCTGCATACTATTTCATTCTTGCATTCTCTCATCCTGATGATGGATCACAGAGTGTGATCCGAAACGTTGATGCTAAAAAAACAAACACAATCAAACCCAGAAGCAAAAATACAGTCTAATGGATTGTGGAAATCTAATAAGATTGAAATTTACTGTTGTCGTATCAAGATTCAAAATCAGCAAGATTAAAGATGAAAAGCAACAATTTCATTTGTTTTCAAGCCGATTGTTGCTCAAGTTACATAGCATGCAGATTATAATCCAACGCTCAAATATATGTCTGCAATACATATTTTCTTGCAACACTATATCCATGTTCACTACTCATACAGGTGACTAAACTAGGTTGATCCAATCCCCATGCTGCAAAATGGGAATAAAGGAAAAAAGAAACAGCCAATGGATTGAAAAGGGGCATTTACACAAAGACAAGAGGAACAAGAATTCCTTACCTTGTTTACTGGAGGTTCAGATTGTGTCATCTCAGTGGCCATTAATCTGACAATAAAGAAAGATTTCGGACAAAGCAATTTAACTGATGAGAAAGAAGAATCACAGAAACAATATATGCTTATCAGTAGTGAGAATCCAATTGTAGTACTTCAGGTATTATACACTTCTATGAATCCTCAGATGGTTATCAACATTACAAAGAATGCATTGCAAAATGGTCATGGATTTGGAAGAAATAGTTAGGCTCACAATATTTTTAGATTGTTTCCAGTACTTGGATGTTCAAGAAGGCCCACAGAAGATGCCTTTTGAATACTATCTATACTATCTTGGAAAACTGTTATTTGAGGACTGACAGGTCATTACTGGCATATTACAATTTGAGGTAAATTAGATATTACTGTTATTCAACCAATTGTTTAGTACATGTATTAAAAACTCATTTAATTGAATGGGATATTCTACCTTACGCTCACATAATTGCAAAGTTCAAAATGAGACGTTTATGGGAGTTTTAAAGGCATAGGATTCTTGAGAGATTGCACATTCCGAAAGTGGTAGGATAATGAGTTTTGTTTTCTCATATGATTCATAGAGTGGTAGGTTCCAGACTGAATGGAATGATAACTTCTAGTTTTGTTTGACCTTTATATGGTTCAAATAAACAGCAAACTATGGACTGTTGGCTATTTTGACTCCTTTTCTTGATTTGAAATATCTGTAAAGATATGTTGAGAATCTGATTTCTTGATGTCAATATCAATAAGAACAAATATATTCATATTTTCCCAAATTAAACTAAACTAACATAAGAGCTGGATACCAATAACTAATTGCGAGACAGTGGTAGGATGTGCCATACGAAATCTAGATAAGCTAAATCTTTCTAGATGAGTACATTGTGGAGGACAGGAGGAACAACTGTAGATATTATGGATTCTCTGTGATAGTCTCTAAACATGACAAGAAAACCTTTGTACTGGCTAAAACAGAAGCTAGCAATCTGATGCACGTAGGGTTCGAAAAGATATACTACCTCAATGCAAAAAAACATGTGATTACAATAACTAAATTGCTAAATTCCTGCCAAGCCACAATCGATATCAGTTGATAGCTTCAATACAAACCTTGGCGTACTTATCCAGTTTGAACTTGATTAGTGAAATAACAACATAATAAAATGAGCGAAGGATCTGGATAACAATTTGAATAATATTTCAGTAGCATAAGCTAAGAACAAGGTAAGAGAAGGTAACGAAACTCTTAAGCAAACTCGTGGATTCAAATGGTCCAAGTCGAAGTCCATGGGCTACTATATTGGCAAAACAGCCATATAGAAGATGAAGCTAGACAAATAATTCTACACTTGATTATTGACTGTTAACAGGACCCCCAATCGCACTTACCAAAATGAGGGATAGAACCATCAAAGGGGTGTTAAATAGGGTGCATTTCGGCAGTAGATGAATTAAAGAGTGGGGATATCATTGTGGAATTGAAGCTTCCAATTTTTTACTCAGTCAAGTTGCACATATTATTGACCTGCAGGGTGTTCCCTTTATGCTGCACAGTGGAAGCTGTCAGAGTGCATTACTTTCAGCTTTCTTATGATGGCCACCAGGATTTTCTAGTTCCAACAATAGCTTGAGAAATGTTTACCAAAATTATAGTTTCTCTCTTTTGTGACATACATCTTAAATAGTAATCTCATTAAATTTACATATGAAACTATGATTTGCACAATTGGCAAGACAATAAATGCCCACCCAGTCACCACACTAGTACATAATTAACTAAGATATTGTTCATACCAACAATCATCAGCCAAAATGTTATTCATACCAACAATCATTAGCCAAAATTCAAAGCACTGTAACAGTAACAAACTAAAGCATATTCGATAGTAAAGCATCAGCGTGCCAAACTCTCATAGAGGTCTTCAACAATATAGCATCAACTGCAGTTAATGTATCAATGTTTGATCTAAAAAGTTCACTTACAAAATGCAATTTTCATGTTTGCTTTGACACAACTATGCATGAGATCTGTAGTCTTCCCACATGCTTCATGCTATCTCATCTCGGAATTTTTCCCAATCATCTCTATCTCGTTGAGTCATTCCATACGTCTCAAGTATTGGTACATTTATCGCATTGCAATCATCATTATCTTCAATTTCGATTTCAAGTGGAACACCATCCTCTATTGTAATGTAGTTTTGTAGAATGCAACATGCTAAAACAAGCTTAGTTTGTGTCATGATTTGATAAGATGTTGCATGCCTCAAGATAGGAAAACACTGCTTCAAAATCCCAAATGTACGCTCAATTATATTCCTAAGCGAGGAGTGTCGGTGGTAATATAACTCCTGCGGAGTGTTTATTTGGTGCGCTCTTGAAAACTCCTTTAGGTGATAACATGTAGACTGAAAAGGGCAATAAATCTTGGTACATTTGGATATCCAACATCCACTAAATAAATTTTTTCTACAGAAATGCATAAGTTGAGTTACTTTTATAATCATTATCTCATTTATCGTAAATGTCACTATATAACCAGTTTACAAGACGACTTGACATACCGGGGGGAACTACTAGCGGATTTGATCTCGAGAGAGGTGAAGCAAGAACACGACTATCTGCAACAAACCCTTCCCAACCAGCAAGAACATATTGAAACTTATAATCAAATGACCACACACCCAAAACATTTTGTGACAAGTGACCTTTTTTGTCGCGATATTTAGCTTGTATATCCACATTGACAGTAACTGGTATATGGGATCCATCAATTGCTCCAATACAATCCTATAATAACCGCTAGGATGTTCAAATGTGCAACAATATGATTAAATGTAAAGCAAACAAATGTGGCACTAGGCGATTTACCTTGAAGTACGGATCAAAACGATCCTTCCCAACAATCTCTGCAGGAGTGTTAGGACCAGGGGGTACCAAATAATCAACATGGAGACTTAAGATACCCATCAACACCCTGTTGAAATATCGACTAATTGTCTCTCCTGAGTGACCAAAGTTGTGAGCTATCTTACAATTCCTCAAATTGTGGCCAAAGGTATGGAGTAACATCACTAGTTGTTCCTCTACCATTATGTTTAGTGCATCTTGAATGCTTCCTTTTTGCCTTAGAATATTGGCTAGTTTTAGTTGTTCCTCTACCATTATGTTTAATGCATCTTGAATGCTTCCTTTTTGCCTTAGAATATTGGCTAGTTTAAAGAAAGCTCCTTTGCTTGTACGAATTTGATCATGACAATGTGTCTCATTGGAGTGGACAATTCTCTTATAAGAAGGAATTTCATCTCTTTGGCGCTTATGCCTCTCTCTTCTACCTTCTTGTGCATATTTTGCAAGGTAGGCAAGAATAGCAGCAAGAACACAAATAAGCCTAGTCTTCCTAACAATGACTGCATGGATTCTTATATCTTTAATAGGAGCCATCAATAACCCGAAAATAAGTAACAAATAAATGTAAGATATCAGAGAGATATAAACTGTTGTAGACATTAGGTACATCCAATAAACCAGTTGCAACAACTAGCCTATCTTCTGATGGTAACATTGTAATGAGAGAATTGATTGGAAGACTAGGTGCAAATTTGGGCAGAAGCTGACTTGAGAGTGGCTGAACAAAAGACATTAACACATGGGCTCAAACAAGAGAAACAAAGACATACCAAACACTGAAACAATACAGTGACATCAGAAAAGAGAAAAAAAGACGGAGAAAGTTTATAAATTTTAAGCATCCTAGGCAATAGGAGATACATGTGGAAGAAGGGGAATGAGTTAGTTGACAAAGAGAGACGAAGGAAAACTGACATGATAGAGGACAAAGAAATAGAACAAAGATTTTTCTTGAAATTCTAAAGAGATTTCTTTATTATATTTGGTAGAATTGTCAATAGTGTATTGGATATTGGATATAGGGATTGCACTTCTAGATACATCATGCCATACCTCTATATGAACTTATATTTGGACCATATCAAATATGATTGGATATATTAGGAAATCATCTAGTGCTCTCTGTAATTTCGGGTTATGAAAAGCTGTTAACATTAAAAAAATTTCAATAAAGATGTATTTATATGACCAAGTGCACAAATATAATAAATCATAATATACAGTGCAAAGTGGACACTATTTGGGTGGCTTCCTTAAAATAATTTTTTGTCTATGTTTCACTAAGTCATGGAATGAGGATGGGGAATCATGGACCTTGATTTGGAGTCAGTAGTTGGTAGGGGTCTAGAGGCAAAGCCCCTAGTAGGGTTGAGGGATTGTGCCCTTGTCACCAAGTCCATCAAGGCCTTTGGTGCTGTTAGAATCTTAATGAACTAGAAAAAATGAGAGCGCAACAGTATGATATGCAACAACACAATCAACAGGTAACACAACAAAATTATCCTAGGCCAATCCATCCTCACTGAGGAAAACAATCCGATCCACTAAAAATAGTTCCTTTATTAGAATACCAAAAACCAATTACAAAACTCTACCTTCCTTTGCCTTAAAATTATGCTTTCAACATTTTCTGATAGCTCAAATAACAAAACAAAATATTGTTGTAATTACAATGGGAAAGGTAAACTTCTAGGGGGGGTGAATCAGTAGTTTAAACTTTGATCCATAGAAAGTTTCACTACACATCCATCTCATATATTCACTAAGTAAACTTAAATAACATGTAAAGCATATACATCTAAATCATGTAAACATATAAACATTCACACACAGATGACACCAGATATGATTACCCAGAAGCCCTCCAATGAGAAGCTAAAACTGGGGTAGGGATGACACCCACAGATCTTCACTACTGCAGTAATAAAGTGTATCCAATGAAGGTTACAATGTTTTGATCATGAGATATGATCTACCTTGTGAAAGGTCTGCCCTGTTAAAGGCTTACAAAGACTGTTAGATTTCACCCTGTTAAAGGATTTCAACATCCTGTTAGAAGTGTGCCTTGCTAAAGGACTTCAACTCACAATTAAGTAAGCACCTTGTTAGAGGATTTCAATACAACCTGTTAGGACTACTCTGTTAAGAGATTTTGATTGAAATCACCTATTAGAATGTCTCAACATTGATCCTGCAGTTAACACTTGATTACTTGATGATAGATCACTTTTAAATTGATGTATTCTCGATTCTTCTTGATCAGATGTCTCTTTGCTATATGCTCTTCACTTTCTCTGTTCTCCTTTAATTGATTCTGCAATACAATCGTAGATCATAACTACTTAGCCACCTTGAATGCTCTATTTGCACATGCAGACTTCTCTCTTTTCTCCTTCATACACCTTCTCCGCACTTTGATAGTTTAGGGTTTGTCCTCCTTAAGAAGACTTAGGTGACTTAGGGTTAGGTATGAATCAACAGCTGTGATTCATCCATTTTGCCGCTTAAACCTTCCCTTTTTTTGATTGGTTGCATGTAATTGCATTGGGAATCCAACTTAAGATTTGTCCTTATCTCCAAAATATTGTAATTCATCTTTAAGTCGGCTAAAAAACGATTTACATAGTTGTTTGTGCCTTTACAAACAACTATATCAAAATTGTCTCACTCGCCATTTGAAGTCTCTGATGCTCGGCATATACTATCTTCTATACTGTGACTCGGCATCTGTATTGCTTGACATGCACTGCTTGCTCGACTCCTGAATCACTTGGCATACAATGTCTGCTCGACACTTGAGTGACTTGGCACATGAGTGGCTCGACACTCACTGTGGACTCGGCATGCTCTATAATATACATGTTGTGTTCCGCTTATACTACTTGTTCCGCATGAACTAAGTAAATGACTTAAGTGTGTAGACACTCATTTGTCAAAACCAATCTGAGATCAACAATAAAAACACTTGGTCATGCATTAATATCCTTAACCTTACGAGCATAACATATCTCTTATGTCTCTTGTTCGGCTTATGTATAAAACTTCAAAATTTCAAAATTTTGTAACGACTTAGATACCTCAAAATTTGATAACTCCCTCTGAGTTGATAGGTCTATTTTGTATTTAAAAATTCTGTACTCCTGCTGAGTAAATATGTCTCAGCTGATACACTTTGACTTCATGTTGTTTCTTTGCTTGCTCCCCCTTAGCTTATTCTGTCTTTTTCTTTGCCCCTTTTCTTATTCTCCCCCAATCTCCAAAATTTTATATCTCCCTATTTTTGTTACTCTCCCCCTTTTTAACACTTATGTCAATAGGCTATACACTGATAGTGTGTTTGTCCAGAAAATATTTATGGACATCTAGGATTATCTTGAGAGTTGCATCCCAATTTTCACATGCTACATCCAAAGACTTGATTTGGATGGCTAGCTCGGCAGCAAGGTTGACTAGGTTGTCCAATGTTGAAAGATTTGGGTCTTTCTTCATAAGTGTTTCAGCGTAGCCTAATTCCTTGTGCAAAATTTCCATGTGTGGGGTGAGTGTTGTTTGGATGCTAATTAGTTTTACCCTTATATTGGCTTCTTCTGCTGACAATGCAATTAACTGACTTTGGGTTTGTAGCAAAGTTCTGAAGTGCTTCTCACTTTGAGCTGGATTCATAGGTAGTTTAGTACCTGATGCATTAATTTGGCTTTCCAGACCCAAAATGTGACCTCTAGTCTCTTGTGTGAAGAGTGTTGGATTACACAATTTAGTGTACAATGAGAAAATGTTCTCAAGTACCTTCTTCACATCCTCAACCTTAGTTACCAATGCAACTTGTGGTAGTGTTATGTCACCTGATATTTTCTCATTTACTTTATTCTGAAATTTCTTTTCTGACCATTCTAATAATTTTGCATTTGTGTCAAGGTCTGCATCACTAACCTTCTCCACCATATTTGTCAGTTGTTCAATGAGTGGCTTGATCTCATCTGGAGTTGGCAGACTGAATGCATCTAAGAAGATGTCTTTAATGTCTAGCAATGCCTCTTTTTGCCTATGCTCCCATCTTAGCAGTTCCTGATGCTTCTTTCTGGCTAGGGCTTGTTGCAATATGCCCATCTGCTCTATGGACATTGTGTCAAAGTCATACTTTGGTATCACAATGTCTTCATCAAGACTCACATCTCCATATTGGATTACTTCTTCAGCCTTTGATGTACTCGGACTCGGCACTGAGATCTACAATGGTGTTGCATCTGTGCTCGGCTTTTGAAAAGTGTGACTTGAAGGAGTCTCAGATACTAGTAAGGTTACCAGGACTTGAATTGCTACTTGTTCCTTCGCCTTAGGTGTCAACTCTGTTTCTTTAGGCTTGTCCTATTTTGCCACAATGCCTTGTGATGCACCTTGATCTTGTGCTGTAGGTGTAGATAAGTCTATTTGACCTATTCCACTCTGTGTTTCTGTAGTGGCTTGGGTTTCCACTGTATTATTCTCAATTGTATCAACCTTATCTGATGTAGCTTCAGGTGTTTTATCCAAAGGTTTTACATTAGTGACTTGAGGGATGATAGTAGGTGGGACTAGTGTATTCACCTCTTCCCTTGGGATTTAGTCATTGTTTTCTATAGTTCATCTACACTCACCAAAACAGGATTATCACATAGTTTTGCCTGCAGTGTAGACTGATCTAGTATCTTCTTGAGATCTTCCTTTGTAAGGGGATTGATGTTCCGAGCTGTGATATCAGAAACATCCTTAACTGTTACTGTTTCAGTACTTACTCTTGTTACATGTTGAGGGCTGACATTAGGCAATTGTGTGTCTGGTACACTCTGTTTTTCTTGCTGCTCTGCCTTAGTTGTTGTCTTGTCATCTTCTTTCATTTCTGTCCCTCCTTCAGCAGTACCTTCATTGTTATCATCTTCCTCATCATCTTTAACCTCTGTGGGTTCCTGTTCACCTTCTTTCACTGTAGCAAGCCCATATGTTACTTTCAACATTTGTGTGGACTTCTTAACCACATCTTCAATATTATTTTGTAGAATGTTGAAGGCTCTATACGTAGGTACAAACCTAACTCCATATTTCTTCATAGCCTTAGCAATTTGTGCCTTACTTAGTTTAGACATCACTTGTGCAAGTGAGGATTCCCTTATTTGTCTTTCTAAGTTTAGGCAATAACACCATTTCTGCTCAACTCTCTCATATAAGCTTTTTGGCATAGAGTTAGCAATTTCTAATGGAGCTTTCTTAAAGTTTGCCATTATGGCATATATAGCTTCCTCCACTTGATTCTTTTCTACTTTACCAAGGTTATCAAAATCAACATGTGAAAATCGTGACAAATTTGCATTATTCTTAACATTTTCACAGAGATTCTCTAGATCTGACAAAGGATTGTGATTCACCACTTTGAATTGGGTATTGTCATCTGATTTTGTTTTCTCCTCATCTGATTCGGCTTGTGCAATGTACTTCCTCATAGGTTTTTTCTGCGCTTCACCTCCCTGCTTTGCTGGTTTAGTTTTCTCCTTGGCCTTTTGAGCAGCCACACGTGCACTAGCCCATGTAGTAGGTGCTGTAGGCTTGGCTTGGCTTGGTTTGACAATCTTCTTAGCCCTTGTCACTAGTTGTACCTTGGCCTTCCTCTTCTTTTGATCAGTGGGAGTAGGTGCTTTCTTGGCTTCTTCTCTTTCGGCACCTTCAGCAACTTCTGTCTCCTCTTCCTGATCTTCTCCCATTCCTTGAGTTAAAGCTAGTGGTTCTTGGGTTTGAGAATCTTCTTCCTCTTCATCCTCTTCTTCCCCTTCTTCCTTGTGCTTGACACCTTTACCAAACTTGGCTTTCAACTTTTTCACCAATGTATCTTTCTTCTTAATGACAGAGGCTGTCTTCAATTCCATGGTAATTTTGGACTTAGGCAACTCATAGTTTCCAAATGCCTTGGCATTTTTGTCTACCTCTTGTGCAAGTAAAGTTGTGATAGCTGCAGAGGTTTCATTGTTGGACTAATCGCTAGCCTTCCCCTTCGGGATTCGTGACATGGCTTAACCGCCTCATGTGTTCTATAAGTCTAGTGGTTGTATCGTGCATTAACAGGTCGAGCTTTTGGTGCAATGACAACTCTAGCTTGTAACATTCATCCACATTGATTTCATATCCTAAGGGTCTCAACCATCTTACCCTTGGTGTAGCAGCTTGAACAAAAGTATAGTCGGCATCCACTAGGAAACAAATGTCATCATAATGCTTTTCCACTAGAGATACTGGAATTCTCAATCTTTTCTTCATTGATTGCTTAAAGTCTTCAAAATAACTTGTCATCACAGACTCAAAAATCTCACGTAATTGTTCAATGAACTCACCAATTTGCACTGCCATTGACCTATTTGTTTTCGAACCAAGTGTGCCAAATGTGGGAAAAGTGTTTTGAACATAAAAGAAAATGCATATCAATATAGAACCAAATTTGCATTGAGCACTCTTTGGATTTCTAATTGCTCCTAGGTTCTCAATTAATTGCTGTAGTTGTAGTTCTGCAAGATCATATGTGTGATCTTTCTTGACAATCTTATATCCCACATCCATTGCAATATAGGGCACATCGTATAATCTACTGGATTGGTAAAACTTGTGTAAAATAACCCTGACTGCAAAGTCTAACAATGGATTTGTAATAGTGTTAATAGTCATTCCTCTCTTGTTCTACACAACTCCTATATTCTTTTCAATAACTTCTTTTGAATCACTTCTTAGGGTCTTTAGGCCAATCTAGGGTTGGATACCCTATAACCCTATGGATTATTATCTTAGTTATCTTGATAGGTCCATTATCCAACCATAGTGAACTATCATGTATTCTGCTTAGCACAATCTCAATCCATTTTGTTTTGAACACATTCGGGAAATCTAGGGCTCGTGTTAATCCTTTCTTCTGTACAATTTTGTATTCTTCCTTCAATACACCATTATCACACAATCTGTCATATGCCTGCCTAATCTCCATATCACCAATGCTACCAATTTTACAGTTATAGCATTTCCTAACATCTTGCACCATTAAAACATTCGGTGGTATTATGGATAACGCACTGGAGGGGTCTTGCTTGTAAGCAATGTTAGGAATGGCTTTGAATATAGGTTGCTTAACCTCATTATTAACCAGTTGAATATTCAAAACTTTCTTACCCTCTACATTCTTTGAACTAGATGCCATTCTGCAAAACTAGGGTTTACAAAAATCTAAACAATGTAACTCGACACTTGGTAAATACCTTGCAAGATCTGACGAAACGGTGTTGAATCGTTGCACAAATCTTCTGCAATCGCTCTGGATGAATTTCTAGATTGCCTCTTGCTCTCCTTGCTCTTTCTCGATTTTGAAATGATGTAAAATGAGTTGAAATCGATCAAATACCCTTTTCAAATCGTACAATTAATGTTGAGTGCTTACACAGCTGTAAGCTTGACATCAACCAATTTCAGGCTCACTCGGCATCCATTAACATTTCATTTTCTCGGCAACCATTACGAGCTCAACATCAACTAGCCAATTTGTCAGCTCGGCATCCTCTAGCATTTCACTCGGCACATACAAGAAACTTTTCATACTTGGCAACAACATGAAAAACTTAAAAGATTTTTCTTGGATTCCTAATAACATCTTGCATCTTTGTTCATGCTAATGTAATCTTTTCAGTACTAACTCCTTTGGAATTGATGTATGATATAACCTTATGAATATCAGTCCCACATACCTCTTGATTGCGTAGTTTGATGTGGTGTGATCACCTAACCCATTTAGTGAAGTGATCCTTTCTCCATTCGATGTATTGCAATCATCCTTCTTCTTCCATGTCTTGTTCATCTCATTTTTGACATTTTCAACCTTTGCCTTGCCTTTGCCTTTATCAAATTCACAACTAGGTGCCTTTGACCTTGTTGGACAATATCGACTGATGTGACCAGTTTTCAAACAGCTAAAACATGTGGTTTGACTCAACCACCTCTTGTAGTCACCTCTGAAGTGTGTCCTAATACAATTCTCAGGAAAATGTCCATATTCTTGACAATAATGACAACTATATCTTGTATTATAATCCTAGTTATAAGAGTTGCCATTGTTCCTTACCTTTGTTTTTCTGTTTGATGACCACATGGGTTTGGATCTGCACTCAAATACTCTATGTCCATACTTTTGACAGTTGTAGCAATATCCTTCAACTCTTTGTGTGTGCATGGTCTTGGTTCTGCATTCATGTGCCTGATGTCCTTGTTTGTTGCACTTATGATAGTGAACCATGTTCTTGTGCTTGACATTCTGATTTATAGTCTTGTTCCTGCACACATTAGCAGTATGTCCTTTCTTACCACAATTATGACAATTAGGTTTGGAATTCTTACCTTTGTTGCTCCTTTCTTCAACACTTTTGGATGATTCTCCTTCTTCAATACTTGTGTATCCCAGTCCAGATGTATCATTATTAGATCTAGGGGATCTCAATAATTGCTCAAAGTATTTGATGGCTTCACTTGGTTTGTTGAAACTTTTAGCAAATTCCTTTTCCCTTTTTAGGTCAGTTTGCAATTACTTCAATGTTGTTATCTCAATGTCCTTGACATTCAGCTCATAGTTGGCATTCATCATTTGACTTAAGAGTATCCAATTGCATGTTGGAAATCTTGGTTAGCTTAGATGATTTTTCTTCTAGTTTGTTGCTCAAAATTCTTTTGTTTTCTTCAATCATGACTTTCTCTTCCATAGCTTTCTTCTTCTGTTCAGTCATCTCACATAGTAGTATGGCTTGTGATTCTTGTTCTAACTTGAAATTTCTGATTTCCTCAGCTTGGGCGCTGTTCTTTTCCATTAGATCTGCAACTGCTGCATCAAATTCATTTGAGTCTCCATCTGCAAATAGCTTAGTAGTGTCCATCTCTTTGTAATGTGTGCCATTCTCTCCAATAGCAATTTCCTTCCTTCTCTTCAAAGATTTCTTTAATTCTTCTCTTGCTTCATTTAGTTGATGTAGAATGAGTTGTATTTCAATTCCCTGATTCTCAATAATCTTTCCCAACTTGTAGACTTCCATTTCCAAAATCTTTTCTAAAAGCTGCAAAGCTTTTTTTTCAGAGAACAAAGCTCTGATACCAATTGTTGGAATTACAATAGGAAAAGTAAACTTCTGAGGGGGAGGGTGGGGGTGAATCAGTAGTTTAAACTTTGACACAAAAACTTTCAGCACACATTCATCTCATACATTCACTAAGTAAACTGAAATAACATGTAAAGCATATACATTTAAATCATGTAAACATATGAACATTCACACACATATGACACCAGATATGATTATCCGGAAACCCTCTAATGAGAAGGTAAAATTGGGGTGGGGATGACACCCACAAATCTTCACCACTGTAGTAATAAAGTGTATTCAATGAAGTTTACAATGTTTTGATCATGAGACATGATCTACCCTGTGAAAGGTTTGCCTTGCTAAAGGCTTACAAAGACTGTTAGGTCTCACCCTGTTAAAGGATGTCAACACCCTGTTAGAAGTGTGCCTTGCTAAAGGACTATAACTCACAATTAAGTAAGCACCTTGTTAGAGGATTTCAATATAGCCTATTAGGACTACTTTGTTAAGAGATTTTGACTGAAATCACCTGTTAGAATGTCTCAGCATTGATCCTGCAGTTAACACTTGATTGTTTGATGACAAATCACTTCTAAACTAATGTATTCTCAATCCTTCTTGATCAGATGTCTCTTTGCTGTATGCTCTTCACTTCCTCTGGTCTCCTTTAACTGATTCTGCAATACAATCTCAGATTATAACTCCTTAGCCACCATGAGTTCTCTATTTGCGCATGCAAACTTCTCTCTTTTCTCCTTCATACACTTTCTCTGCACTCTGATAGTTTAGGGTTTGTCCTCCTTAAGAAGACTTAGGTGACTTAGGGTTAGGTATGGATCAACGACTGTGATTCATCCATTTTGCCGCTTAAACCTTTCCTTTTTCTGATTGGTTGCATGTAATTGCATTGGGAATCCAACTTAAGATTTGTCCTTATCTCCAAAATATCATAATTCTTCTTTAAGTCAGGTAAAAAACGGTTTACATAGTTGTTTGTGCTTTTACAAACAACTTTATCTAAACTATCTCACTTGGCATCTGAATTCTCTGATGCTCGGCATATACTATCTTCTATATTGTGACTCAGCATCTGTATTGCTTGACATGCATTGCTTGCTCAACTCCTGAATCACTTGGCATGCACTGCTTGCTCGGCTCCTGAGTGACTCGGCATATGAGGGGCTTGACACTCACTGTGGACTCGGCATGCTTTATAATATACATGTTGTGCTCAACATATACTACTTGTTCAGCATGAACTAAGTAAATGACTTAAGTGTGTAGACACTCACTTGTCAAAACCAATCTGAGATCAACAAATATTGCCAACAAAGAGTTCACTTCAAGAGTTCGATACTCTCACATTTAACAATCAAAAATATCAAACAATGACTAAGCTGCTTATCTACAAAGCAACTTGTAGTATTCAATGAACTGACAAATTAATAGACAAAATAGTCCAAATTAGATGCACAACATATATGCCAATTCACCACACTCACTAATGACGCATACACCACCCAAAGTAATTATACATGTGTCTGTCATTATGCCCAATATGCACATTAATAAAAAGAACTTGCATTACCAATATGAATGGCCTCCCCTTCTTAAAAAATGACATGGCACCACTTAATGTAATATATAATAAAGAGAAATGAACCGACAAAGGCAAGGAAACCGAGCAAGCATAAACCAACAAGATGAAACACCAAACAGTGAGGATGATTTGACAACAACAATGGTGCCAAGTGAACATACACACTACTTCATCAAAAGACACAAAGCCTAGAGAAATCTGTCCCTCATGTGCACGTATGAAATAACATAGGCTTAGACATGAGGAACATGAGCTCGACATAAACAAAGATCAAAGAATATGCAGAAACTAGCAGCAAAGACATAGGCTCGACAGAGATGAGGAAGTAGACAACATGACAGATATGAGAGTAGGAACTAGCAGATGATCAAAGAGGAGGTAATGCTTGTCTCGCAGCTATCAAATTCCAACACTCACTCTTAGCAAGAGAGAGATCTTCAGTTTGTCAACTCATGTCAAATGCACATTGTTTCAATCAAAGATACTGTTCACAAAATCTCATCATAGATTTTCTTAATAGAATTGTTAACTCAGCATAACAATATTCACCATAGCTACTCTTAGAGAGTGAATCAGCGAATTCTAAAAAAAATATTCACCATAACTACTCCTAGAGGATGAATCACAAAAGTATAACAGTAAAGTTATGGAGTCGCACACATGACTTCCACCATGCCTACTCGCAAAGGGTGGATCCACCATGCCTACTCGTAGAGGGTAGATCAAAGGCTTTCACTTCAGACTTCTCTAAGAGAAGAATGCATTTCCACCATACCTGCTTACAGAGGGTGGATCCGACATACCTACTCGTAGAGGGTGGAACAAGGGCTTTCACCTTAGACTTCTCCCAAAGAAGAATGCATTTTGACTATGCCTACTTGTAGAGGGTGGAACAAAGGTTTTCACTTCAGACTTATCCCCGAGATGAATGCATTTCCACCATGCCTACTTGCAGAGGGTGGATCCACCATACCTACTCGTAGAGGGTGGAATGAGGGCTTTCACCTTAGACTTCTTCGAGAGAAGAATGTATTTCTACCATGCCTGCTAGTAGAGGATGGATCAAGGGATTTCAAATCGAACTTCTCTTATAGAGAAGAACTCATTAACAAAGGATTGCACCTCTAACTTCTATCGCATAGAACTAATGAAAGCACATAAAAGATCATCAGAAAGTTGTGACTTCCTCTCAACCAAGACAACCTCTCAACAGGGGCAGCATACTCACAACTCTAATTAGCATAACAAAAGAGCTGATTCCAAAGATGACTAAACAAAGAGATTTAGCAGGCATACTGCTACACGAGCTTGTTGATACTCTATGAAGTATTTGACACTCTCCTTCTGCAGCTCAAGCTCCTTCTAAATCTTTAACCACTTGCATCAATCTCCCGATCTCCTCATTCAAGATTGCCTGCAATGCTTGCCTTAGAAGAATTATTACACACACACCTTCGAAACTTCATATATGCTGAAATCCAGGACTATCTTCCTTGACCACATCCCAGATCACACTATACTGAAAATTTGGGAAGCTACAAAATGTCAAATCCAAATTGACTTTGTAATTCTGTTCTTTGCAATTAAAGAGTTTTACCACAGATTATAGAACTTGGCCTTGTAACACTGCAGCCCTCTTAACTGACATATAGACTTTTTCACAAAGCTCCTTCTTGATCCTTGTTACCGTAGATATTGCAGAGAAGTTCTCTGGAATTTAACTCCCTCTGAGAGTTATCTCAACCTCTTAGAAGAAACTGATCACAAAACAATTTGAGTCCTCATTCTGCAGCCTACATAACTTACTCATAGTTTGTATCAAGTTCTTCCTTCCATATCTGCAATCTCACAGTAACTAATGGGCTTAGTGCACCCTTGCTGCGGTAATAAAGAATATCCTTTAAAAAGAGAATTTGTGTCTTCATATGATGAAAGTGATGCCACCTCAGAAAATGGCCTTTGAGGTTACTCAGATCAGGTAAATCAGTCTCTAAAAATCTGAAACATTGTTAATATGCTGAAACAATCTTGAGCATCCCAAACAGAGCAACCAGATATCTAGGATTCAAACAACATCTTCAATACATGCCCACAATAGTATCAATTTGAATCTGCAACCTTTTATGGCAACATATCAGACCATGGCTGCAAGTAGGATCCCCATATTTGTTTTGCGATTCGCCCTGAAAACATTTAAAAAAAAAATTCGTAACAGATTCAACCTATGACCTGAAGAGAAAAATACAGAATACTGCTAAACAAATACATGGTTCACTATTCTTAGTGTAATAACATGAATTATTAACTGCATAAAATTCATGATCAAAAATCAAAGGTACAATCACAAAATACTTATATCCTGGTTGTTGATTAATTTAGCAATGCTCCTACAGATTTCAGTCTTCACATATGCTCAGAAGATAAACAACAGACAACTTGATTCCACATCAACACCCACTCAGTGAAATTAGGATGACTCCTGCTTTCTAATCAAAGAATCCCCTTGAACAATCCTCCACATCCTATTAATTACACAATCAGCAACAATTTCTAGGACAAGTTTTCATCCAGAAAACTCTGTTGTTTGTTGACCTTGCCCCATAAGAGAATTCAAAATAAGGAACAGACCACCCTAACACCATTCATCTTCAAATATGCATCCCATCTCCTGTGTCTCTTGATCACACTGTACAAAAGGAATTATATCTTATTCTTCAATAAGACAGCTGAATCTCACTTCACTACAAAGGACAACTTCAAACCCAACAATTTCAAATGAATGATTGCAAAACACCAAATGCCAATCTCGAGATGAACTAGAATGCTGAACATTGAAGCATGGATGAGCATGACAAAACCCATCATGTTGAAGTCAAAAGAAAAACCTTGAACAAGGTTGCAGGAGAAGCCACAAAAACTGAGATCATAGCATCCTCAACGGACACTTGACTATAGATCATATTGTAATGTCCCCACATTAGTTCAACTAGTTTATGCATATATATATTCAAATTGAATTCTTTAAATTAACTTAATCCATGCTATAAAGATAATAATTTATGTGAATCAATAATAAACTATATGCAAATTGAGAAATTCATGCTATCTTTATAATTACTCCAGTCTATGAGAATGCCGAGATATAACTTGTTGCTTGGACGCCAAACTCAACGGTTTCCCTCAAGGTTTTCCACATCCAAGCCCTTAAGCCTTTCTTGCAATGTGTCTGCAAGACGCTCGGGGTTGCTGATCCCTACCCTATCTTGGAAATGACTGATTGGCTGAATTTACATAGGCCTCTTCTTGACTACATCTTTGCACTTCTCTTACAAACTTAATAATAAAAGGCGTTGAGCATGTACATATATAGATTTGATTATAATGATGGCTTGTTATCAATGTTTATTATATTTATTAACATGGCATAATCAGAACGACATTCAATACATACACATTTATTTATTATTTGTGTCTTTCTTCCACCATGCCTTTTTTGCGTGTATGCTTGTGAGTATTAATGTTATCTACTAAGAATAATATCCCATTGATTAATTGTTGTTATGTGGAGACTAATCAGACTCGGAGGTTAATTTGTTTCCACTTCGTTCGGCACAGTTTCCTCCCAATTTTTACTATGGGGGTATGGGGGCCCAAGATGAGGTCCTAGGGTCACCCCCTAGGCGTGCTCCCTATTGCGATACACGGCGAGGTCAAGGGGCAGTGCTCCCGAGGCCAAAAGTGAATTTACTATTGTAAAAGGCATCGGGAGTTATTTTTTCTATTGGATGACATTCTAGCCCTAATTTTGTAAGCACCCTAAGTCTTGTATAAAATGACTTAGGGTTAGGGATTTTATGTTGTATGATGATTTAGTAGCTGCTTGCAATGGTATTGAGTTGCAACGGATTGCAAATTGTAATCAAGTCTGCAATTAGGTTGAAATCACTGTATAATAATATTGGACTTGCTGTTTGGTGGACGTAGCACAGGATTGGGTGAACCATGTTATGTGTGTCTTATTGCTTTGTGATATTGGTTATATTTGCATGTAATTGGTATTTCTCTCTCTCTCTGATCCTAACAAGTGGTATTAGAGCCTAGTTGTTTCAGTTATCCTCTACAGGAAGCTCTCATGGTTTAGTGGGAGTCTTAGGGTTGAATGAGAGCAATGGCAGACAAGGGCAAGGTGAAGGTTGAGAAGTTTAATAGGTAGAAATTTCAGTTATGGAAAATGCAAATGGAGGACTACTTTTATTAGAAGGATTTATAGTGGCTGTTGGGAGGAAAATCCAAGAAGGACCCAAATATGTCGGATCAGGACAAAGATATTTTGGACAAAAATGCACTTGGAAGTATTCGTTTATGCCTGACACAATTGGTGGCATTCAATATTACAAAAGCGAAGACAATTGAAGAGTTGATGGAAACCCTAGCAAAGTTGTATGAAAAACCTCGCTTCGAACAAGTTATTTCTCATGAAGATATTAGAAGGTGGTAAACTGCTGATCATTTAAATGAGTTCAATACGATTACCAGCCAGTTATCTTCTGTAAATGTCAACTTTGATGAAGAAATTAGGGCTCTCTTGATTCCGTGTTCTTTGCCTGAAAGCTGGAATGACTTGGTAATGGCTGTGAGAAACTATGTTTTTGGTTCTAATACCCTAAAATTTGATGATGTTATTGGTGTTATTCTTAGTGAGAAAACTCGTAGTAGAAGTTTAGGTGGATCTATATAAGGAAGTGTCTTGAACACACAAAGTAGAGGCAAAATGAATGAGAGGAAACGATTTTGGAAATCGTGAGAAATCAAGAGGAAAATCAAAGGGAAAGAGGTCTCAATCTAGAGGACTCAGAGATTGCTAGTGCTATGGGTCGTAAGAAGAAAGATTGTTGGTCTCTGAAGAACAATGAAGGAGACAAGGAGGCAAATGTGGTAAGCAATAAATTTGAAGACGATGTTTTGCTTCTTCCCTTAGAAAATGTTGATGATTCATGGGTTCTAGATTCAGGGGCTCCATTTCAAGCAACACCCCATTGAAGATATTTTCTCGATTATGTCCAAGGGGATTTTGGTCTATTTTATTTGGGAGATATTGAGCCTTGTTAGATTGTTGGAAAGAGAAGAATTAAGATCAAGTTGCAGAATGAGAATCATTGACTTTTGCAAGAGCTAAGGCATGTTCCAAGGCTGAGTACGAATTTAATTTCAGTAGGGCAACGGGGTGATGAGGGTTGCACAGTTGCTTTTAATGATCAAAATTGGAAGGTTTCAAAAGGTTCCTTAGTAGTAGCAAAAAATGTGAAAGTAGGCACCTTATATGTTTGCACAAGTCATATTGTTCCTTCTACTTTAATTGTTTCAGAGAAAAATGAATGTTCCAAAACAGTTGCTGTAGTTGAGTAGGAAAATTATCAAATAGTTGCTCTAGATTTTAAAACAATACTATGACACAACAAACTTAGGCACATGAGTGAAAACAATATGAAATTACTTCATTCAAAGAAAGTTTTAAATGTGTCAATGTGGATTTCTGTGAAAGTTGTGTATGGAAAACAAAAGAGAGTTTTGTGAAGAGTGGGATGGAAAAAAAGAACGAAAAATTAGAGGTTGTGCATACAGATGTTTGTGGACCAGCTCAAGTATCTTCCCTTGGTGGCCCTTTGTATTGTGCTACAATCATTGATGATGTAATTAGAAAAGTAGGGGTTTATTTCCTTAGAATAAAATTTGACATATTTGAAAACTTTTAAAAAATGGAAAAACTTAGTTGAGGATGAGACTGGTAAAAGACTAAAATGTCTTAGATCTGATAATGGTGGTAAGTATTGCAACAATGAGTTTGAAGATTATTGTTCTTCTAATAGTAATTCGTAGGCATGAAACTATTTCAAGGACTCCACAAGAAAACAGGGCGACTGAAAGCATGAAGAAGACAATAATGGAGTATGAGGTTGCACGCTAGGATACCCTTAAATATGTGGCTAGAGGCTGTTAATTCTATTGTATATTTAATCAATAGAGGTCCCTCTACCCTTTTGGGTTGTGGTATTCCAGAGTAAGCATGAACAAGTAAGAAGGTGAGTTATTCTTTTCTTGGAACCTTCGGTTGTAAAACATTTGCACATATAGACTCGGAAAATCGAACCAAACTGGAAGCTAAATCTAAGAAATATGTATTTGTTGGATATGACATTAATAAATTTGGCTATAGATTTTGGGATTTTGAAAATCATAAAACTATAAGAAGTAGGGATATTATATTCAATGAGAAAGTGTTGTACAAAGATTTGTTGCAATAACATGAGAAGAAAGAAAATGATTATATAGTGCCGGATGATACTCAAAATGATAATGTTCTAGTCAACAACAACAAATACCACAAACCCTAGTGAATGTTAGACAATCAACAAGGCTAAGTAGAACTCCAAAAAGATTTTTGCCCTCTTTGTACTCTATTTTATTAACAAATGTTGGTGAACCAAAAGGAAATGATGAAACTGTGCAAGTGGACACAAAGGTTCAATGGGAGTTTGCAGTGACAGAAGAAATAGACTCCTTGCCGAAAAATCAGACTTGGGATTTATGTAAGTTATCTGTAGGTAAAAGGGCTTTATAAAATAAATGGGTTTACAGGATGAAAGAAGAGGATGGAGTTAGAAAATATTTAAAGCCAAGTTAGTTGTAAAAAGATTTTCATAGAAAAAGGGCATGGATTTTGATGAGATCTTTTCTCCAGTTGTTGAAATGACTTCTATTTGTACAATTTAAGTATTATGGTTGTTGAAGATTTGCATTTAAAATAACTTAAAACAACTTTTCGTCTTGGTGATTTGGATGAAGAAATATTTATGGAACAACCACAAGGATTTGATGTCAAAGGTGATGGAGCTCAAAAATAATGGCAAATTTGGGTCTCCATTTACGTAGCTTCTCTAATCTTTCTATCCCACAAATAATATTATATTTACATGTTTCAATGATTTCCCTATGTTAGGTGTATAATGACCCGCAGATTCAAACCAATTTATGGATGAATGTACAAATCTGATAAGCAAAACATGAACAACAAGTATGAGACGTTTGTTAGCATGAGTGTTGATGCTATGGGGGAGCATTGCAAAACATTGATATGATGTATTTATAACTGTTTGTCATTGATGACAACATAGTAATAAGTTTGTAAAAGACTGATAGAGCAACAAACCGTGATTTCTGTATTGAGAAAATTATATTACTTATCTGATGATGTGCAGTTACTAGCGCATACTACATTGTGTATTTGTTACATGGGCAAGTGCGCAGAACCTGAATCGACAGTGTATAAAAGATATGATTGATTTACAGAGAACCGTATCGAAACAAAGTATTAGGAAAGCAGTTCCTATTGCATGATTGCTATAACTCGTTACAATTGTAGTGAAGGGTTGCATAGTGAACTGGAGATAGTTTACTAATTGTTGATGACGTCAGAGAGTGCGCATGTATGGAAGTTGCACGTGTGAAAGTTTGTGTATAATTGTGAGCCGACAACATTAATTAAATGTGTATTTCATTTAATTAACGTATGATAATGAAGTATGAAGCTGACTCAAGGATTTATTAATTGTAGTATAAAGGAAAGATGTTCTCCGAGTTTTACAAACAAGGAAAAAGAGAAGACTTGCAAATTACTAAGCAGCAGAGCAGAGTGACATACTAATGCGTGTAAGTGACCTTAAGGGTTATTGTTATTGATCACAGAGTTCCAAATCTGATTGCATGATTTGAAGGTGAAGAAGTCTGACGTATTGGACAGAGGAAGAAGTAAAAGCCTGTTGCACATGTATTATTATGAAAGGAATAGTACCGATATCAATTGGATAGTGGGTTCGTTGATCTGATTCTGGAGCTGTTTGGATAGTGGGTTCGTTGATCTGATCTTGAAGCTACTTGGACAGTGGGTTCAGCTGCCTTTCACAACTCCTAACAGGGTTGGAATTTCTTAACAGGGATTCAAAGTCTCCTTACAGGGACTCTTTGTACTAAATGTTGTAATAGACTCCTAACAGGGTCCATTCTCTATAAAGGAATATTCATATTAGTACATCATTTTGTGGGCATCATTCCCACCGGGGTTTTCCCTCTGATCAAGGGTTTCCCTAGTCAACATATCTAGTGTAATTGTTTATGTGCATCTCTTTATGGTTGCTGTTTACTTTGGTTGAATGGTCAAGATTGTTTAAAAGGATAAATGTTTTAAATTTATCATATAACCGATTCACCCCCCCCTCCAGTTATATTGGTGAACTATTGTTTCTAACAATTGGTATCAGAGCATGAATTCCTTGAAGAAAAAGTTTAACAACTTTGGGAGATCCGTGGTGAACATGTGCAGAAAGGAAAGTCTAAGATTTGATGGCACAAATTATGACAGCTGGAAGGATAAAATGAAGACTCATCTTTTGTGCATGGGTCTGGGATATTGGCTTGTAACCAAGGCATCTAAAAACATTGCGGAAGAAGACAATCTTGAAAGTTGCACCGAGGAACAAAGAGAAGTATTTATGTGCAACATAAGGGCAAGAGAAGCAATATTGTCAGCTCTACTTGAAAGTGAGTATAGCCAGGTAAAACAACTCAAAACATCTCATGAAATTTGGAAAATCTTAGATGCTAATTATGAGGGTGATACACATGCAAAAAGAGTTTGATTTCAAAATTTGTATTTCGCATTCCAAGATGCTAAAATGATGGAAGATGAATTTGTAAGAAGCTATATTGGCAGAATAGTTGAGATTGTTGCAGGAATCACATCTCTTGGTGGAAAGAAATTTGATGATGAAGTAATATGGAAGATCTTGAAAAGTTTGACATCACCTTTTAAGACAATAACACAGATGATTCGGGTAATGATACCCTGTGCTACTAATTTCAACAAAGAAACATTGCTTGGTAGATTGGAAGCTGAAGAATTCAATTTGAAACAATCTGGAGAATTAACAAAAGTTGAGATAGCATTTAATGCATTTAATATTAAACTTGGTCTAGCAAAGAACACAAAAGCGCAAGGATACATTACTAGCAGCAGCAAGTCTATTGAGGAAAAGATCCAAGAAGGAGTGGCTCTTCTTGTGGAAAGAGAAAATGATGGTAAGCATATCTTTAAATGTTGGACATGTAATGAATATGGTCATTATGCATCTAAGTGTCCTAAAAGAGAAAGAAAGTATAAGGGAAGATTCAAATCTAGAAGACCTAGAAATTGTTTATATGCTAATGAAGAAGAAGAAGAAGAATCTCATCAAAACAAAAGTGAAGATGAATTAGGATTCGTAGCTATAAAGGAGGATGATCTTGACAGAGAAATCAGGGAAGAAAGCGCGCTGATTTCACAAGTTGAAAGGAAAGATTGGATCATTGATAGTGAATGTTCACGTCACATGACTGGTGATATGAGCAAATTTGTCAAATTCAGAAGCCATGATGAATTGTCAAAGTAGGGAACAATGCAGCCTGTCACATTATAGGAATTGGATCTATCACACTTGATGGTAAAACAAATACTGATGATGTTTATTTTGTTGATGGACTAAAACATAACTTGTTGAGTGTTGGACAGCTTATGGACAAAGGTTACCAATTACAATTTGGTAATAACACATGCATCATCAAGGACAAGGAAGGAAAATTGCTTGGTATTGGCACAAGAACCAGAGGTAATGTATTTCAGTTAAACACTACTGAAATTACATGTTTAGTAGCTAAAGTTGACAAGAGTTGGTTATGGCATAGAAGATTTTGTCACATAAACTTTGATAACATTGTGAAAGCTAGTAATACACTTGCTGTGAGAGATTCACCTAAGATCACTAAGCCAACTGACATTATTTGTAAGGAATGTATCTTGGCTAAGCAGAAGAAAGTTTCATTTCTTAGCAAATAGTTTGGTACTACACAAAATTTGGAATTGGTTCATACAGATTTGAGTGGTCCTGTAAGAACAAGGGGATTCTATGGAGAAAGGTATTTTATGATTTTTGTTGATGATTTTACCATAATGATGTGGGTAGCTTTTCTTAAAGAAAAATCAGAAGCATTTGAGAAATTCAGGATATTCAAGAACAAAGTAGAATGAACTGGAGTTAAAATCAAGATCTTAAGATCTGATAGAGGAGGAGAATTCACTTCTAGAGAATTCAATATCTACTGTGAGGAGCGTGGAATCAAGAGACAACTATCTTCACCACATACACTTGAGCAGAATGGGATTGCTGAAGGAAGAAACAGATCAATTGCTGAAATAGCAAGAGCTATGTTATTTGAAAATGATTTACCAAAGACTTTCTGGAGAGAAGCAGTCAATACAATAGCATACATTCTGAACAGTGTGCAAATCAGAAAAGGTATGGAGAAAACACCTTATGAGTTATGGTTCGGATACTCGCCATCAATCAAATATTTCAGAATATTTGGAAGCGAATTCTACATCAAAAGAGATGATGATATCGATAAGTTTGATCCAAGGAGCGATGAAGATATGTTTCTTGGCTATTCATTAAAAAGTAAAGCTTACAAATGTTTCAATTATAGAACAAAAACTATAGTAGAGTGTGCATATGTAAGAATAGATGAAAAGTTTGGCACTAAAGAAAAGGTGATGGATTATAACTCTGATGGAGATGATTATTCTGGGATGACCAATAGATGTAATGAATTATTTCTCAAGACTAACAATGACTTGTAGGACAATGTGCAAACTGAAGAAGTAAGAGAAGAACATAGCACGGTACTTGAAATAAGAATTGAAACAACAGCTCCTACCCCAAATAAGAATGTGAGAAGAAATCATTTTGCTGATCAGATAATAGGAAGTAAAGAAAAAGGAGTAATGACAAGAAGTAGAATCAATGAAGAACTATGCCTAATAGCTCAAGTAGAACCAAAAAGCGTAGAAGCAATCAACGATGATCATTGGATGAAAGCAATGGAAAAACTTCAATAGATAATAAAGAATGACACATGGGAACTAGTCCTTAGCCCTAAGGACAAAAATGTGATTGGCAAAAAATGGGTATTTAGAAACAAAATGAATGAACAAGGAGAAGTAATAAGAAACAAAGCAAGATTGGTATGCAAAGGCTATTCTCAACAAGAAGGAATTGACTATGGGAAACATATGCACTTGTGGCTAGAATGGAAGCAGTCAGAATGTTCTTAGCATATGCAGCAAAGAAAAACTTCAAGGTATATCAGTTGGATGTTAAGTCAGTGTTCTTAAATGGAGGACTTGAAGAAAATGTTTACATTGAGGAACCAGAAGGTTTTCCTTTGACAGAAGAGAACGATATAGTTTGCAGATTAAAGAAAGCCTTGTATGGATTGAAGCAAGCACCTAGAACTTGGTATGCAAGGTTAGATAAATACTTAGCAAAGCTTGGATTTGCTAAAGGAACAACAGATAGTAAGTTGTACTTGAAAGAGATAGAAAATTTTTTGTTGATAATCATTGTATTTGTTGATGATATCATTTTTGGAGGAAATGATGAAGCCAGTAACAAATTTTCAGAAGATATGAAGAATGAATTTGAGATGAGCATGATAGGAGAAATGAATTTTTTCCTAGGATTACAAATTGTTCAAAACAAAGAAGGAATCTTTATTTCCTAGACCAAGTATTTGAAAGATTCGCTGAAAAGATTTGGACTAGAAAATTGTAAACCTGTTGGACAAAAGAAGTACATATCTATGATTGGAGGATTGCAGTATCTAACTCATAGTGGACTTGATATAGCAAATGCGGTTGGAATTGTGGCAAGATTTCAGGCCGATCCTGAAGAATATCACTATGCAGCAGTAAAAAGGATATTCAGATATCTGAAAGGGACATCGGATTATGACATTTGGTATGAGAGAAATAATGATTTTACTCTTTGCACTTATACTGATACTGATTGGGCTGGAGATACGGATGATAGAAAAAGCACTAGTGGCAGAGCATTCTTTCTTGGTGGAAGATTGGTTTCTTGGCTAAGCAAGAAACAAGATTGCACTTCACAAAGTACTGCAGTGGCAGAATATGTTGCAGCAGCAAACGACTGTAATCAAGTTATATGGATGAAGTAGATGATGAAGGATATTGGAATTATATTCAAAGAACCTGTTATTATTTACTGTGATAGTACAAGTACGGTTAACATGTCTATGAATCTTGTTTTGCATTCTAAGACTAAGCACATCGCTACAAAGTATCATGTATTGAAAGAGAAAGTTACAGAGAAAGAAATCAGACTAGAGTACATTAACACCAAGGAACAAATTGCAGACATTTTCACAAAGGCCTTACCAAAGGATATGTTTAAGTACCTAAGAGGTATGCTTGGGGTTATGCCCCTGCCTATTTGAGAATAAAAGATGCAAAAGTGCATCAGTCTAGAGTATATAACATCATTGTTAGACTGGACTGAATGTTGATGTTTCCTCAATGAGGGAGTGCCTGTGGTGAACAGATTCAACAAAGAACTCTTAGTAATTGGTAATTGGTATACAACAGTGTCTATAGACATTTGAGTTGTTTATGGATTTATATACAAAGTTGTAAAGCAATAGACCTGCTTGTGGTCATGCCGATAATTTATTGGATGTTGAAAAAAATTGAACCATTTGTGTACTATCTTTGACATTGATTTCAATGGGGAGAAGTATGGCATGAAAAACATTGTACTATGGGGGAGAAGTGTTGTAATAAAAGATTTGCATAAAGCAAGATTTGATTGATGAAGAGGATTTGAAAAGACTTGTTGGTATTATTGGAACTAGATGTTTTTCATCTATGTTGCCATCAATGCCAAAGGGGGAGATTGTTAGCATGAATGCTGATGCTATGGGGGAGCATTGCAGAACATTGATATGATGTTTTTATAATTGTGTTTGTCATTGATGACAACATAGTAATAAGTTTATAAAAGACTGACAGAGCAGCAGACTATGATTTTTGTATTGAGAACATTATATTATTTATCTGATGATGCACAGTTACCAGTGCATACTACATTGTGTATTTGTTACATGGGCAAGTGCGCAGAACCTGAATCGACAGTATACGGAAGATATGATTGATTTACAGAGAACCATATCGAAACAGAGTATTAGGAAAGCAGTTCCTATTGCATGATTGCTACAACTCGTTATTATTGCAGTGAAGGGTTGCACAGTGAACTGGAGATAGTTTACTGACCGTTGATGATGTCAGAGAGTGCGCATGTACGGAAGTAGCACATGTGAAAGTTTGTGTATAACTGTGAGCCGACAACATTAATTAAATGTGTATTTCATTTAATTAACGTATGATAATGAAGTATGAAGTCGACTCAAGGATTTATAAATTAAGTGTGGTATTAAGGAAAGATGTTTTCCATGTTTTATAAACAAGGAAAAAGAGAAGACTTGTGAATTACTAAGCAACAGAGCAGAGTGACATACTAATGCGTGTAAGTGACCTTAAGGGTTGCTGTTATTGATCACAGAGTTCTAGATCTGATTGCATGATTTGAAGGTGAAGAAGTTTGACGTACTGGATGGAGGAAGAAGTAAAAGCCTGTTACACATCTATTATTTTGAAAGGAATAGTACCGAGGTCAATTGGACAGTGGGTTTGTTGATATGATCTTGAAGCTGTTTGGATAGTGGGTTCAACTGCCTTTTACAACACCTAACAGGGTTGGCACAAATCCTAATAGGGATTCAAAGTCTCCTTACAGGGGCTCTTTGTACTAAATTTTGTAATAGACTCCTAACAGGTTCCATCCTCTAACAAGGAATATTCATATTAGTACATCATTTTGTGGGCATCATTCCCACCGGGGTTTTCCCTAGTCAACATATCTGGTGTAATTGTTTATGTGCATCTCTTTATGGTTGCTGTTTACTTTGGTTGAATGGTCAAAATTGTTTAAAAGGATAAATGTTTTAAATTTATCATATAACTGATTCACTCCCCTCTTAGTTATATCGGTGAACTATTGTTTCTAACAACGTTTCCATCAGGATTGGTAGTATGTGAAGCAAATGGATACCGATAAGAATGTTCAAGCTTTCACATAGATATCTGATAGATAACAATGAAGAAGCCCATGAAGAATGAATGAGATAGAAGTTTATGGCAAAGTGATCTTTTGATTCCAGTAACAAGTTCCAACAACAAGATAATAGTGTTTCAAGGATGGTCCAGTCACTATTCCAAACATGCAAAACCAGGAAGTTTGATGTAGCACAAAAGGAAATTGCAGACATATAGCTCTGTCATAAATGATAAATTGAAGAATACCATAGTTGTGAGATATATGGCAATGGTGAAAGAATTTTGAAAGAAATAAAAATCGGTTACAAAATAACAATAGTCAATGAACAAAATCATCATGTGACTATTATTGCGAACTCCCAAGCTTTTATAATGGCTATAATAATATTGATACAAATACACGCAAACTGCATCAAGTGTGGAGACAGCTCGTGCTAGCATGTTCGATTGAAGTATTCGAGCACCCATATCATCATCCATAAGAAGCCATAAGTGTGGATGACAACAAATAGAGAAAGAATGGACGAGAGAGCTTGTGACCATATGTGTCCTTAGTCGTCTACCATACCATTAAAAGCTTTGATAAGTGACTCGTGTAAACTTAGAATCGTGCCCTCCATTAGCGGGAAAAACTTTGTCGATGTGCACTTGGAGGTTAAAGGAACCTACATGATGATTATGATCTATGTCTATACAGAAAGGAGGATATATGATATCACCCAATGGATATAATCGGGAGTCTCCAAAAATCGACTCAAGTGTTTCTTGCAATATTAAGAAATGCAAGAAAATATAACACTAGCTGTAACATACGAATTTTCATAACCAATTTTAATCTCATATTAATCTAATTTAATAAGTAACTGTCTTTCATATTCAGCTGAATTCACGAAAATTAAAAGGAATTGTATGTATGCATTGCTAACAAATAAACCACTTCTAACATATTCAACTGGAAATAGTATCGGCTAATTATATCATCTGAAATGCTTATTCAACATAAAAGTAAATATTTGAAATTATCTATCTATTCTTCTAAGGGTTAAAAGTAAAAGAACATATACTATTAACATAGAATCCTTTTATTTGTTGTCCAAGCCTCGGCATTGGTGAGAGGAGAAGCATTGACATAGGCTTAACCTCCCAATCGCGGACCATTACTTATCCCCGCACATCCTAAATTAATAGAACAACCCTCCCTCGGGATTGAGCTTGGGATGTTCATAAGCCCAGCCATCTGAGTAATCAGGTGGGTTGAATGTACCAACAGTTATTCTCCAAAATAATTGAAGCGTTTAGACAATCAACAAAGATCACATGTTCGACACATCTGCCAAATTTCTACCATGGCCAAGGATTTCAAGTTGGGTCTACAAACCCGATCTTCACCACTTGACAACATTTTACAGAACTGGAACATGCATGAGCTATTGTAATTTTAGCTAAAATATATTTAATCTGATGCCATTCTTATTTGTGCAGACTCTCTACACCTCACCATTTTCAGGCTACCATGCCGGTGATTCCTAGGTGCTCATGAGTTTATATCCACTGCATTGCTTTACACCTCTTCACCTATAATGGCATCATTGCCTAGTGAATTCCTCAGTGTTCAGATTTCATGATATCATCTTCATTCCTGAGTGTAATAAATTTTGAGCTGAGATAATTGTTCATGCATGATTGATACACTATCTTGATTAAGTAACATCAATGATATAGATGGCAGAGTCCATATTTGATAATCTATTTAACATCCCCTTGAATTCGATCAGTAATAGTTAGATATCAGTATATGGGACTTTATGTTCAAAGGAATACCCGATTGGTGTAACAAGGAAGATTTACATACATGGTTTGACAGCTTTTGAACTTGGTCTTTATACTCTACTTGAACCATGACAGATTTGGCACTAAGAAAAAATATAAGAAATAAAGAAGTAAAGCTTGGCAGTATCTTACTTGACTCCTCTATTCTGTTTGGATTCTTTGTGGTCGGAAGAAGAGGGCCCCGCTCCTTGCTCAGTGACTTGTAGATGTGAAGGTGATGTGGGAAAAGACGGAGTAGTAATGGTTTCAGTCGGATTTAAAATTCAGTCTCTCCACTCAATGTAACCGCAGAGAGCCCGATAGCAGAGAAGGAAGAAAGGTAAAAGATGTGTTGAGACACGATCATGAGACTCTACAAAAGGAATTGTTTGGTTCTTCAGTTGCCATCGATTACAAAGAGACTTTTCAAATGCAAATCAATTCGGATTTGTAAAAGAAGGAAGAAAATAGAGGGAAAGAATAAGAAGTTGAAAAGTTTGATTTTATTATTTAATTATTATTGTTCATTCTTATATATGTTCATGTGTATGTATTGATAAAGTGGCATCATTAGATTATAGCGTATAATTTATTGGTGTCACTTTATTTTTATATACATATGTGTGTATTTTTGTGTGAATAATAATGATTAAATAATGAATTCATTAATAATTTCTTCAAAGGTATGAATTATAGTTTTAATTTTTTTATTGATTATTATATTGTCCCTTGAATAGCTCATGTAGTTCCATATTGCAACATGTTGTCAAACCTAGTATCCTTGCCAGAGTGGTCTTAGGTCTAACCTATCAATTTAGATGATTGGACTATTCGACCATCCCTTTCCGATGATCCCATTTAGCAATGCTTCCCCTTTCTTCAGTCGTCTTCCTACAATCATTTAAATAGACATTCTCGCCAAGACATTAATTGAAGATATATTAATTGTTAATTCAAAAACCATCGTCGATCGTCTAGTGATTGTTAGAGATTTCATCAACGTATAAATAACTAACTCATTTCTCATGACTAGGAAGAAATAAATTGATACAACGGTTATAATTAACTAACTCACTTCACATGATCAATAAGAAATAAATTGATACAACAGTTATAATTAACTCACTTTACATGATCAATAAGAAATAAATTGATACAACGGCTATAATTAACTAACTTATTTCACATGATCAGGAAGAAATAAATTGATGCAACGTCTATAATTAACTAACTCACTTCACATGATAATAATTCGTTAAACCAACGGCTATGATCAAAATAAAAATTTAGGGTACAAATTTGGGATGTAACACTAGCGGCAACTACAGTGATATCCATAAAATAATTGAAATTTTCATACCATGGATTATGATTATTAAATGTTTATTCATAAAGGATGCGATTACAATTAAAGAAAATGATCTATACAAAGGGTACAATTATATGAAAAGGTGCATTTACCTTGAGGACTTGTGACTAATCGAGATATGAAGATATATAAGACAAATTCAATTCAATGTTTTAGAATATATTTAAACAATCATATCCTCAACAATAAGCATTTTATATTTATTTTTATGGAGGAATAAGGGATTAAATATGACTTGTAATATAAATTCAATTATTTTATTTTAACGATAAATTAAAGTCTTTTGTTTATTTTTAAATGGCATGGAGATTTAAACTGTAGATGAATCCTCCTTTGTAATCTTTTTTTGGAATTCTGTATACAATTTAAAAGTCGGATAAGTGGACATGGTCATTTAGCATTTTAAATTTGATCATCACAAATATTGTGAAATATTAAATTGTTTCCGTATCTGTGTCCAGTTTGTCTCCCTACTAGAGGAGTTAAAATTCAATCTGGACTAATTTAAGATCATGTAATATCTGGTCTGTCGCATCTTGATTATTTAATTGTTGGCAGTATAAGTGCATAGAACATTATAAAGTTGTACGTGAAAATTCATTGAAGTTGACTCTATTGCCTGGATGAGCAGAGGCATTGGTCTTTCTATTATTGAAGTCAAAAAATCTATATATTCCTTCCTACAAGCATCAAATCCATTATTAACAAGACCTTATACAAAGCATTCAATTCAAGCACTCAACATTCAGTTTCATTTTAATCAAGTTCAAGGACCTTGCCAGCCGGAGAACTCCAAAGCTTAAATTCGCTTTAGAAAAGCTTTGAATCCAGTAATCAGGTTCGAGGAGAAGGTGTACCCGCCTAGGTGTAGCGGAGCTTGAAGTGTAGGGGAATCAAGGTGATTCTCTTCGTTGGCCAAAACTGATTGCAGACTCCTATTGGAGAGGTGGCAGGGTATTGGATTTCCAATCTTTGGTTTTGGGAACCAACAAAAGCTAAGGAGAATTTAGTGTGTAGATTGAAAAAAAGTTTATATGGCTTCAAGTAAGCACCTCGGCGATGGTATATTAAATTTGACAATTTTATGAATTAGCACGGATACACTCGGTGTCATTGAGACCATGGTGTTTATTTCAAGAGGTTGGATGATGATAACTACATTAGTTTGTATTTATATGTCGATGATATGCTTGTAGTTGGGTCTAACATGGATCACATCAAGGGATTGAAACAACAATTGGCACATTCATTTGCTATGAAGGATTTGGGGACAACAAAATAAAACCTTGGTATGAAAATTTGCAGAGATAAAAAGAACAAGAAATTGACATAATTTTAGGCTGATTATATTGAAAAGGTGTTGCAACGTTTCCATGTGAAGAATGCCAAAGCTGTCAGCACACCTTTGCTTGATCATTTGAAATTGACTAAGAAGATGTGTCCCAAGACACATGAATAGGAAGATAAAATGTCCAGAGTACCTTATGCTTCGACTGTAGGTAGTTTAATGTATGCCATGGTGTTTACTAGACCAGATATTGTACAAGCTATAAGAGTCATTATTAGGTATATGTGTTATTTGTTCCTTTATTTGTGGAGTAGAAACCATCCATAAAACACAATTGAACAACTATCATATGGAACTATATTACTCATTCCGGACCATTTTCCTTTGTTCGGACTTATCCGGACCAGCAAATATATTTGAACATGCCTTCAACAAGTTTGTCAATGTCACGATATTTGAGCAAACAGAGAAAACAGCTCCGGACCACAATGTTTCACATCAATGACAACTAGACAGCAACAACCAAATATATATTTCCAAATTTTTAATTTAGGAATTTAAAATTCATGTGAAAAAGCTCTCTTTATATGTATATTAACTATATTACCTCAAATAATGTCTACAAAGACACAAGGAGAGGTGGGTCAAAAGATAATTTTGACAAAAGGTTTGAAATATGAGCAGTAGTTAAGTTTAAATATTTAAATGGAAGGTAGCAACTGGTTGCCTTATTGTTTAGGAATTTACAATTCATGTGAGAAAACAGACAGTGTGTGTGTATTTACATGTACGTTTTTTCACTGAGGCTATTCTGTGATCTTCAGGCATACACCAAAGCCAATACAATATAAAATGGGGATCAAACTTTTTGATACTGATAACAGTTTCCAATTAACAAGCACTGACTTATATGTGAAACTTGATTATTAAAAAATGCCATATTAGAACTTGAATGAATGGAATTACCTACTATGAATAGGTGAAATATTAGGAAGTTGGTTCTTAGGCTGCACAGCTTATGACCATATAAGGAAAGTACCAAATTTCAAACAAGAACTTAGAAACTAGAGTTTTGCTAGATGCAAGCAAAAGTATGACGAAGAAGAAACAGAACAGATTTTTTTCTTAATGAGTGCATTTATCTATCTTTTTGTGTGCTGTGGGATAGGTCTCAGATATATGCTTGCACTTATATTATGAGTATAGAAATGATGTTTTTAGGATATGGTCATGAAGCATATCTAGATCTGGATACAACTGACTACTGAGGGATGAGAGGGAATGATATGGCCAAGAAAATGCTTTTTTGACATTTCTATGTTTTGTGGTACCTTTCTGCTGTGTTGCAGCGTTCGCCAAATTTTCAGCTTCAAGTTTGAAATTTGGCAAACTCAAATCATAAAAAATCAGAGGAAAATTCGTGCATAAGGACAACTTATTTTTTACTGAAAATTATTATTATAAAACGTTTTTAGGATTCTGATAATTTCTTTTCAGAATTTTTGTGTCACCAAGGCTAGGGCACAGTGATTTTTCTGTCTACGTTACAGAGGACAACCTTTTCTTGTTTGGCTGGAAAATCTGTTGAAGACAGCATCAAAACTAGTACCTTGAATCTGCTTTGTCCTCTGCTATGAACTGCGTTGCCAATGTCGACACTTGCTCACTATCATGTGTGTTTTTAGTTCCTGATCGGTTTTCTTAACTTTTTATAAAAGTTTTGTTTATATTTTATTAAATTTCAAACAATGATTTTACATTTTATAATCTTATCTATATAAAATTTATATTCAGAATTTATATTTGATATAGTTGAAAAGTTGTTTGGTGTTTTGGTATATTTGATATAATTGTTTAGTGCTTTGTATATAAAATCTATTGATGATTTAATTTATTATATTTTATTTCTTTGGAAATAAATCATTTTAATGGTGCTAATAAAAAAATATTTTTAAAATAAAATTTAGTATTTATTTTGATTCTTAAATATAACTAGAATTTTTTCTTTTGTTTGAAAATTAAAATAAACAAATAAATATATATATATATATATATAAATTCATTTTATTTTATATTATAACTTTATTAATTTCACATGTTTCTTATTATTTATATTTCATTAATTTGTCATTTTTTTTTTCTCAATAATAAATTTTATTTTATTGAAAGATAAAGTAGCAATAGACTATAATAACTTAATACATACCAGCTTCAAACTAACCATCCAGCCCAAAAACCCATCCCAGAACTAACATCTTAGCCTCATTCTATGAGATCTACAACTACCCTTCAAAGAGTTTTACTATGTAAATTTGTACAATAGTTACAGAATTGAGTGTTCAGTAGAGAGCCCTAAGAATCCCAAAAACCAGATCACAGGTGGATCTAAATTTACAAAAACACAACATTTACAGTTTTGTTGCTGCAAAGAAAAGACATTAAAATCCACAGACTTGTTCTTTTCACCATGCTCATTCATTCCAGATGGTCTTTGCCATTTGCCATTCTGCCAGATTATCCACTATTAAGCTTGCCCTAATCTTACCTTAAACAAACCATTTCCAATCTCATCATAAATCAAATTTGGCAGTGTAATTTTTGCCAAGAGAAGTAGTCATAAAAAAACCAGACCTTCATACTACTAACTTGCAGAGCAGCATTAACATTGTCAAAATTTAAACAAGATAAACAGAGATAACCAAAAACATTTCACAAGGTCTGCTGTCAAAATTGGCCTCCGTGGATTTGGTTGCAATCTGCCATTTGTGCACATCAGCACCCCGCCATTTGTCTTAACCAAGAAGGGGGTTCTCTGCTAATTCATTCTTGATCATTTTGGCACTTTGTTACCATAGTCCCCATTTATAGACCTGAAATTGGCAGTTCCACCTACGGTCCTTATTGTGAAAAACTCACAAAACAACCAAAATAACCATGCATTCCCTCCCAAACACCAGAGACAATAAAGATTGTTGAAAAGAAGATCACAAACATCACATAAAAACCAACACCCCAACTATAATCAGCACAGAGCAAAAAAGGAGATCTCTAGCTCTCCGCAACTCAACCAGGCATGCCTTATCTGCTGCGGTCCACCTAGCTCAAGTATCATCTGATTTATGTCCTTGTCAATAATGTATTGCATTATAAGTGACTTTAGAGCATACCAAGCCTTTCTTGCTTCTTTGAACCTTTTGTGTCTCAGGTTTTCATCAAATCTCCACATGAAAGGTGTGTAATGTCCTGGTCAATAATGTGTTGCATTACAAGTAACTTGAGAGCGTACCAAGCCTTTGTTGCTTCTTTGAACTTTTTGTGTCTCAGGTTTCATCAAATCTCCACACATAAGGGTGTGTATTTTGTACTTGGAATTTTTTCAATTCCAGTTTGCTTCTCACCAAAATTTATTCAAATTCCAGGGATTGATGTCACTAGAATCTCCTCTAAATTGAAAGATCCCTGATGGATCTCTTCTGCTGATCTGCTGGAATTTTATATTTTAAAATTTGTTTTGTTTGTTTATTAAAATTTTCTTGTAGAGCTAGACAAAAGTTGTAGAAGGGTTTGATTGTTTTATATTTTTTTATGATTTTTCAATAAGTAATAATAGAAGTACAATAACATGAATCAGTTCTGAGAATGTATTCCATATACATTTAAAGTACAGTTGCTTCAAGCAGATTTTTTTGAATATATGCCTAATATGTTACCAGATGAAGATTTATAATAATATCAAGATGATTACAACCAAGAATAAAGCCAACCTGAAGGCGTGAAGGTGAAATATGAGCCCAGAAGGAAGCTACGGCCAGAATCCAACTCTCAAATGTTGTACGTGGAAAAGTAGATGGCTGCCAGGCACGGCCGTACAGCTGCAAAGTGCCCACACGTGGGTAAAATACCCAAACCCTAGCTAAAACTCTAACTCAGTACCGCGTTCCCCAGAAGAAACAATGCACAATCTCCAAGATGCTTCTGACTGCAAGAATTTAGACCACTGTTTTGGGGGCTACATCCCAAACAGGCAAAGCAAGTGGGTTTGGCGTCCCAAATGCTGAAAGCTCAATCAGAGCCCAAAACACAAATCCAAGATGTAATATGTCAATAATGCCTTCGAACTTTGTCTTTACCCCCTTATAACCCACCAAACTTAGCTCGAACCCTAAAAGTGTCCCCATGTGGCGTTGGGTTATAAAATAATATATTTCTCATTTTTAAAGTGGTCAAGTATCCAGAAAATGATCTTTTTCCCAATAGAAAGAAATCTGTTCATCGAAATGCTCTGAGTCAAAAGAGAAATATTTAGAAAAGTTCAAGACCTTTCCAACGAGCTATTACACCAAGGGATATTTACCCAGATGAGGCCAAAAACCCCCCTTATTACTCCAAAATGGCTATAACTTAGCCTTATTTAAAATTATTAAAATGCTAACTTAGGAGAATATTTAAATATATTAAAATATTTCCCAAATAGCAAATTGATAGCCAAAACACCTCTACAAGGTGAAACTGAACTCGTCACCTCCTGTGACTGATGTCGGATAATTTGAAATAACTGACAGTCTCATCCCTCAAAATTAGGGATACTCCTAAAAAATAGGAACGTCTCCGAATCTCCCGAAACTAAAACCATAGAATGATCTCGTAGAGACTCAAGACTATAACCCATCTCCACCTCCTAAAATGTAGGAAACTCCTCTTACAATTAAGGAACTGCTCTCAGCTGCTCTCCTACTGTCTTGTTGGCGCTAAAAATTGCATGGTCAATTTTCAACACTACTGAAAAAATCAAGCTCTTAAACGCTTTTAAAATGCATATGTACCTGGTTGTATCCGGCTGTTCCATTGAAGCCCCAGAGGTGTTCAATGTTTCTAACACCTTCCATTCAGCCCGTCTACCTATTCCATGAAGATAAGTCATCATTCTGAGCTATTTGGCAAAGTCCTGTTTCAAGCATTTGTCAAATTTGCAATTCTGCCCTAGTGTCAAACAGCGACAGGAGGCTGTGTTTGCCAGTGAATATCTAGCACCCAGAACTGTATCATGACTTGCCATTTTGAGATTATTTGATATCCATACCTGAGAGCCTATGTTTTAGATTTCGAGTCATTTTGAGTTCGTTTGACTAAGTTTTGAATCCCTCAAAGTTGGTCAGTTACTATTTTCATGCTTTTGCACTTTGCGCGTAATTCGGGGAAGCCCTGTTTGACGTGCTATAACTTTGACCCAGTTGACCCAAATGCTAAAATTCCTTTTGTATCATATTCTAGGGGTCAGAGACATTATATGTTCCAGATTTGAAGTCTTGATGAATCTGTTTGATTAGTTTTCAAATGCGATTCCAAATGGAATTTCTAACTTTTTACTAGTGTCAGCATTTGCATATTTGTTGGAAGCCCTGTTCATGACATCCTAATTCCAAATCCATGATTGGTCAAGTCAAAAGGATTGTACCCCTACGTTGTCCACTAAAAATACTACAAGTGTGTCGGTTTTTAGGTCTTGACGAATTCGTCTTCACACTTTACCAGGATCATTCCATTCACAAAAAATGATATTTTACTGGTGTCCATTGTCCTACAAATCCAGATAGCCAACTTCAGATGCTTGCCAAATTTGACCTGTGATTCGTCATGAGCCCAAATCACACAATCATTTTCTCCTCATGACAAAGTCCCAGTGTCCCAGTTTTCAGAACCTCAAATGCCTATTTGCCCAGTTTTTCGAGCCAAATCCGAACCCAGTTTGTTGTTTTCTGACTTGTTTATTTGTAGGTAATTCTGAGAAGGCGACTTTGATGGTCAATATCTTTTGACCCCGAATTCGGCATGAGACGATCTGATAGGGTGAAAGTATGTGGAGCAAAGAATCAGTGGGTCAGGTTTCAGAGCCTGGTTAGTTGTCTGGATCAGTTTTTAAAGGCAGTCAAAGAACCTCCTGGTGCAAAAGTGATAGTTGGATTTAAAGAGTTTAAATGAGTATTTAATGATCAAGTTAATGCTTGAAATCAATTTTAGACAACTCGAGGTGGCCAATAGATCAATTTGAGGATTCAGTTGTCTGGAAACGAAATATTTTCTTAGCCAGACCCACTTTGGGGCCTGACTAAATTTTATCTAATTGATAAGGCATCACTGAGTTTTCAAAATGACTAAAATGGATTAGACTGAATATGGTCTTTTGAAAATATAAAGGCAAGCCAATCAACTGAGAGAAGGATATATGGGAATATACACTGGCATGCACCAATGGAATGAAAAATAGTTTTCAGTATTATATGGAAGATTCTAAGTTCAACCCTTTTCTTCTAAAGATAAACATGTTTATTATAGAATTTATATTCTCTCAATTGCATTAAAATATGTCAGGTTTGATGCCATGATCTTGTGGTATATGTGCTATGAGCCACAAAGAGGCATTGAAAATACGATTCTAAATAACCTACATACTTATCCACCCTAAGATAAATTTGTCTGGAAAAATGGAACATTCAATACAATATTTCAATGAAATCATGAAGTTGGCAACCACATACTATGCCATTTCCTCATCAACGTATGAATGAAGGGGTCATGATGTAAAACCAATTAAGCTGCACATGTAAAGTGTTAAGATGGAGATCAATGTTGAAAAGGAATGCTTGGTTCCGTGAGCAGCAGGGCATAGCAAGTCAAAGACTAAAAGATCTGCATCCAGTGGCAGCACCGCATTCTCAAGTAGCGCCTTAAGGTCCCCCCCGCTCTTAACTAGTTCATTAAGACTCTCGACAAGAATCTCGCACCAAACCTATTTAAGATGCTTCTGAAATGCAGACCCGAAGAGAAGTTTGCAAGAAAATAGAAACCTACGCATTTGAAAATAGAGGCAGATTTTCGCAGGAAGGAGGAAACATTTTATGAAGCTGCCTTTTAAAGTCACATAGAGGCAGAAGACCACAAAGAAGTCGCAGATGTTAAAAAGGGCCGTAGGCAGTATTAAAAAGAACAAACCCATGCATTGACAAGGAGATCACGTCAGAGGGAGATCCACATGATCACTAAAAACAAACCTTCCATGCAAGGCACCAGTTACGACCAGAAAAGAACTTCCCACGCAATTGCACAATGAAGTCACTGCAAGCAAGAGGGACACAGGAACAACGAATGTGCAAAGCTGTTGATCAGAGAAGCTCCGCAGTATCATAGGCAGTCAACGCTAGCAAAGAAAACCAGCACAGAAATTGAAATATGCGCAAGTAGAGAAAGAGAGGCATGTTAAAGAGTGGAGTCTTCTAATTATAATCAAGAGTCATCGGCTGCATATAATAATTGAAAGACAGTTGAAATTCCATCTTTTAATGTTCAAAATGGAGACCTTGATGCACATTCCTCCAATTTAGTTTCAAGTTATTCTCTTAACACCAGAAATGAAACTGGAATGACTTCAAATACTTTAGAAAACGATAAAATCAACTTGAGAGAAAAGTTTGCTGGCAGTCAGAATTTATCTTTGGCAAGGGTCAAATCCAGTGATATGCATGATGTGCTCTCTCCAACTATTCGCAAGATACCTAGAGAACAAAAACCTGAGAAACAAATGTACTGGCAATCAAAAGAAGATGTCAAACCTGATGCATCATATGCAGTTTATAGCCGACAACAATCATATACTGATGAATCTGCATCAAATGCTGCTTCCTTAAGACCAAAGGAAACTGAATATGATGTGCACATAAATGCAATACTTGAGCAAGAAGACAATCCACTCTCTCATAACAGAGCCATCTCATGTGAAGGAGAAGATGCATTCAAAGCATCCATGATTAACTAATAAAAGATGCCATTTGAAGAGGTGCCCATGGCATGAGATTTTGGAGGCGCTAAAGTAAAAAGAACAAGCTGCAAATATAAAAAGACACCAATTCAAAAAAGAGCCGCCCAGCTGGTTAAAAAAGCAAGCAGTCGCAGATACGTTTGAATGATAAATCCCACATTGAAGGGGCGAAGAAGCTATTAGTTTTTTAAATAGAAATCTACTCACATTTAGTAGTGCATTAAGTAAGAGCCTTTTGAAGGCACGAGGTTGCAAGGAAGGGCTTGCCGTGGACGGCCAGGAGGCAGTCAAATGTTAAATTTTGAACCAATGTGCCGGAAAAGCGATAGTGACGTCAGCAAACATGAGGTTGTTGGAAAGGGTTGAAAATTTGGCTAGTCGTTACTCGCTAGCCGAAAAATCTAAGAAATTCCAACTAGCGACTTAGCGAGTCGCTAGAAAATTCTAAAATCCGGCGAAGGGTGAATCAGTCTGCGTGGGTCTCATTTCAAATGCCATCAGCAAATTAGAAGTGGACAAGTGGCACTGTGGCGGGTAAGTTTCAATGACGCACTAGATTGTGCCAAGTGGTAGATCCGACCGTCATCGTAATGTCGCCAAGAGGAAGGTGCACGACAATTAACATAGCGAGATAGCGACGATGACTGTACAAAGAGTAAGATGATGATGTGGCGCCAACAGTGCAAGAAGAGAACCAATAAGGATTTGCCACGTGTCATCAGTTTGGTCAACAGGTTTGACCCGGATGAAAAGTAGAGGGAATTATCAAGGAAAAAGGTTTATGATTATTTTATTGTCTTCCCTCAACGTGCAGTCAGGTTTTAAATAAGATTTGAAACTTTACATAGTTTAAACTTTATAAAAGTTAAAATTTTGCAAAATATATGTGGAAACCATGAGTAGAGCCCTGAACTTCAAACGGGCATAATAGGACCAATTTTTATCCAAAATAGGCGTTCCAATATACCGTCGGAACCGGGAAGAGCTGAATTTTCCATTTCTGGAGTCAGATTCTACACAAGTATTCACTGGTTCATGCTATAGGTCATTTTGTGAAATCTGGGGCATTGGCGACAAAACAGGCTGATTTCTTCATTGATGATCAGAATTTGGTTAGAGGACAATTTTAAAGGTCTGTTGCAATCGGAAAGTGAAGAAAATCAACTTGGGATTATTTTCTTGTCTTCTCAAGACCATTTTAACTGATTTGTTACTTTTCCCCGAGTTCTTTTTACACCAAAATCAGTTACTCTTCTCATCATCAGATTTTGAGATATTTTAATGCCTTTGAGAGGTGGAATGAAGAGGATTTGATATGTAGTTATAGAGAGAAGTTAGAAAGAAGCTTTGATCTTCTTGGGAAGGATTTCCAAAGGGACAAGTGTCAATTGCAAATTGAATCCGGGATTTTCCTTCTCCATACATATTCTTTTTTCTTCTTTGAAAAGGGTTGTTGGTTGGTTTTTCATTTTTAGTTCTTGGAGCTCTGCTCAGGCTGTGAAAGCCACACACCGAGCATTTCTCAGTGGTATTGAATAGCATTTATGTTTTATGCAAATAGTTCTGGTCTATTAGGTGATTTATGAGTTGTTTTCTGTACATTTCATGTATTTGGTTTCAAGGAAAGTAAATAAAGAGCAGCAAAGGTTTTAAGTTCAGTCTGAATCTTGTCTCCTGATTATGGATCTGTTATTTCTTCTAATTTGTGATCAAAGAGCATAGATTAGGTTGCATTTCGTTTAGGAATGTATGTGATTAAAATGTCTTGCTGGTGGGGCAAAGAACCATGTAATTGCTTGATGTTTGTCACAGGGTTTGCAGATTTTGTGATAGGATGTTCTGAGTATGAGATTCATTCTATAGCAGATGTCTATTCATAAGGTGAAAGATAGATCAGGGATCTTGATGTAGAGATACGTCTGAGGTTTCCAGGAGATGTATGGTTATGATTCATCTAATTGCCCAATAGATAAGGCACTGGTTAGAGATAGGATAATTAAGTTCTGTTGCTCATACTTGGGTCTTGCTGATATCAACATATTAAATCATTTTTTCCTTTTATGTTGAAAGTTATTCAAATGTTAACCCGCACTTAGCTTGCCAGTTTCATGAGTTATGTTCTTAGCTATTTCATGCTTGTGATTTTTGGTTACGTATAGAAGATTTAGGGGTTTTGCTTTACATTAGATTCAGTGTATGTTTTGATAACTGGTACCATATAAAGAATCTATAGGTCTACCCGCCTAGGTTTTGCAGAGCCTGAAGTGCAGATGGAGTATAGCCTTATAGTTGGCCCAAGTTCTTGGTGAAGTGTGTCCATTATTGGAGATAGCTGCCCATAGACGCATTCTTGCCTTGCATACTTGGTTGTTTAAACATTGTTAAATCAGGAGCCAACATGTCTGAAACTCCAGATCCAAACACTGTATACCCTGATTGAGTCTCTAAACACCATTGCTAGCCTATGAGACTTCTTGATAGGCTAACTCTATCGTCTTTGATGTCCATTCTAGAAAGGGGACATGGCAATCCTTCCTTCCCAGAGATTGCTTGTCCATAAGCAATGAACAAATTTTTGTTGTGCCACTCTCATATACACTCCTGGGTGTGTGAAATGAAGCAACACATCAAGGATCGCCCAATCAAATGCACTACATAGGATAATACTAGGATCGGACACTAGATGAGAGTGTTCCCACAACCAAGGTGGTAACATATTGGAATCCCTGTGAGACAAGGCGTTAAACAAAACAACACCCGGATTCCAACACCATCTGAACCAACACCCATCCATCAGGTATAAACAGGGATAATTGGAAACCTCTATCATGCCATATCTCTGCAACCAATGTGATACCACCACGAAAGTAATAATCATCCAAAACATCATGTCTGCTAATACCCACATCATCTTGTAACCATGATCCCAGGTGAAGTCTTTGTGATATAGATGTGATAGCCCATGTCGGAAACTGCTTGACATAATGTTGGATCGTTTGGTGGTCCCACCAACCAATCCTCCCAAACTGCTGATTCAGGTGCCTATAGTCAATAACTCTATCCTTTGAAGATGGGAGCGCACTATCACAACATGGATAGTATAAGTCCTACGTCAATATCCCCATAGCCTTATGAAGAGCATGGAAATCTACCATGGAAAATCCTCCTTTATTCTACTCATCAGTCATAAGAGCACTCCAACTGAGTGTAGATAACATCCGTCGAGTGACATCAAAGTGCTCAACCACACTATCTACCCTCCTGTCATCAACCCTTAGTTGTCTAATCAAGTGATGAGGAGTCTGAAAATGATAGTTGTCAGGCATGTGTACTACCTCTGAATCTGTGCTATGGTAGAATACTGTGTCGGAGTCATGTACATCGTTGTAAGGAGTATCTAGCATGCATTCACTAATGCATCCTCCTTTATAGTACTGCAACTTTGTACCTCTGAGACCACCTCCTCTGTCAATGATGAAACTGCTGTCACGATACTATGCTCACTCTCATTAGCTGCCCATGTGTCTGCACATACAACCGAATCACGATCTTGGGATTTAGTGTCACTATGAGTACACACTACTCTGATTTCTAGGGTATGGTCTAAGAAATCAGACTCATCATGACATGAAGTCTCATCACCCAATGCGTCTAAAATATTTATATCCGGATTACTCTCTTGTGCAAACTCACCAAAATAATCTTGACCCTCTGTATTACTCATTGTTCCATCCAAATCAACGCTGGCCTCTTCTTCCGTTGGAAGAAATAAAGTTCTAATGGATGATTCTCTTTGTTTCCTTACATCATCTATCTGATTATGGCATTCTTTAACTCTTTGGAGATGTTGTCTTGCTTGGGCAGCAAGTATCTTTGCTTGCATAGCTCTATCTAACCAATATTTATTCAACCTTTGACAATGTTTTATATCATCTACCTCAAAGTACACAAAATCAGGCTTATGATGACTTGTACCATTCCTATCATCACGTCCCATGCTTGCACCATGTGTACCCTCAAATATAGAATACAAATCATTGTTCTCTTCCTGACCAAAGGATGCCACATCTTGAGGTAATGAAGTTGTGTCACTTCTGTTATGAACTTCAGAATTATTATGATGTGTTCTAGTTGTAATGTTCTAGACCACATAATGATTCCAACAATCTCTTCTGCGAATTTTGGAGGGCAATATGGTGAGATGGAATGGATGTACGAGTGCCAATTGAGGCCGTACGGTGGACATAGATTGGGTAGAGTTATCTGTACGGTTTAAGGAAGGTGCAGTTCCGTATGGGAGATAGGCTGTACAACAGGAGGCAATTGGGGTCCGTACGGTGACAACTAGGACGCTGTACGGTGCAGACAGGTTGGCCGTAAGGTGGGTGATTAACTAGGCAAAGATGTCGTACGGTATACTATAGGTGATGCAAGGAAGAATGTACAGTGGATGGGTGACGTTGCACAGGAATCTGTATGGGGGGATGTTGCACGACTGGGGAAGCCGTATGGTGGCTTAAATGAAGCCATACGGATATGGTAGAGGGCCGTATGAAGGCTTGAATGGAGAATTTGAAGGCTAGTGCTGTATAGGGAAGTGAAAAGACAATGCGGACGAACGAATGAGTGAGCAGTGCAAAATCACACAGTTGGCGACAGAAACACAATGTTGCACAAAACACAGAATATTGATTAAATCTACAACAAGAGAGAGTCGAATGCGAATAATGAGTGCCAGAAGATAATACTCTGATTTGCTAGATCAAAATAAAGAAACACATTCATCGACAGAATACGGTGAGGGTTGAATCCGACTGAAACTGCACGAACCAAATAGGGAAGATCTTTCACTTCCGAAATGGCAAACAATAGAGAATCCCCAACAGGAATTCACAATAAAGAGAAATATAATCCCAAGCATACCTAAGACTTCCTACAAGCCGTGCTTAAGTACCCTTCGGGAAACCATTATGAGGGTGTACAAAGATAGCCAACGGTGACACAAACTTCAAACACAAAAAATAAAAATAAAAATGGGACCGAGATAAATTAAATCAATCAGCCCGTTACAAAGTTCAATTAAATACATTTATTTTATGATCGGGATGTTACACTAGTTATATTTTTGACCCCATTAAGTGTATTATCATAGAAAGCCTCATGGCCACCACTTACATAAGGGCCTTCATGACTATTCCCAAGTGTAAGAGTTACCATATTACAAGGAGGAGGGTGTAAACTATCGCTGCCCCAAATCAGAGTTGTGGGAGCCTCCTCCATGTTTCCATTCCAATCATCAAACAACACCCCATCTTGATTCTTCACATGCTTAGATAGAAGTCGCTCAAAGAAGTCTTCAACTTGGCTTCTATGAGATTCAAAATCAGACTGCCTGCATACTAAACTTGTCATCCCATTCCTAAGTTGAATACCATCATCAACATCATTACCTCCATTTGAAATAAATGTTGCCTCATGATTTGAAGTGCTATTGCAAATTTCAGAATAGGCCTCACACCTTGGTGTCACATTTCCAACATCTCTAATGGTTTGTCCCCTGATTGTAATCTCTTCCAATTTGTGACCAATGGCTTCTTTATTATCATCTAATATTTCTTTCTCTTTTTGCTGCTGAGAGGAGCTTGTAGATACCCAATTATCATTTGTTTTAGGTACACCCATAAATTTTGTAAAGGAAAGGAGGTTGTGTATCTCCTTAAGAAGAGAACAATATTGATGGTAGCTGCTCATAACTGCAACATTGAATGTCTTGGCAAGAGGCATCTTACTTGTGCTTGTTAATGAAGATGAAACCTTAGAGCACCCATTTTTATTTCTAGCCATGGTACTGGCCTGTAATTGAATTGATTTCTTTTCCAACAGGCTGGTAGGTTCTAGGCTCTGATACCACTGAAAGATCCCTGATGGATCTCTTCCGCTGATCTACTATAATTTTATATTTTTAAATTTGTTTTCCTTGTTTATTAAAATTTTCTTGCAGAGCTAGATAGAAGTTGCAGAAGGTTTTGATTGTTTTATATTTTTGATGATTTTTCAATAAGTAATAACAAAAGTACAATAACATGAACTAGTTTTGACAATGTATTCCAAATACATTTAAAGCAAATTCGCTTCAAGCAGATTTTTTTGAATATACGCCTAATGTGTAACGAGATAAAGATTTACAATAATATCCAAATGATTAAAACCAAGAATAAAGCCAACCTGAATGCGTGAAGGTGAAATATGAGCCTAGAAGGAAGCTACGACCAGAATCTAGCTCTCAAATGCTGTATGTGGAAAAGTAGATGGCTGCTAGGAGTGGCCGTATAGCTGCAAAGTGCCCACATGTGGGTAAAATACCCAAACCCTAGCTAAAACTCTGACTCAGTATTGCATTTCCCAGAAGAAACGATGCACAATCTCCAAGATGCTTCTGATTGCAAGAATCCAGACCACTGTTTTGGGCGCTACGTCCCAAACAGGCAAAGCAAGTGGGTTTGGCATCCCAAATGCTGAAAGCTCAATCAGAGCCTAAAAAATAAATCCAAGATGTAATATGTCAATAATGCCTTCGAACTTTGCCTTTATCTCCTTATAGCCCACCAAACTTGGCTTGAACCCTAAAAGTGTCCCCATGTGGCGTTGGGTTATAAAATAATATATTTCTCATTTTTAAAGTGGTCAAGTATCCAAAAAATGACCTTTTTCCAAATAGAAAGAAATCCGTTCACTGAAATGCTTTGAGTCAAAAGAGAAATATTTAGAAAAGTTCAAGACTTTTCTAACGAGCTATTACACCAAGGAATATTCACCTAGATGAGGCCAAAAAACCCCTTATTACTCCAAAATGGCTATAACTTAGCCTTATTTAAATTATTAAAATGCTAACTTAGGAGAATATTAAAATATATTAAAATATTTCCCAAATAGCGAACTGATAGCCAAAACACCTCTACAAGGTGAAACTGAACTTGTCATCTACTGTGACTGATGCTAGATAATCTAAAATAACTGACAGTCTCATCCCTCAAAATTAGGGATACTCCTAAAAAATAGGAATGTCTCCGAATCTCCCAAAACTGAAACCATAGAATGATCTCGTAGAGACTCAAGACTATAACCCATCTCCACCTCCTAAAATGTAGGAAACTCCTCCTACAATTAACGAACTGCTCTCAACTGCCCTCTTATTGTCTGAAACTCTAGATCCGAACACTGTATACCCTGATTGAGTCTCTAAACACCAGTGCCAGCCTACAAGACTCCCTGACAGGCTAACTCTATCGTCTCTGATGTCTATTCTAGAAGGGGGACATGACATAAATCTAGTAAGGCATCCTTAGGGACCAATTGAATCGTCATAACCCAAATGATATCCTTACCTTCTCCAAGCTGTAACACCCATGCCGAAATCATGGAGTAAATGTCTGTGTTGGTGCTGTGCCTATTTTCTAGCTGGTAGAACATTTCCCCCAATAGCCAATCTACCACATCTGCCAACTTGGGATGAGTGAAATTAAACATTTTTTCCACCCTGATTTTTCTACTGCGGCTATGAAAAGTGTTTTGCTGCTTTCGACATTGGAGAGTGAAGGTTGATTCCATTTTCACCGCACCAAAAAAACCAACCTCTGTTAAATCTCTGCAAATGAAAAGGCAATACTTTTACATACAATACTTTGGTTGATGAATTTATGTACAATACTTTGCTTGATGATATTTGATCAAAATTGTTGGTTTTAAGACTTTTTGGGTTTTAATGACAGGAGCAAAGCGCTGATGACTGTGCAAGAGATAACTGAAAAGGTTGAATCTAGGGCACGACAACGCCTTTCAATTACAGATCCAGAATTATTTCCAGTGGTATTACGTCTGGTTGATCGATATGCATTATCTGCAGCAGAGTCAGATTTGTTTCAGCTTCTCTTTGTTCGTGGTGCTTCCAAATCTCTTACATTTCGTGCTATCATAGGTGACCTATATATTCTAAACTTAAAAGCTTTTATTGACATAAAATACATGCTGCTCAGTGATTATTTATATTGTTGATCTGGGATATTACAGACTACGATTGATGTTCATTAACTTTCTGTTACTGTTGACTTTTCTTGGCCTGCATGTTTAAAAGAAATTTTGCTCTCACAAGCAGGAGGTAGGCAGGACGATAAGGAGATAGCCATGGAGCTTTGTGGGATGAGCTTTTTGGAAGTTGAACAATTCCTTGAAGACAAACGGACTCATATATCTGAGGGCATTATTATAGGACAGGTATGCTTGATGAAACACCTTCAGCTATGTCTGGCTGCAATTACTTGGTGGGATTTGTTTTTTTGTTGTATTAGCTATAACCTATATACTGTAAATGTATTATTTTCTCTTTTTGGTTAGTTTTCTTGAGTATAATTACTTCATAGATTGATGTATTGCTGCTATTTAGGATGAATATGAGGGGAAAACAGTCCGAATGATCAATGAGGCCATATCTGCATTGTTGCTGGGATCTCTAAATACTGAGCAGCGACTGAAATTGAGCAAGACAGAGCTATTGAATGTTATGGAGTCTTCAAAGGCAAGTCTTAGCATGGATTGAATGTTCTTGGGTTTGATTATACAATATACACTATATTGATTTACTTGTTCCTTAGTAAGAGCTATAGCTTTTGGTTCTATCATCTATGTGATATAATTTTTCATATCTAAAGGATCATCATAGAAAATGGCTTTACATCCTTGATTGGATAGATATAGTGTTGGCTCCATGTATCACAAAATACAAAATTTTGACTTTTTTTACTCTGATCATTCTTACTATAGTTTTTGTAATATCTTCGTTACTTTTCTTGTATTCCGATAAATACTCAAGACATAGAGCACTGGCTGAGCCATGGCAGTAGTACAGTAGTAGCACTGTTCTTTTTGAAAGTGAAGCCATTTGTACTTGGAGCTTTTGAGATGAGAATATGTTCAAATTTCTTAAAATTTTGCAGGCAGACTCATAGCTCTACATTTTTCTCCCACTTGTGACTTTCTCGACTTCACCTTTTCCTAGTTTTTAGGTGTGCAAAAGGTTTTAGGCTCCTTCAATATCACTTCTTCAGCATAGAAACCTTAGTTGTATGATTTTGTAAAAATGATGATGCAAAATTTGTCATTTAAATGACTGGTCCAGTTATTTATATAAATATTATGAAGAGAAGGCATGTGCAGACCTTAAGGAACAACTTAATGAGTTTTGATGCTAACATATAGATATGTGTTTTTAATAAAATATATAAAGAGAATTCATGGGCACACTACGGAACAATTTAGTTATTGCTAATATAGAGATGCCCAAATTGATAATGAACTTTTAGATTTGAAATAAGGAACTATAGAATTGATGTTGGAGAATGCCATGATAATGTAAGTTTAGAAGGTTGTACTAGTCTCTTGTTTGATGGTGTACAACTTTGAGCTTTTTCTCAAGCTTGAATCTAGGGTGTTTAAAGGAGTGTGTGGAGGATTCACTATTTTTTAATTGCAAATTCAGCAAGTAATTCTGTATCTAGTGAAACTAGCCTTGTTAAAATGGGCTTTGGGTTTTTGTACTGAAGAAAGACCTGACAGAACCTAGGTTTTATTTTTGAAAAGACAATGATGGCCAGTCTTCATAACTTCTCACTTAGGTATCCCTTTCACCTCTGTGTATTTTTAAGGCTCATAGAGATTGTGAGTGTTGGCAAGGAGATTTCTTTTTATAGAATCAGAAGGTTTTCTCTTTTTTCGAGTTGTTCTATCTTCGATGAGCTCATCATGTAGATCGCCAATCATCTTAACCCACCATTTAGATAAGAGAGTAGAAGTGTCAACATCAAAACTAGGAGATGATCATCATTAAACAAAAGAATAGGTGAATTCTGAGGAAAATTAGATGGTGTAGCTGCATGTCTAGGTCATCCTATAGGAGGAGGAACTGGTGGAGAGGCAGGAATAGGAACAACTAGAGCCCTCCGGTTAAGTGGAACTAAAGGAAGACGAACACCCAAGTCTTGAGCTTTGAGAGATTGACCCATAGATACCATAATTGGAGGAGAAAGCTGAAATGGTCCTCGTTACTCATTAAATACCACATTGCGATTAAAGATGAGAAAACTAGTCTTGATGTCAACCACTCGGTAGGCTTTGTGATTGTCATTGTAGCCAATTAGCATGAGTTTTTGGCTCTTGGCTTCCAACTTGGTGCTTTAACCATCAGGGTTACTTTCAAAAGTAGTAGAGCCAAAAACTTTGAGATAATTGATTATGGGTTTACTATTTGATTAGACCACTTCCAGAGTCTATTTCTTGACACTAACTAGTGCAGGAGCACCCTAATAAACCAAACTGTTTCTATACACTTGAAGGACTTCTTGTAGGACCTAGGAACTATTAGGATAGGTTAAGAATGAAGGTTATTTATTTGGATCCAATTGTAAGACCTAGTTCCAAGATTGGCACATTATAAGCCCTTGGTTAACTATTGGTCAAAGGTGTCAAATAACCTTAGATCTTAGCATATTTCCTTTATTTTCATGTTTTTGACATGTTTGGATCCATGTTAGGTTATTTAGATAAGTCTTGACCATGATTTTGTCAAAAGTCGCAAAAGTTGCTAATTATTGCAAAATTGCTAAAAATTTGTCAAGCAACTTTTAGCAAGAAGTTGCAAAATTTGTATTTTCACTCCCCAACGGCTAAATTTGGTTTGAATGGTTGTTATTACCATTGGGGATGCCTACATAGCCCTTTTGGGTGGGTGGTAGGATCACAAGGTGTAACTTTTGCTTTGAATCAATAAAATATCACTATTTTCCAGTGTTACACTTGCGTGGGGGTGCGGCAGTGTGGGGGGACATCGGGACGAGTTCGGGTGCTGGAAAAAAAGGGCCTCAATTTGGGGGCGGCGGGGGTACGATGGCAGGGGGTGTCGAGGGGAGGGGGGAAGGGTTGCATAGTATATATATATATGACTGAAAATGCTAATTATGAAATGATACTTCAATATAACGTACCAAATATAGTGGAATATAGAAAATTGAAATGCAATTCACGAACCATAAGTTCAAACTTGAAACTTGAAACTTCATAACCATTACCAATGACCATTGAACTCAGTAAAATGCTAAAACTTTTAAACATAATGATAATAATTATAATGATAAATGAAAAATATAAACCACATAATACTATGTAAGTCAACCGTTGACTATCAATTTATCAAATGACAAAGATGAAAGATTCAAAATTCATTGTTCAAAAGAATATCAAAAATGAAATAGACCTCACGGGACGCACACAAAATTAGGGTTCCCTTAATTGCAAAAATTGTTTTTTTTTTGATTTTTTAGCCAATATGTCAGCCGCACCCCTGGCGCACTAGAGCGCGCACCCCTGCACCCCAAATAGACTTGTGTCCTTGCGTCCCACCTGGGTGCTCCGACCAGTGCAACCACACTTTTTGTATTTTCTTGCTAATCTGATGCTGTAATAGGTTGTACGGACAAACTAGGCTGATTGGGTGACATTTTTGGATCCCTTGATGAACTAGCTTTCCAATGCATGTGATTTGAGGTTCTAAATCGATTTGTAATTCTAGATATCTAAGTTTTTGTAAATATTATCATAGATTCTTGCATAGACCTAGGGTTTCATACAGAGTTGGTTGTAACTTGGGATTTCACCATGGGAATTTGATGGCCTCTTGTGAAATCCATGTTTGGACCCTATACTTTAAGATGCATTTGTTTTAGATGATAATTTGCAGGAGGCAAGAAGGAAATTGATGCCCTAGGCATGCAAGACCCATGTGCATGTCTACACTGTGGATCAACAACTCCCACAACTCGCTACAGAGAAGTCATCAGGGCTTGAAATCTTGTTCCTAGGCTTCATTTGTGTGCCCTTTCTTGTTCCAATTGCTAAGTTGGGGTTTTGACAAGGAGAAATTGTACTTCCTATGTAAATGGAGGCATAATAGGGCTAATTGGCTAGGAGAAAAGGTAAACAATACTTGGTTGGTTTATACCTTCAAGTCCTAGTGCTTAGGTACTTTTTATAAAACCCAAAAGGGTATCTAAATCCATGATTCACTTTAGGGGTTGTGTGGAGTCTGTTCATTTTAAACTTGTTTTACAATATTGAAGGGTTACAAGCCAAAGATCGGGATTGTGAAGCAATTATTGGAAGAAAGTTGCATAGTATGGATTTATCCATCATCCCATCTTGTTTAGGACCTAAATAGATCAGAAGTTCATCTTGGAGTCCCCCTTGGTCCTAGTTTGTTGTTTAGGGGATTTGTGTAAAAACTTGTCATTATGCAAAATAAGCAACTAGTGATTGGTTGTCTTGGGAACTTGGGTTGTCCTAGTGATTAGGATTGTCTTGTTTGGGTTGGGTTGTGAGAACCTTGAACCATCCCCTTTCAACACTTGTGATGAGTGTTTGAGCACTTTGGCCTCAAATTGACACCTTTCTTATTCAATACTTCAGTAAAGAGGATCTTGAGGACTAGTTTCCGTTTTTGAGGACTTTTATGGTCGGCTCCATTGCATCACTAATTGTAGGAGTGTTATTACAAAGTAATTGGAAAATATTTGCTTGTTATTAACAATGATCAAGAGATCAATTTATACAAGAGACTGAACGATGTTTCCTTAAGAAACAATTGTAAAGAATAGAAACATTCTATTCTAGAAACAGAAAACCAAATATTAGAACCATTCTAATATATACAAAAGATTACAATAGATAACCATCAGATACCAAACAGAGATAATAGAAACCATCTATTATTGTAATACCCTCCCTTAATGGTTAATCTATCTAGAGCACGAAGTTGCCAAAAAGCATAAATGATAGATTCTGTCTGCTCAAGGTGCTCCACACTATTTGCTGTGGGTTGTGAACCAAATTGCTTAGATAGGGCAGCTAAGGGCTTCCGACATTCAACCTTCATGTGCCCAAACTTGTGGCAATAGTTGCATTGAATGTTCTTCTTCTAGGAGCCTTCTAAATTTGGAGCAGAGGATGTCTGTTGAGAAGATTGTTGATGGTACTTTGGATAATGCTCTAAAACTTTGCAAATGAGCATAATGCTCCAAAACAAACTGCAAAAAGCCATGATTTTTTGGAGAAAATTGAAAAAACTAAACACAAATTTTGGAGTGAAAAATCAAGCAAAACCCAACATGATTTTTGAGGTGAAAAATCAATCAAAACCCCACATGATTTTTGAGTAAAAATTGCCCTACACAATTTTGCGAATTACAGAATTAGAAATTTTAAAGGGAAATAAGATTTTTTTTTAGGAAAACCCATTAGAATTTTATTTTTAACGAAAAAAATTATGAAAACCCACCAGAATTTTTAAGGGAGGCAAAACATGAGAATCTGCATGGTAAAGCAACACATGCAAACAACATGCAATTACATGCAACAAACATGCAAGCACATGCAACCCTCAAAAATTAGAGACCTAGAAAATTCAAAGGGTGACCCAAAAGAGAGCTCGAAAAATCTAGAAAGAATGTTGTCGGTTTTTGGATCGGCTGATTTGAAAATCAAGGCACGAAAATTGAGGCACCCAGAAAAAATAGATGACAACCTAGTTGAGATCTAAAAAAACCCAAAGAATCAGAAGTCGACAGTTTCAGATCTCTCAGAACAGAAGCCCTAGTCAGATTATAGAGAGAGTTAGAAGCAAATATGCATGTAAATAATTTCAAAAATAAAAGGCAGATAATTTCAACCAAGAAATTATAATTATTTTTGAAAATATTTAGAGTATTGGCTCTGATACCATATTACAAAGTAATTGGAAAATATTTGCTTGTTATTAATAGTGATCAAGAGATCAATTTATACAAGAGATTGAACGATGTTTCCTTGAGAAACAATCGTAAAGAATAGAAACATACTATTCTAGAAACATAAAACCAAATATTAGAAATGTTTTAATATTTACAGAAGATTACAATAGATAATCATTAGATAATAAACAGAGATAATAGAAACTATCTATTATCGTAATAAGTGTTTGACAAGATAGACAACAGTGTGGACTACTTCAGCCCAAAATGTGTTTGGAACAATCTTGTGTTCAAGCATAGATCAAGCCATTTTGTTGATTATGCAGTTTCTACATTTAGAAACACTGTTTTCTTGAGGGGTGTAGGGTGTTGTTAATTGTCATTTTATTTCATGTGGGTCACATAAATGGGGGAAGGCAAGGGGACAAAATTTTCCCCCATTCTTAGTTTTAAGAGTAATAATATGTTGACCAGACTCTTTTTCTACAAATGCTTTGAACTTTTGTAGCAAAACAAACACCTCCAATTTTTGGCAAAGGAAATACACCTCTATTTTATGACTGAAATCACCAACAATAAAAAAGTATCTAGACCTTCTAACTAAAGGAGTAGCCATAGGTCCATGGAGATTAACATAGACTAGTTGTAATACCTTAGAAGCTCTCTAGGAGCTGCCATTTCAAACAATTGTGTGTGATTCTTCTTCACAGCTTGATATGCTTCGCAAACTCCAAGGTTTTGGGTTTGAATCTCCAATAGTCCAATTACAATATCTTCTCGAACAAGGTGAGAAAGTGCACATTTAAGTGCCTGTAACACTCATGCCAATTGGGCCACAATAGAAAGTTCTTGAGAATCACTAGAGTCAACAAGTCTGAAAAGACCATGATCTTGAACACCTACAATAACAGTAGATTGAGTCTCTCGATCAATGACACTGCATTGACGTGAACTAAAGGTCTCGTCTAGCTAAGGGTAATGTTTTAGAATTTGACTAACTAAGAGAAGATTGAGTTCCATTTTCGGAACATAGTACACATCAAGGAATTTTAGTTTCCTTCTTCCAGACTGAATCTTTATTGCCTTTTCCAGCAACAATATACTTTTCTACAAAAATGACTGAATATGAGAATGGCTGAAAATTTGTGAATTAATCTTGACGATGAGTGAAGTGGCAGGAGGCACCTGAATCAGTATACCAGGCATAAGATTTTACATGATTTTTAGGTCTTTTAGTCATTAATGTGTAAACGGAATATTCACCTTGCTTAGTGTGCTCCAGAACACGTGCTTTAAGATGTCAGCCAGATTGCTTGGCTTGAGAGCTAAGTATTTACAACACTCCAACTTCATATGACCAAACTTACTGCAGTATTTGCACTGGATATTTTTCTTATTTAGGTCTTTTGATGACTGAGAAGAGAGATTCTGTTGAGAAGACTAGGAGAACTAATAGTTGCCTGTATCCTTACGAACAAAGTTAGCTGAGAAAGCTTGTGTGTTCAAAGATAAGCTAGTACCACTATTGAATTGTTGTTTCCTACAGTCTTGTTGTAAAAGCATTATCCATAGTTGAGAAAATGATACACCAATGTTGAGAGTTTCAACTAAGTGCTTATAGGAAGATGGTAGACTCTTCAGGGTGATCACTGCCATGCCTTCTTCTTCCAACATCCAGTGGCTTATAATTGATCTCAGATGTGTGGAATCAATGTTGAGAGTTTCAACTAAGTGCTTATAGGAAGATGGTGGACTCTTCAGGGTGATCACTGCCATGCCTTCTTCTTCCAACATCCAGTGGCTTATAATTGATCTCAGATGTGTGGAATCAATGTTGAGAGTTTCAACTAAGTGCTTATAGGAAGATGGTAGACTCTTCAGGGTGATCACTGCCATGCCTTCTTCTTCCAACATCCAGTGGCTTATAATTGATCTCAAATGTCCTTGGTTTTATTGAGATGATCCATCAGGGACACATGTTCATCCATCATGATCATGAAGAGCATCTTTTTTTAAAAGAATGCGCAACTTCTATTAGAGGTTTCATGCAAACCTCTTAGATGGCTTCAAATTTTTGTTTCTATTTTACAAGAAGGTTCCTGCAACAGATGATCATTAGTGACTGAGAGGTCATGAGCATAACAACTTCTTGATTTTGTTCATAAAAAATTGTCCTGCTCTTTGCCTTCATCCATAGGATAACCAATCTTGCCCAAAACAGTTCTGTCAAGATGTTTGTATTCAAAGATAGTCATCATATGCTACTTCCAAGTATTATAGTTTTGGCCACTGAATTTTTAATTTCCCTCGAGCAGAATATTTGTCAGAGATGTCATTGCAGAAAACAGAGGTCAAATGTGATTAACCGAATGACAAATGGAATATTGAGGCAAAATACATTCAACATATGCAAATCACATTGTGAATAAGATTGGTGTAGAAAAACAAGCACTGAGTTGGAGTCTGATGGAAATTTTGTCATTGAGGTCAAAGATGAAAAACTTTAAGTATAAACACCATCAATGTCAAAGGTGTGACACTAATATCGAAGGGACTAATGACCAATAAACATTGAAGTGACTACTTGAGATTCCAAACATTCAAATTATGTGAAGAGCAAGAGTTGATTACTGTTCAAAGTACTCGAGGAAAATGCAAACACACACATAGATATTATTAAGAAAACCACTTGAACATAAATCAGATTTGGAGAGTTTATTTGAAAGGACAGAGATTTGTATATTGAAGTCAAACAACGTAAGGAACAGCAATGACATTTTAAAGTAACAATCTGCAGCGGCAAACCAGTAATACATGCAATTTTGAGTATTGTCAAAACTGATCTAAGCCACGGTGATTAACAAATATTTTTAATAACATAATAAAGTGATGTGATTCATCAGTACACTGATTAATCAATAGAAGTCCGTTAACTCAGAATTTGATTGAAGGGAGTTCAGCAGTGGAACACAAATAATGTTCAAGCAACACCCACTAACCATCCACCATGTAAGTGGATTTGTCTGAAGTAAATCACTTGTCATTTTCCAATTACAAACCTACAAACAATGAAGGCATATGGAAGCAATTGCTAAATGATCAAGACTGTGATGATCTGATAAGAATCATATCTAATCAGCCAACACGATTGCACATCAATACATAGCAGTGTCAAGAATTAATACAGCAGTAACACACGATAGTGAATCAAGGCTCCTGCATCCGCGGTGATATTGAAACATCATTGGCAGCAATAAAAAATAATTATTAGTTCGAACAAAGCAGCAATGATTGTTTCCAATTGATTATACTCTAGCAGCAGCGATTATCTATGAGCTTGGTTACACGAAATTCAAGGCAACGTTTACTCCACATCACCCACTATGGAAGAAGACTGTCAGAATGCATATGAAGTGATCGGACCCATTGAAAGGCATACTAACGATAAATCAAGATATTAAGCAGCGATATATACCAAGGTGTAGGTGCGATTATATGACAGTGTATTATGGATGATTCACCAAGGATGTGGCAATAATATATATAAAAAGACAAAGATTAAACTGCAAGTGTAAGGCTTCTCAGAGAAGGAGCCACACAGTAACAAAAGATAAAAGCGCAAAGCAGCGAGTTTGTAAAAACAACATATCATTGGAAATTTACTACATGACATGCTCACTGTCTATGTACATATGCAAGTTGAATAATAATCAATCCTTGATTATAAAGCAGAACTAATTTAACCAGATTGGCAAAGAAAAGTGCGTCCATAAAGTGCAATTATAAACATTGTTAATAAATGAGGAAATATAACTTTTGACTTTCAAAAGTGACAGTCTTTCATATTGTCAAATATAATTACCTTGATTATACAGCAGAACTAATTTAACCAGATTGGCAAAGAAAAGTGCGTCCATAAAGTGCAATTATAAACATTGTTTATAAATGAGGAGATATAACTTTTTGACTTTGAAAAGTGACATTCTTTCATATTGTCAAATATAAATAAATAATGATGTGGAAGAAAAAGAATGTGTGTAAGAAAGTAGAAGAGAGAATAGGAAGTGGGTAAAAGAAGAAAAGATTAAATAGAAGGGTGTGGGAAAGTGGTGATAAAAGAGACAAAGTATAGAGTAGATAGGTTGAAGAAGGAAATAATAGAATATATTCAGATTGATTAAAATCTCTCTCCCTCTCACACACACAGACACACACAGACAGACACATTGTAAATGTCTAAATAGGGAGGGTTTCTGCTTTTTAATGAAAAAATACAAAGGAGGATATCTGCAACTACTAGTAAATATCCAAAGCATATAGGTTGAAGAAAATGAATTAACGGTCCATCATTTGTTGAAGAAAGCAACATTGTCGATGTGGAAAACAAGTTTATGTGCAGTGGGTTGGTGCTCACTAAGACAACCATGGGGAGTTGGTGCTTCCAGTAGGCTGGTTCTTTTGAAGTGTGGGAGGTGGAGCTTCTAGTGAGTTGGTGCTCATAAACATAGGGGTTGGAGCCCACAAAACATTGTAAAACAACAAGTTTATATATAAATCCATTATTTGTTGTGGTTTTCTCCTGCATTAATTTTCCACATAAATCTTGTGTCATTGTGTTCATGTGCATAATAGTTGATTTCAGCATTTAAAGTTATTGAAACAATTGTTTTGATAAAAAGTTTTAATTGAGAAAGTTGTTATTATACTGATTCCGCCCCCCCTCAAGTATAATAATGTGCTCTTTAGAGACAATCGCAGATTTTTGAACATGGATCCCAAGGATTTTTTTTTGGAAGGCCCAAAACTTTTTGAGAGATACCCAAAAATCCTCTCGAAAAACTTGTAGGTGGTTTAAGAATCAACTGAAGCTCCTATGGCATTTGCAAACAATCTAATCTTGTCAATTTGAATGCAATTTTCAGCAGAGAAAGCGACCAAAAATGAATTCATTTGCAGATATAGGATACAGATTGCAGAAACAACAGACTAGGATAGATTGTGAGGTGCAAAAATGTACCACAATCGATAGAGAACTCTAGTGGAATAAAAGAAAACGATCTTTAGACATGGTTGTGCAAATTAGAACTTGTCGCAGGAGGAATAAATACTGGGAAAAAGGATTGTTATTTTGGCGGGAAACTCATAGAAGATGTCGACAAATTGCAGCTGCACTTGCGTCGGGGTTGTTGTAAAAGTAGAAAAATGACCAGGAAAATGGTCAAAGATACAAGAAATTAGACACCTCATGAATTCACAGGAATGGGTTAATGCATTTTTAGATTCAGGAAAATCCACAAAAGTTTGCAAAAAACCCCTAGTCGAAGATCTAGGATTTGTAGACAAAATTTTGAAAAAAATCTTGTATAAAAATCTTAGAAGCCAAGACAGACTTAAAAAAATTTAGGAAACCAATAATTTCTAAGAGATTATATATATATATATTTTAAAATAATAATTAAGTTAGCTCTGATACCATATTACACCTGTAATTTGGTAAAATATTGAATTAATTAATGAATGAGAAAGACACTTATTTATAGTTCACAAAGATGACATTTCTATTACGAAACAATCATTGTTATTAGGAACATTCTAAGAACAAAAGAATATTTACAATATTAGAAATATTCTACTATTGACAAGATTTACAATGTTGACCTTTACAATAAATAAAAAGGATATTGTTCTAATACTGACAATGGACCTCTCACTTTTGGATTTCCAATATAGAGCCAAATTAGGGTTATTCCATAAAACCCTCAAATCTCAATAATATGGAAGAAGTTTCCAGTTATAGTACTTTTGAATTCCTTGCAAAAATTAGTTTGGGCAACATTTCTTATTTGTAAAAGCTCCTTCCATTGACCATTTGTTAGTTATAGGTTTTGTGCTCTTTCAGCTATTTTCAAATTTAAAGTTTAGTAGCAGACTCTCTTAATATCCCAGTTAATGTTTTCTCCCTTTTGATCAAAGAACAGAAGTAATAGAAAAGTGACATGAGGATGTTAGATGAGTAGCATAACTCAAGGGCAAAGGCAAAGACACCAATGGAGGTGTAAAGTACAAGATGAGCTGAGACAAGCAATAGAAAAATTCATGTGCAGTTGGAGTAAATGATGATTGAGTGTTGCTTGCAATTTTTCTACCAAAGGCCCACCAATGGCTTAGTAGAACTTGATGGCATCTTTTGTAAAGGTCAATGTCCTTAGTATTGTGGTAAAGGGCTTTAGCAACACCTTCCAACCAGCCTAGTTGTTATGGTCCACACGTCATCTGAATGGTGGTGGCTGTCTTGGGTAATATCCCTTCCTAGACACTTCTCTATTTTTACCAAGATTAGCCTATTACTGATGGTTCCCATAGAGGCTAATATAGTGGATAGAAAACCCATACAGAGACTGGTGGACCTTGAAGGGGGGGGTCTTTTGTGGCATTTCAGGAGCTTATTACCAACTTCTAATTTTTTAGGAGTGCTATTTTTTTTTTTGATGGGTAATTGGCTGAAGCCTAGATAAATTATTATCGTTATTATTATCATTTATTGAGATTAATTCTTATAATGTGTTACGCTTCAGTAAATTTGAACACAACACCTCCCATTTGAGATGCTCACGAGTTAACGTTGTGTTATAGGCTCTTGCCTAGGAGGCACTGCTATTTTTTAGATTTCATCAATGGGTCACAATTTAACATCTGTTGTTGGTTTCAGTGACCAGGAAATGATTATGAATAAATATGCAAGTCTTAAAGAACTTCAATGTTTTATTTAAATAAATAAAAGTTACTTGATAATAAGAGTAAGTAAAATAAAGTGGCTTTATAAATAAGTTATTAAGTGCCTTAATAATTAAAAAGTAAATAGTTCCCTAGGCAGTCGGCCACATGAAGCTAATCAAATAAAAATTGAAAGGGGCTATGAAGCTTATTAAATAAGAATTACCAAAATAATTTGGGTTCCATTTTCAATCATTTAGGAAATCATTCATTTGGGAGAGGAGGAGGAAAAGGGTTTGGGAAGTTTCCAGTCTTTGAGAATGCCAACTCTCTTTGATTTTTTGATCTACAGGTGTGCAATATCGCCCGAGGACTGTATCTACAGGTGGCCTCAAATCAGGGCCTGTAACTGGGCTTGTTTTAGAGGGTTTGATAAAGGAATCAGAAAATAAAATTAGATGTAATGTTCATCAGATCTGAAGTATTGGGAAGAGCAGAATTAAGTAAAGAATTGCATTAATTCTCAGTGTACAATATTTGCCAGCTTGGCTGCGCCTTTTCATTGCAGGCCATACCATTTCACAACCAGACTAGGGTTTTCTGATCAAATCTGCAATTTCCAGAAATTCTACTATTACCTGTAGCTGGTGTTTTGGTATGTTTTTGAATTATTTGAATAAAAATTGAAGAAAGGGTTTGAGGACTTGTTTGTTTGGAATCATTCCATTTATAGCATTACTTTACAAGCATTTATATTTCAGCATATAAATATCAAACAGAAACATCAGAAAATTGCCAAAAAATACAAAGTATAGAAAACATAAAAAAAATAAAAAATCAGTTTTTTTTTCTTTTCTTTCAGAAACTGCATTATCAGAGCAGGGTAGGATATTTTATCTTGCAAACTCTTCCTTGGTCTTGGCTTCAGCTTTGGTTTTTTGTGATGCTTGGCCCTTAGCTTGTGGTTCAGCTCTAACGTCCACCTCCACTCCAAACTTGCCTTGATGGATTTTTGGAATCACTTGCTGCTCTTATCTTCTTTGATGTCTTTCCACCTGTCTGATACATTTTTTGATTTGTTGGTAAACTCATTAGTTATGTTGCCTTCTTCAATTGCCTTAGTTCAAGGTTGATGGCATTGATTCCTTCATATACAGTACCATTCTTCGGATGTTTCTTCTTCTTCCTTCTCATTTTTATCACATTTTTCTCTCTACCTTTTCAGTTATGTACTTGAATTCATATCTAACACTCCTTTATTCATATGAGCTATTCTTCGTTTTCAGTTTATTTACTGAATTTATTCTTCTTTTTCATTAGTGACATACTTTTGAAAGAAAATTGGGGATATTAAGTAGATGTTACGGATAAGTTAAGAAATTATGTCTTATTCCACTGAGCTCACCCAATGTGAAGGAAGAAATCAATCCCTAGTTCTTTCCCATGTCTATCAGATCATGTGAGTGAATCTGAAATACATTGGATTAGTTTGGGATGGTTTCAAACATTTTCCTTTGTTTTCTATGTTAGCATAACTGTTTCAATGTCAAATGGTAATGTGGTGTTTTTGAGAAGATTTACAGGCTTGTGCATGCCTTCTTGAAGTTTTCATTTTTCTCTTTTTCTTCATTTATTCCTTTCTTAAGTAGAACCTACTTTTTATGAGGCTTCTTATTTGTTTTACTCTCATTGTTTTTCCAGGTTCAGGACAGCATGCCCATAGATACTGTTGACTATTCTTCCCAATTGTCATTACCAATTATTATGGAGAGTAACAGGACACCCTCTCATACGGATCTCAATCCTGGAATTGACAATTCTTCTTCTCGAAAGAGAAGGCACATGTCAACTGATCAAGCTGATATAAGTGATGATTTAGCAGCTGAAACATCATATACAAATAAGCTATTAAGCCAAGGACAAATCTCTGAACACCAGGAAACAGAGATGCCAGTTGATACTGAAAACAAGAAAATGAAACTTTGCGGAACTGATGCTGGAACCAGCAGTGAAACCTATCCTTCTTTGGGTCCATCAGATGAAGAGGGGAAGGTTTCAACAAGTGAGCTTCAACCATACACCTCAAGTCTTGAATATCTTGATGATGCATTTCAGGCTTTAGCATTGATGCTCCGCATTGCAAAAGCACGTCATAAAGAGAATCTCAAAGAAGCCTGTAACAATGAGCGCCCTTGGTATGATGTATACCGACCGGCCAAAGTAAGCTTGATTGGTTCATGTTATAACATTGTAAAATGTTCTCTACATTATTATCAGGCGGTTTTGTATTTTCTTGTACTGTGATTATAGATGAATTAGTAAATGCCATTTTACAACCGCATAAGTTAATTGAATTATTACATGCTTATAACTAACACAATCCTTGTTATTTATCATTGTCATTTTCTCACACATCTGCAAATAAGAAAATGTCACGAAGCCTGAAGGAGAGACCCTCGTGTTAAGCATAAGAACTGTTATATATAGTTCTGCAGGATTAAATCAATTCAAAAAGAAAATAAGAGGGGAAACCAAAACGATTAATTATTTTGGATATTAATACACCTGTAACATGTGTCTAGTGGCTGAATGTCCTGGTTTCCTTCAAAAGGATAATTACCTATTAGCAAATATAGATGGATTTTTGTTTTTTTCTACAAGGCCAAACTTCCGCTTTCTACAACTTCAGACTTAAACTACTAATGCTAATTCACACTTTATCTTGAGTAAATTTAATATCAATATCAAGGGAGCTAGACTGGTAAAAAGTATTTGCCAAGGAATTTGGAATCTGGATGTTTACAATTTTCTTTATTGGAACAGTGAAAGTCTAAGCAATGCTTGGTATCCAGCAACAAAACGCATTTGAACATTTCAGTCCCATGTGACTAGCTTGGCCTATTAAACCTTCTTTGATGGCTAAAATTGGCTAATCAAAGATTTCTAGTTGCAAATGTATTTAGAGTAATGGCATTCATTAAACTCATAATTTCTTTGATTTATTTTTCCCAAAAGATAAATATTGGGGATTCAACCTATTGCAGTGATTCAGAAATAGTACTGTTTCAAATGGAATAATGGGAAGTCCTTCTACAAGCATGCAATGCAATTTCATTCTTATCCGATGAATCATGCATTTGCAATTTTTCAACAACTATACAAGTTATCGGGGATGAGTAATCTTGGAGTATGATGACCAAAATGTTTACAGACTAATTTGAAATCCCTATTTTCCTGCAATCAGAAAAAGCTTTGGCTGGCTATTGCTATGTCAAGGTTGGCAGTCAAATCAATAATTCAGACCAGCGTATCAGATTCTTTATTCAGCTATTGTGGACTAGATGAATCGATTGGTCACGTCTTCTAGAGGTTATTTTGGCATGAGTTTTTGAGCGTGGGTACAGACTAAACCATGTGCTCGTCTCCTCACTTTGTTGGTGTATTGAGACGCTAGGATAATCAAGCATAGCTGAGAATCTTTATGGCATTCAACTTTGTTGGCTGCCATTAGTTTCCAAGATTACCCTAAGTTTCTAGGTTGGGTACAAGAGGGGATGTTGGGGGGGGGTGGCTAGGATGGCAATATTTTTGGCTAACTTTAGGGATGGTTAAGTTGGTAACTTTATGAAATTAGGGAAAATTAAAAAATTCGTACAAAAATATGGATAAAGGATGCACTTATACATTATAGAACCTTCAATATAGAAAATAGAAGAATTGTTATGCCAAATTTCTATTATTTTGAGAGTCAAAGTCAAGTTTCCTCTAGAATTCAAAGTCAAAGTCCCCTAGGCATCCCTTATCAACAGGGCTGGGAGGCCTAAAAATACCCAAGGATGCATGCCCAGGTAACATGGGTTTTCTGTAGTGGCCCTTTTGTGCAATTTCTTAGATATTTTCTAAATTTCTTAAATTGCAAGAAACTTCTTTCTATCCAATCTGTTATTTGCTATAAATTCAATATGACTCACAAACATGTATAGTAACAATATATTAAGGGAGAGGTATATTCATGTAAATATCAACTCTCACGATATTATGCAAGATTTATATTGCCAAACACAAATTATAGTATGATCCTTGATGTTGATAATGGTTTAGTGCTATATGTTGGAGATTAGCTTGGAATCACCAAATATTGACTACGTTAACCCTCTATCCATAGTGGTTTAGCCTTTAGACAATATGTGCAAGATAGTTATAGATATATAGATATTGATTCGTAATTATAGAGGGGCTGTTTATGTTATGGCAATCTCAATAGGAGAACATATGTTGGTCTTGAATAAATAGATCTAAGTTTTGTACAGTAATTGTTTTGATTTTATCCAGTCTTCTTCTTCATCTTTGTATAGATTTCTCTTTCATATCTCCATAGATCTCTCATATATCTGTTGAATCTCTACCTCTATAATGGCAAGATTTTGCTTTTTATCTCTGCATCAACACTACATAGTCCTCTTCTATGGTTATGAACTTCATATAATAATGTATTTATACATGGACATCGTTTTTTCTTAAAATTGATCTGAAATACTCTTCATCTGTTTAATATTTCTTTTCTGCTTGAATGATATTCCTTAATTGCTTCCACTGAAGAGAGCTTGAATGCCTTTATATATCTGCTCCAGAATATGATAGGTTGTGTCGTCAACAGACATGACTGATATCTATTCATTAATGTTTCTTCTTGCATGCTATTCACACCTTTCCATTGATTTTTTATTAAATTATAATAGCTGTTTCTTTATATCAAGTGCTTTCTTCATCCTTAATCGTGCCTCTTCATGTAATCATTGTCTTCTGGATAGATGGTGTTACTGTTACTTAGAATTATTGCTCTTCTAACTAATAATTATCCAATTAGCATAATTGCTGGTGTCATGACTAATCAATATTCAACATTAATCTCAAGGCATATGGATCTATTGTTATACTTGTGTAATCGCTGATCATTTTCTTAAGGATTTTTGTTTGATCATTGACCCTTGTCTTGTCATTAATCAGTGGTCAGTCAAATCAACGTTCTTGATAATTGCTGATAATATAATCAATAGCTGCTTAGCCTTAATCAGTACTGGTTAAGATGTTCGGTAATCTTAATTGATGTCATTGATTTAGTCAATATCCTAATATATGAATACGTTTGTTGATCAAATTACAACTTGATCCCAGTTGGCTTCAACCGCTTCGCAAGGAGTCTATCATGGTATCGACTTGCTATGATGTTTGCAATGAATATTAGAGTCGAAGGCAGAAGACTTTAGAGAAGTCGATGGATGCACTATGAACCCATCAGCCTACATGATCCCTTGTATGCTGTTTGCCTTAGTTTATGAAACTCCCAGTTTGAGGTGTCTTACTATTCCTTGGTATGTTGTGCTATACTTAGGATTCTGCCCTGCTAATTTTGGAATGAAATTAGTGAATGGACTTGATAACCATCTAAAAGAGCAGAGTTACGTTCCAAACTTTCTATTGCTATCCATACATCCTTATGCATCAGTCATAAGTCTTGTTTTCTATTCAGTGATAATTGTCATGCTAATTGTGTTCTTCTATGATGATGATATCATCCTACTTTCCTAATCTAAGTTACCAATTCTTCCTCAGCAACCCTGGATGCGGAAGCTGGTGCATGTGGATGCCTAGTGTGTCCAGAAGCCCTGTGAATACCACCCACAGGCACCCAGAGTCCAGGCAAGGATTTCTGTGCTTTCTACTTGATGATGTTGGTGTCTTAAGAGGGAAGATATGTGACTGAAGATCTTCTAGTAGGGCATACTGTGCTAATTGATTGTCTATGGTATTGTGGCTGGCCAAGCTATTAATACTTTGTAACTCCTTCATTGGTTGGGTGTCTAGTTGTCTATGGCATTTGACAGTTCTGGGCAGTTATTTACATGTTATCCTATGATACTTACAGCCCGGATGCACATGAGTTGCATATTAATATACATCTTGGTTCTATTTGTTGTTTGAACTGTATTTGGACGTCTTGGTTCAAGGTGTCATTGCTGTTAATAAACAGATTTGTTAGCAATCAGCTATTTTTGGGTATTGGCATAACCCAGATTTCTTATCTGAAGTCACCGGTATCAACAGATGATATCATCATCATAGAAGAACACAATTAGCATGACAATTATCACTGAATAGAAAACAAGACATATGACTGATGCATAAGGATGTATAGATAGCAATAGAGATATCATCATCATAGAAGAACACAATTAGCATGACAATTATCACTGAATAGAAAACAAGACATATGACTGATGCATAAGGATGTATAGATAGCAATAGAGATATCATCATCATAGAAGAACACAATTAGCATGACAATTATCACTGAATAGAAAACAAGACATATGACTGATGCATAAGGATGTATAGATAGCAATAGAAAGTTTGGAATGGAACTCTACTCTTTTAGATGGTTATAAAGTCCATTCACTAATTTCATTCCAAAATTAGCAGGGCAGGATCCGAAGTATAGCACAACATACCAAGGAATAGTAACAAACCTCAAACTGGGAGTTTCATAAACTAAGGCAAATGGCATGCAAGGGAAATATCCCAGGGTTGCTGAGGAAGAATCAGTAACTTAGATTAGAAAAGTAGGATGATATCATCATCATAGAAGAACACAATCAGCATGACAATTATCACTGAATAGAAAACAAGACATATGACTGATGCATAAGGATGTATAGATAGCAATAGAAAATTTGGAACAGAACTCTACTCTTTTAGATGGTTATCAAGTCCATTCACTAATTTCATTCCAAAATTAGCAGGGCAGGATCCGAAGTATAGCACAACATACCAAGGAATAGTAACACACCTCAAACTGGGAGTTTCATAAACTAAGGAAAATGGCATACAAGGGAAATATCATGTAGGCTGATGGGTTCATAGTGCATCCATTGACTTCTCTAAAGTCTTCTGCCTTCGACTCTAGTATTCATTGCAAACATCATAGCAAGTCGATACCATGATAAACTCCTTGCGAAGCAGTTGAAGCCAACTGGGATCAAGTTGTAATTTGATCAACAAACGTATTGATATATTAGGATATTGACTAAATCAATGACATCAATTAAGATTACTGAACATCTTAACCAGTACTGATTAAGGCTAAGCAGCTATTGATTATATTATCAGCAATCATCAAGAACATTGATTTGACTAACCACTGATTAATGACAAGACAAGGGTCAATGATCAAACAAAAATCCTTAGGAAAGTGATCAGCGATTACATAAGTATAAGATAAGATAAGATAATGATATTAATGTCCACAAAAAACCAACAAGGTTTATGGGACTAAGCATACAAACAGAAGAGCCGGCCAAAACAAAAGCTTTGTAATGTCCCATTTTTCTGGGACATTATAATTCTGGGACATTACAAAGGCTCACCATTAAGGGACACCAACTTGCATATGCTGCTGCTCTGTGTACCAATACCCTCAGTCAGAATGAATTTCTCACTCCATGAGTGACCCTGCAAGTCTCTACTGTCAAGTGAAGATGGGAGTTCGGCAATATACCAATATCCACCACAAGATGATAACACCCAATACATTGTGTCAAACTTGTCACCATCTAGATCCCAAAACAATCGAACCCCACATCCATTCGCCATATAGAAATAAAAATACCTGGTAGCATCTATAACACATCTCTCTACAGCTCCCGCTAAACTCCCATGGATGTGATAACTAACCAAACCATCATGCCAACTGACACCATAGTTGTCCTGTAACCATGTACCCATAAGAGAACTTTGTGACATAGAAGTAGCAAACCATGTTGGATACATATCAGCATGATGTATAACTGACAACTTTTCCTGCAAGTAATCCCCCACAAACAGTTGAGTCGGATGCTTGCAGCCACTAATCCCATCTTCCGAAGATGGTGAATACCCATCCCATAAAGGATGGTATAATTCTGGAACCAATCCACACCAATGCATCATCAAGTCCTTTGTGTGTGGGTCAAAAGAAAAATGATGAGCACTCCTCACTGTGTATTCACGGTAAAATGCTCCAATCTCTGTCAATGGCTCATCACTAAAAACACTTGAATCATGCAGCTGATCCCTCTGACTCTGAAAATCAACAAGCCGGCATCCAAAATCAGCTGCATGGAATGAAGTGATAGATTTGCTTCTAAGAGATGGAAACAAATCAACATGAGAGCTATACTCCCAACGGATGACACTCTGTGAATGCCCTGTGTGGATGACGGAGCAGTTTTGTGTACTATCGCAAAACTCTCAGAAGAATCCACCATTGTGACACAAGAGCTACCAATAAATTGTCTTGTATCAACTGTCACGGCACTAACCTCAGGAGAACTCGATACAAGTAGTGGTTCTCTACTGTTCTCCACCAAGGTACTCATCCTAGCTGAAACCTTTGTCACTATATTTGTGATAGATGTAACCACATCCCTACTACAACCCATGGATATAAAATCCTTATCAACTGCCTCTGTATGTAACTATACTATATTTGCAGTTGGTGGAGACTGTGCCAAACTCAACTCTGTAAGCTTCTCAATCTGTAATTGTGACTCTTGAAGGGCTAACTGGGCACTCTACAAAGAGTCCATAGTCACCTCAAACTCATGAGTGAACTTATCAACCTTCTCGTTTCCCTGCAATGCAACATAACAAATGCAATCCCACTCGAGAAAAAAATCTCTATCAGCAAGTAGTTGTAGGTAATTTTGTTTCATCATTCCAATCACTTCTCAGAGTGCATGTATCTCTGCAAGGGAAAAAACACTATCACCATGCTTATCTGTCAAAGGAGTACTCCAATCATAGGTGGCCAACATTTGAGGAGCAACATCAAAATGCTTAATGGTTGTGGCAAGCATCCTGTCATTAACCTTCTATTGGCTTGCTAAATGATGATCCCCTTGTGACGAAACATTTCCACACAAATCTTCCGATTTGTCATCTGCACTGTGACATGAGGCTGAATTAATGTCACTCACCATATGATAAGAAACATAGTGTATGCTATCATTTAGGCACTCCTCAATATCTAGGGTTCTGTTGCCATGCACCTCATAGTATGGCTCAACTGGCGAGGTAGAAGCTGCTGATATAACAGTATCTTCTTGCACTTCCACTTCCAAGGTGATTGTGTGTCCATCCATATCGTGATCTTGGGATTCATTGTCATCAATGAATTTTGATTTGTTTTCTAAGGTCTGATTTTTGCTCTCCATAAGGTCAGCTGTATGATGGTCACTAACTGCTGGGAATTCATCATAGAGGTTTCTAGATAATAAAGAGACCTCTTGTTCTTCTTTCTCTTCGCTTTGTGATGTAGTCTTCTTAACAGTGGAAACCATACATTGTGCCACTTTGTCTAGTTTTGCAGGGTCTGAAATCAATTCATTCATCTTTTTTTGATTTTCATCCAACCTTTTCAAACTTTGTTTAAGCTTCTCCATATTCTGGTCCCACTGCTTCTGGGTACTTGAAGTAAACATGATTAACTAACTGATTCAATGTCCAGTTCACTGTAATAAACTTCCCAGTTTTGACCAAAGATTTATGATCTGGGCTTAAGGTATTTCGTCAAACATTCACCAAGAAATTTCAGTCCCATCAGTAGGTACGCAAACTGTGATGTTGTGGGTAAGCTGGGGTGAGTTTTACCAATGATAAAACCTTCAAACCATCATCAGTCCCTGTATGGTTGCAGCTGATAATTCTGGGAATGAGCTCTTTTGCAGATGTTCTGTAATACCAATGACTTTCTCAGTAACTGAATGCTTGTTTATATACTCCTGCTCAATAAATTATCAAAATTATCATCAAACTATATTTGCTCCTTTGTGGCGGCAACCTTTATTTTATCGTCCAGTTGCTTCTTGTTGCAGGTATCATTTGCCTTTACATCGAAACCACAAAAGAGTCTTCAACTTTAATACTGTCCTGTACAGCCCTGAGTGTGGTTTTGCTGATCTTTATTGGATTCTCAATGCCAGAGCTGGATTCACTGTAATATTCTTGGCTAATTCTAACCAGAGAATTCCAATCTGTGACTGGTAATTTTGTCAAACAATTATCCCACAACCTCTAGTACCCTCAGAACAGTACTTTTGAACAGCCTTAACCACTGCGTATTAATTCCTATACTAGGAACTGATGCTTTTAACCAATAACATTTCTAGATTTCATCACGAAAAATGGTGTCAAACTGAACATAATATTCAATGTTTCAACAGGAGATTGAACAAACATAGAAAACTCATGAAGAATAGTTTGCATATCACTGCGCCAATGATACCACGTATAATCAAAAAGCTGAGGAGTGATCTCTGCCAAGGTATGTTGATCTGTAGTCAAATGTTTAGTCGATAGCTCTTTCAAAGTGCGATGCAGAACCATGTGCACTCTCTGAGTAGTAAGGATATCGACTGATTGAAGTTGCTGAATGAGAATAGAGAATATTCTTAGATAATTTTCAAATTCAGAGAGTTCGTACTGTAGCTGGAAATTTGTCAACAGTTATACAATATCCTCTAATACATTCTGAACAACATTTGAATAGCCTGGGTTAACATGTGTGGAGTTTCTATTCTAGAAAAACATGATACATTAAGCACAAAAACTCTTCACAAGTAGCTTCATAGCATACTGGTTTTCTTCCTTCCACACTCTGAATATAAATTTAAAATGTGACAATGAGTTACTACATTAATTCATAGAGTTTGACTTTCTCAACTGGGCATACCACTGTAGTAAACCTCTGATTTGTTTGATTAAAACTATGAGGTAATGTAGAGATTAACTACGTCAAACAGTTGGAATCAAACCATAGCATTGAAATAAATAAAGTCTTAATCAGTTCTTGAAGTGAAATAGTAGAAAATAATAAACTGAATGTCAATATACCCAGTCGTTTTAAACCAGTCTGACGTCTGAACATGGTCTCATGTTTAAATTGACTGTATAGCAGTTAAAGCCAAATATTACATATATCGATTTAAACATTGCGTTTCATGGGCAAGAATGACCGACCGTTTTCTGAGATTGTTGTGGTGGGTTATATACTAGCGACCATAGCAGCAGTGAGTCTCTCCAGGAGTGCCGGTTACGTATCCGGCTGGCAGTGTTCTTGAAAAAACCACGTTAAGATTTCCGGCTGTTTCATTGAGAGGATATTAAATCCTGCGACCTGGTATGTTCGACCCATGTATCGCATATGATGGTGAATGCCGACTGTAGTAACACTTCCCTTCAACCCTCGATGCCTTCAAACTGTCGAATGTGCATAATGGAGTTCCTCGCGTTGAGACCTGTCTCTGTATTTATGTCTCGACACAAGATTTTGTGTCTCGGTGCTATTCTGTGTTTCCTTCCCTAACACGTGAATGATGAAGAGCGGTTAAGACAAGCTCAATATGTGAGGAGTATTACAAGGGTCTTTCTGTACTCCTCAGCCCGAATAAGAGTTAACTTGTTGTCAGTTTGATCTGCCTGGCCACCTGTAAAAACTCAATTGTATTAAACCATTCCAAACACATACCAACCACACTTACTTATTTGCTTGAACTAGAACCTTATGCCTTTGCCGACTTCTACCCAAACCAACACAATTGAAGAATAAGGGAAGCTTGGGGTAACATCCAACTCCTTGAGCATTTCCAGACTTGAGGGGTTTCATCCTCAAAGTGTCAGACCAATCACATCAAAGCAACCAGAACTTGTAATCCTTTCTTTTCATGAAATCTTGTGTGTTGCGTGATTCCATAGGATGGAAGGATTCTTGGCTCTGATACCACTGTAATATCCCTTTTCGGATATTTTACCAAAAAAACTGTGATATATATATTTGTAGATTTAAAATCTGAATAGTAAACCAAAATTTGATACAAACTCCAGGACCTTAATCTGAATTGTAACCTGCAGATTTGCATACAACGAAAACTCAGAAAACTTTGTTTATTTCTCCTGTATTGTACATATATAGACCAGAAATTAACACAATTAACCACCACTGCGTTACTGTATTATACAACAACAATACAATAACATGCAACTATCCAAATGATCCAATCTTATAAACAGTAAAAACAATCAGATTGACAAATATAGATAAAACCTGTAAGAAGGCTAGGTTTCGTCCAACCTTCAAATGCTTCTTCAAAGGTTTGCATCCTAGAAGAAATAATCAGCAACTGTTTCCAGCTCCGTATTAATATTTGTTTGAATATTATAATCTTCATTTCCTCCCATGTGAAGTATGTTGTACTTTTATCACTTTTCCCAATGTGATGCATGCTCTTTTAAGCAATGTGGGATAAAGCACCTTTTCTGTCCTTGAGTCACTTAAGTGAACATAGTACCTTTTTAAATAAAGTGACAAGTTAAATGAGCTTTAATAGTCACTTAGTCAGTAAACCATATAATCATCAAGCATCAAAATTGCTGACCAAATGAACTTAGATAATCACATGCAATAGCTTGTTGGAAAGCTCTCAGTGAGACACTTCCAAACCAACACTGAGGTACTGAAAATACTATGCTTTGTTTACTTACTAAAAATAGTAAGTATCTGGACAACCTACCAAAACTGCTTTGATGGGTTTGAAACTGGAAATGTCTAGGCCAAATCTCGAACTGAACCCCGTAAAAAACCTTTTTTCCCTTGAAACCTAGGTGAAAGTGAGCCGGCAACATAGAATTATAATGTCCCAGAAAAAGGGGACATTTCAAATCCAAGAACTGAAGCACCAAGTTTGAAAAGTTCCGCTTGGAAACCCTCTTCATCTGCTGCTCTGCTGCATCCCAAAGATCTGATGGCCTCAATAATACTGGAGTAGGTGAAAAAATGGCAAAATGGAGGTGGAGTGAAGTGAAGAGGTGGCTGCCCAGGAATGTTGTAAAGCGTAATGATATGGGAGGTCAGAGAGTGGAGGATGGGGGGAGCGCCAAGGGAAAAGGGTACGCCAAAAGATCTGGGGATTCTGTATAAGCATGGAGCAAAGAGTTTTGCATTGAAAAGAGGCAAAAGAACGTTTCTTGTGGTGAAGAAAACAGAGGTATGAAAAGCGTAGATGGGTGAAGGCAGGAGATTGAGTCTCAAAGGCAACGCGAATAGAGAGATGGAAAGCTTTGCAATCAGTATCAAACCATTTATTTATAGGACAAGTATTTTGACGCTTGGCTCTAAGAGAGGGAGGGGAATGGTGAGGAATAGAAAGGAGAGCAAAATCCTAGATAGCAGAGGCAAGTGAATCAAACATGTCAGAGGTAGAAAGCGACTCACTAAAACTAGTAGGCGTCAGAAGTCTCCTAATGTGGTAAATAAAAAGATCACCATCGCTTTCAGGGTAATGAAAGCGAGTAGGAAAGAAGACGGTATTAGTCGGGCAGTGTGAAGATTGGAAGGAGTGCGATGGGTGGGGTGAAACGCAAACAAAAATGCTAAGAGCATGATTGGCCAAAGGGGAGACGCGAAATGGTGAAACTTCGGATAGAAGAAATGAAGGAATGAGAGGAAATGATATAGTCAACAACACTCGCACCACCACAGTGCGACCGACAGGTAAAGAGGTCCGATCTAGGAAGGAAGGATAAACTGTTTAGAATCAACAACCTAGAAGATTCACAGAGCTAGAGGAGGTGATGGCCATAACCTGAGAGCAGTCCAAGAACATCCTTTGAGGTGCACTAAAGTCCCATACTAGTTGGGTCTAACTCAGAAGTGCAGTTCGAATCGGAACCATGATCATGCAAAGGAGTCTAAAGATCACTGGTTCGAGTGTTGAAGTCTCCACGAATAATAATATCACCTAAAGCCTCAAATTTTGTGAAATGCTCTCCTGAAGATCATAGAAAGGATCTCCATTCTCCGAGTCATGAATGGCATAAGGAGAGGAGGTCGGTGGAAAATAACAAACAAAAATAAAAATATCTTTTTGCTGGTATTTTCGCCGACCAATCCGGGCCCACATAAATCTGGCAAAGGCAAGAGTGAACAATTGAAGTGAAGCTGAACATATCATTACGAACCAAGCAAGCAACCCGCCTAGACCCATAGACCCCACTAGAAGTCCGGAGCTCATCTCTGCAAATTGACAGCCACTGATAACCAGGATAACTTGGAAGAGGGCGCATGGGGCTCTCATGAGTCTTAGTAATGGCCAAAATATCTGAGGACCCCACCGCATCCTGTAAAAGACCGGGTAATGACCCTAAAGAGCCATTCCCATTCCAGTAGTTGACAAGAAGAGAAGGGGGCTTCCTCTTGTTAGACTACTGTTGGAACCATCGTACCGCTGTGGAGGTTGTCCTCTCTACCCAACCAGTAGGAGGAGAATCACGTACCACTGCTCTAAGATTCCTATTAACAACCCATTTCCTAGCACGCCTAACATCCGCTACAATTCCTCGAGCATGTTTGAGTTCTGTAACCTATGCCTTAGTAAGATCTTCGTCCAAATAAATTTAAGAGGGGAGAGAAAACAAATTTCTCTTCACTCTAAGGGCACGAAGCCTATCTGAAAAAGAGAAGAATCTGATGAAAAGGGTGTCCCCCATACCAAACCAACATCCATACAAGGTAATATCTGAGATACCCAGTTGAGCAGAGAGAAAGGAATGTCCAGCAACAGCGGGGTCGGAAGTGGGTGTAAGACCACGAACATGTAATTTGAGCTCACGTGCACGCCTCACCCACTCGTCATTAATCTTACCTTGGACAATCTTGTCTATACTTAGCCTGGGGGTAGTAGTATCTGTACTTGTATTGGTGCAAAGAGAAGCCCATGATTTCACCTTCTGTTCAGTTTCTGCAATCAGAGAAGTGTTTATTGTTGCCATTTCAGTCTATTGTTCTTTGATTTTGTCCAGTCCGTCTAACTGTTCAATGACAGCCTCTATACTAGATTTTAACCCTGCTGTTTCAGAGGTGAAAGTATCTGAAAAATGTTGAATATTCAAGGTGTTCGTTTCCATGGACTATTTGAGGGTTGCAATTTCTATTGTCAATTTAGAAACTGCTCCTTAAGCAAGATGTTATCATCTCCAGCTTCAAAACGCGATCACATAAGCGCTGGTATTTGATGGTTTGATTCTGGTTATCTCTTGTAGTCGTTGTAACTGCCATTATAAACAGAAAAGAAACAACAGTAAAAAGGAACACACCAACTCACAGACTTATGAAGATCACAGTCACGGCAGGTAGGAGCAAAGGAACGTGTTCAATTTGCAGAGGGGAGCAACAAATCGTAGACCCACTGTCATCAAAACCCTAGTATCAATCACAGTAGAGAAAGCACTTCCAAGGTTACAGCATGAAGCACCTGCAGCCAATCAAACACAGACCCCCGCAAAAAAAAAATCCATATGCCTTGAGATTAAGGTTGAATATTGATTAGTCATGACACTAGTGATTATATTAATTGGATAATTCATTAGTTAGAAGAGCAATAATTCTGAGTAAAAGTAACACCATCTATCCAGAAGACAATGATGACATGAAGAGGCACGATTAAGGATGAAGAAAGCACTTGGCATAAAGAAACAGCTATTATAATTTAATAAAAAATCAATGGAAAGGTGTGATTAGCATGCAAGAAGAAACATTAATGAATAGATATCAGTCATGTTTGTTGATGACACAACCTATCATATTCTGGAGCAGATATATAAAGGCATTCAAACTCTCTTCAGTGGAAGCAATTAAGGAATATCATTCAAGCAGAAAGGAATATCTGGATTCTGAAGTCACCGGTATATGTCTATACACACACATACATACATACACATATATACATGCATCCCCTTCTCCCCCTCTCCCCCCCCCACCCCCACCCCCACAAAAAAAAAAAAAAATCCCACTTGCTGGATCCACTTCTGTTTTGCATCGGAATCACTAATTTTTCTAATCATTATCATGATGAGGTGTTTCTCCTTGGTATGATATGTCAATTCATCTATCCTACATACTTCTGTAATGGCCCCTAGAGATTTATAATAATAAAATTATAATTGAGTTTCTTTAGGGACTTTTTATTATATTATTTATTTATTTTTATACTTCAATGTTTTTAATTATTTATATTGTAATGATAATATTTATTTATTTTTATATTTCATTCTTATTAGTAATTTATTTATTAAATTCTGTGTCAGAAATGGTGTATAATATTTTCTTTGGAAGTTAAGGCTTAAGGATTTTATTCTTGAGGGTAACAGTTAAGGGAAATGAAGATTTTTCAAGCAAGATCCTTGCTTCTGATGGTTTGAATGAAGATTGTGAGCTTTTGTAGAAACATTGTGTCTTTGCTTTTTTGGTTCGGTTCAAATGATATATGGTATTAATAGAGGGTTTCTCCACATAACCCCATTGTAAAATTGATGTAATTTCGTATTGTCAATTGTAATCTAGAGTCCACTTATCCAAATAAGAAGTGGCAATTTGGTAAATCATTAAAATCTTAAAGAAAAATGATTTTTTTAACAGGCAATGGTAGAACCCAATAATGGCTTGCTCAAGAACAATATTAAATATGAATTTTTACTGTATAGCCTCTTTTTTAGTCATCTAACAAGTAACTAAAAGTCTATCAAACAAGAAAAGGCTAAAGGCTATGCTTGGTAGTATCATGTGTCTATCTATCCCTGAGAATATATTGCAAAGGTCATCCATTTTCTTTGTCACTTATCTACCTAGAACTTCAAAATGAAATAATCAAATTATTTTAGTAAAATTGAAAGATTGCCCTTCTCGAACCTTTCCTGCCCAATCAAAATGGTCCTTAAGGTATCTGTTATACTGTTTATCTTTGAAATCTTGCTTGTTGCAAAGTACACAATACCTTAAAACAATGCTCGGTAACAGAGTCTCCATTAATGATTTTCCTCTCTCCTCGGAGTAATGAAACATGCTCCAAGGCAGCCATGGATCCTGGAGATCTGTTTGACTTCTTAGCTTATGGAACCAGGAGAACTGTTTATCTGCTGGCCAGTGCCTATGAATGATTTTCCTCTCTCCTTGAGTAATGAAACATGCTCCAAGGCAGCCATGGATCCTGGATATCTGTTTGACTTCTTAGCTTATGGAACCAGGAGAACTGTTTATCTGCTGGCCAAATGATTATCAAGAGGCACCATTGCAATCATTGAAAGATCATTTGTCATCTTTCATTGCTCATATGCTTAATTTACCAACAAGTTTATTATTAATTTATTACACAGTGCAACATTCTTTTGATTTATAGACTGGGGGTGTATTCCCATTTGGAATTCTCAATTATGTACTGTTTAAACAGCTTTTGTTTCCTTATATTCCTGTATAAAAGCTTTCTATCTTTTCCACAGAGCTTTTACTTAGATTGGAATTTTCTATTTTTGTAATAGTTTTGTCACACTGTTCACTGTTAACATACCGTCTTTCCATTTTCAAAAACAATTCTTTAGGTAAGGATGTGAATTTATATACCAACAAATAGAGAAATAGATGTGCTAGAGCATTTGATGTGATGAAAGCATATCACTGAACTTTTTATTCACCTTGTAGTAGTTGAAACTATGACTCCCTCATTTGCTCTTGAGGTGCTCTATCATCAAGCTGTAGGCCCTGTTGGAGTCTGGTATATCTTCAGTCCAGTTGTGGCTAATTTACCAACAATCCCTCTTGAGCGATGTTGCATGTACTTGGGGATCCTAGCTTGGCTTGATTGTACTGACCTAGGCTTTGGTACCAGGTCCAACTTTGCATGAAATAGCTAGGAATTGAACCTAGCATCTCCCTTTTGCAGCTAGTGTACTCTACCACGAAGTTACCAGCCCTCTTGGTGGCGGGTCCCTTTTTGGTTCATGCTCAGATCATTTTCCTACAATAAATAATAAATTATCTGGAGTACTATTTATAGGTGGTTAGACTGAGATGTATAGAGATAAGAATATGCAAATTCTGAAGTCTGCTTTGCATTCTCTTCTTTGAGTAGCTATGATGTTGAATGTTAACTTATTTCATGAAAATCATGAAACATCCATATTAGTTTCCCAATTGTTAAAAGGTTTCTATAGTTGATATAAAAAGATAATTATAATAATGTATATGTTTTCTATATTTTGTCAATCAAATAATTATTTGATGCAATTAGTTTGGCTTTTGTCATTTTCTAATTATAAAAGCAAATCTTGGAAGTGTATTGCTGTGAGATATTCTTGTTTGTAACTTTTTTGTTTCACTTGTTCTAGGTTTCTAGCATACGAGAATTATGTGCAAAGTTGAAGTATGTACAAAACCGACTTCATGAGAGGATCAAAATTACAGAACAAGGATTAAAAGATGGATCTACCGAACTTCCACGTTTGGAGGTGCTTATAAATCATGCATGTGTGCTTTTATGCTTGTCGACCTATCTAATATGGTAAACAAGTGTTACAGTAGTCTACAATCTGCTGATTGGTCACATTTCAATTACATATCAAAAGTATCTTGTGGTTTCTTTATCTAGGCATTGGCAAGGAAGCTTGGTTTGAATGAATTTGAAAAAGGAGTGGTGGTTATGCTAACAGGTAGGCAGCAATTTTATAATTAACTGCTTCTTGCTTTATCTATCACTAATTTTGCTAGTGTATTTTAAAATAATGATTAGTTGAATATTCAGGGATTGCAATATCTCCTGTTGTGAAGAGTATTTTTGAAGGTGACAATGGAGATAGTAGCTTTCGTCGTTGTGGTGAAGTAGTTCAGGTATGTATCAGCAAATGGGGGAACAATTGATTGCATTTCATTTAACTATTCTTTACATCTAATCAGAACTTTTTCTTTTGGTTGAATTATTTGAGGCTTGTTTCTATTTTGATGTTTCATATGCACTTAAATCTTACAGGTTAAAGACATTTTGACAGTTTTTTTTGATTCCTTCAAGGAACAGGTATGTATCTTATTACCTATGGTCATTCTCTTTTAGGACTTGGTTTAAACTAAGGATTTCAGTTTCCTGCCAGTTTATGCTTCTCAAATATCTATTAGTTGTGGGCAAATATGTTTTGTATATAGAATGCATGTGATGTAGCTATACACATACACATGGGTGTATACTGTACATACATTTATCTATGTAAGTTTTATGGTTGTAGCAAAATTCTTTCTTGGAAATAAATTAGCAAACTGAAAGATCTATCAGATTAAGGGATTTCTTGGGTTAGGTCAGAGCAAGGGTTGGTTAAAAAAATTCAGGTTTGGGTCAAACCCGAAAAAAATGGCCACAGAATTTGGGAAAACCCAGAAACACTAATGTTTTAATCCAAAAAACCCCTCCATTCTCTGATTTATTGCCATCTGTGTTTATTTTTCAAGTTTATTGTGAGTTTTATGGTCAAAACTGTTGATCTTGAATTCGTTGCAGATCATGAAATTCTCTGATAAAAAAACAATTTAGTTGGTGATTTTCTGTTGTATACCCATTTCCTGTCTTTTTTTGATTAATTGTAAATATGATATATACTTTTACTTGTAAAGGATGTTTTAAGAAATAAAAAATCATTATAATAAATTTGTAGTCAAGATAATTTATAGTATGTTGGAGGCGTTCTTGAGAGATATTTGTTAATGTTTTGTCCAAAAAAAAAGATAAACAGTAATAAACAAAAGAAGAACAAAAAAGGCACATAAAGACAACAATTTATCTTAGGAAAATTCTCCAACTTGAGGGGAAAAACCCAGGCACATGAGAAAAATCTCTTTTATTAAAATAATAAATGTCCAAATACAATGTTTATCACTCAAAGATCTCATATATATATGTATAAATTGAAATGAGAGACTTTTCATATCATAACTAAATTTCTCTTCATTTACCATCTGATAGTCTCTTCATATTTCCAAACACACGTCTCTTTGCATGTTGCATGACTCTTCATATAATAAAATGTTAGTTATTTAGAGTGAGACACCTAGCACACCTTGGATGCCATGTCATGCTCACTTGGAAATATCATCATAAATCTTTCTTCAATTTCAACATACAATAATATCAGAGGTAAAGATCTCTATCGCAGCTACAATCTTCAAGACTCCCTCTTAGCAAGAGAAAGATCTTGTAACATGCTGAAAATCTGAACTCTACATAACCAATTCACTTTAAGGAAGAGACATCCATCTTAACCAAAGAAAAAAAGATACAGTTAAATCAGTTATTCTACTCTTTTACATGAAGGAAAAATACGAGATAACTATAATTTACATTTCCAGATAATTAGAAACTAACAACCTTTCAACTACTAGATTCACATGACATTTAGTTAATAACTACCATTTCACTTGCATTTCTAAACTAATTTCTTGACGTAGGAATTAGTTCAAATACATGAAAGCAACATATTGATCAAATGAAATGTGCAAAACATGAAAAGGTTACCAGAGAATAAGCAATTGATGACCATGAGTTGTGCAAGCCTTGGCATCTGGAAGAGAGTAGAAGCATTGCCATGGGCTTAACCTCCCAATCACGGACCTTTAGTATCCCCTCACAATCTCCAATAAAAAAGGCCCTCCCTACCCTAGGAGTTGGCTTGGGACACCCTTATCCAGCCATTGAGCATCATGGTGTTAGAGTGTCGACTAGTTGGTTGACGAGGTTGTGGACACTTCTCAATCAGCCTATCTCACAACTACTAGCACTCCGACCTCTGGTGATCATGGTAGCGATCATTTCATTAACTACCTTGGCCAAGGATTTCGGATGGGCAATTTAAAAGGCTTATTACAGGCAAAGCATTTCGGCAATCAAAGGAATGCTTCCAAATAAACATAACCGATTCCGGATTTTCAAACAAATATATGGGTCAGCATTATGAAGCAAATAACATAATCAGATTTCAAACATAAGCATAAAGTCTGTATGTAAACGTAAATCTTGACTTGTTTCAGTTGGCTTGATTGAGCAATACGTATAGAGCACTCACCTATGCTTCCAAGCTTCCAAAAATGTTTAGGAAGAATTATTGAATTGTTTCACAACCTTCGGCAAAACAGAACACAACTGCCAATATCAATTACCCTCTTACTTGGGTTCAAATAGAGACAAATAAGATTGAGCAAAGCATGGATTTTGTAACAACCAGTTTTCCCAGGTCTTAATTAACAACTAACATACTCAACGAAATACAATTATAACTTCAGTTTCATATGAAGACAGTTATATCAGTCATGTTCATGTAAATGAGATTTACCGTTAAAATCAGTTAGACAAAATTTCTTAACTAAGAACTTAAAATACCATCGATGAACTTACTATAGAAATTAAAATCCACATACCATGAAATTTGAACCGATAAATCATTGTAAGAATGCTCATGCAATCACCCAGATTAGTCCACAAATACCACTAAAACAAAATCATATAACGACTACCATTCAATACCGCTATATCAAAATCAAATGACGATTACTATTAAATACCACTATATAAAATTAGGGCATCACAAACCATTGTATCAATTAGGGCATCACAAACCATTGTATCAATTAGGGCATCGATTACCATTAGATCATTTAGGGCTTCAGATACCATTGAATCAATTAGGGCTTCAATTGCCATTGTATTAATTAGGGCTCCAGATACCACTGTATCATTCCTTTCCTTCCGTTTGCTTAATTGTGGCAATAATATAATATTAGATGATATGCTCATATACGATATCCATATAAATGAAAGGTAATCCATAAATCTATCTCTCGCATCTAAGTGTAAAATAACTATAATGATGATATAACTCAATTAATCTTACCTTCTTGCATATACAGCGTAAAAGTAAAATACCCGTTACTGACAAACAATTGAATGTATAGCTTATCTTTGTTTGTTGTATGTTTGACAACTTGGGGAGAGGTGAAACATTGTTAGGGGCTTTACCACCCAACCTCGAACCTTAACTTATTCCCCACACAATCTCTAACGCGAAAGGCCTTCCCTACTCGGAATTGGACTTGGATCATCTGTCATCTACTGAGCAGCCTGGTATCTAACCAAACCACTAGACTTGACAACAGGAGTTACATTAACAGGATCATGCATGAGCTATTAAATGATATTATTCTAGATTTAATGTATCGTATCTGACTTTTATTTTCTAAGTCATTGCAGGCTCCATCTCACCTTTTCACCTTTTCCATGGCTATACAGCCGGTGAATCCTAGGTGTTCGGATCTCAGAGCAATCAACTTTGTCTATTGATTTCCAACAAATTCATGAATAACATATATGTTTTAGCTTATCAAAATTTATGATTTGAAAATGATATTCTTAAGGATTGCAAAATTTATTATTTAAATAATTAACTTAATCATATTTGATTTCTCTTTTGTGTTCTTGCAGATTCATTCCACCTCTTCACCATTTCATGGCTCCTTTGCCGGTGAATTCCTCAGTGTCTGTAAGATTATGAGCATTTTGTTATTATTTACACCTCTTCACCATTTCATGGCATCTTTGCCAATGAATTCCTCAGTGTTAGAGAATCTATGAGTATTTTGATCTTTGCTTCAGATTTTATGATAGCATGGTTATTGATGTTGGTTCATACAATCTTTTAATTTTCTACAGCTACCATTCAAATTCATATATGGTGTAAATCACAAGGATATTCGATGGAGATCTTCAATGATCTCTATGTAATATAGGGGACCAATAGCAAGTATTATAATCAATCTCAGTGTAACAATGGATAGCCGGCTATGGATGTATGTTCAAATTAGAATAGGAAGAAGTTATGAACTTGAAAACATATTTTTTTTTTATTCTCAGTCCTATCATTATGTACGGACTACAACTAGACATTATACTTAGTGAAGAAAGAACTATGAATTATAAATGCTTGTACAGTATTTCATTCAACATTGGAAATGAATAGCCGACTATAGTCGGGCTTATACTTAGAAAAGAAGGGAAAATTATAACATGCGATTGCTTAAATTCGTGACCTATGATTGAGTTTCGGATGTGGCTCTTCTCGCCCTTGGCCGGAACTCTTGTTGGTGCTTTGCTCACCCGCTAATGACACTTAATTTCAGACTTCAAACACCGGTAGAATTGAGAAGAATAAGGTATTCTGGGTTGAGAAAGTTTGGGAAAATGTTTGGTTGAGAATGTCTATGCCTGGCTTAAAATGAAACGTATCAAATAATAGAAAGGGGAGAAAAGAACGATGTTGCTTGGTCGATTCACAGCTCTCTTAAAGACTAGCCAAGACTCTTCGGCTTCTATTGGTTTCCAAGATGACTATTCAAATTCAAATTATTAATTCGATTTAACCTACCAAATGTTAATCGATTAAAAGCAAGAATATTAAAATGGAATAGAGTTGGAAGATTATAATTCAAATGTTATTATATTTGAATATTATTATAATTTTATATTATATAGTTACATGTAAATATTAATGGGGTGACATCACTTTATTAAATTATTATAATATAATGGTGCCATCTCATTTTTATATCTATATGTACGTATATAGATATATCTATTATAATAATAAGGTGAAAGATCATATTAAATCCTCTGAGGTACGATTAATATTTTAACCCAATTATTTATTTAAATAGCTCATGCGGGTCCCACAGATGTATCTTGTTTCAAGTTGCTAGGTTCTCAACCCATTTGCCCAGTGATGGTGATACTTCCGTGCCTAATTCTTTTCTGACAATGCTTCCACCCTTTCGACGTGTTTCCTGCAAGAAAATTCTCTGAAATTAAATCATAACAAGGTATAAATAATCATAACGACTAGCTGCCTTTTCAATTCCATGAATTCGTAATATCCACTTTCATGTTATCTTCACATGAAATTTATAATGACTAACCATCTTATCATTTTACAAGATTATAACCAATTTCACTGTCAACTGATTTCATGTGAACCTCAATGGCTATATTTCAAATTAGGTCAAAAATTGGGATGTAATAGATTCAGTGGTGCGAATTGTAGGAAATATTTGAACGTCCAGTAGGTGAGGGAGAGTATATAATACTGCAAGAGAGCGAGCAAGATAGGTAAAGCTCACCCGTGTACATGCTTAGTTATGCCAAGACTAAGTTGGCAAGAAATGTTTGCACATCCTTTCAAATACGAATTCTAATAAAAGGAAGGACCATTGCCAATGCCATATAGGTAATAAGAAAAATAAAAGGGTGGCTGCTCAAGGCAATCAAATAAATAAAAGAAGTCTTTGCCAAAGCTCGAAATAAAAGAACAAGGGGGGCAACAACATAATCAATTATGCCTTAGTGTATTAATGTCGCCCTTTTTAAATTCATGCTTGTTTGAGTAGTTTGAATATATATATATATATATATATATATATATATATATATATATATATATGCCAAATATTGAGGTTCGCATACATATTTATATGTGTTTGTACGTACACATTTTATACCCACACAAGTATGAGTATAGACACGATACTATTATACTAAGACGTGATCGCAAAACAAGATACACTGAGACATACATAAAAATGAAGGTAATATTTCTTATTTAAGTTGTTATAATGTTTTTAATTCAATTGGTTAGCTTATGGTTATCCTTTGTACTCTCTTGCTTGTCTAGCCGTTTTATCATTGGTCTAGGTGGTTAGATTACATACCTGATGGTTAACAATGGATTCAGGTGTCCCCTTCCTAACTCCCATTTTGGCAATACTTCCCCCCTTCATCGTGATCTTGCAAAATGGAAATGGTTTTGGTAATAACATATTTCCATAATTTGAAAATAAAATGTCACAATCATTTTCTAATTTGTAAGATATTCATTTTTCAATTCTAATCATAATAGCTAGCTAAAATGTCACATGAAAGCAATAAACAACAACCAAAATTTCTTTTCGCAAGAATCAAAATTTCTCAACAATTAAATCTTTAGATCAATTTCACATGAACAATTATTTCAACAAATTTACCGAACAACTAACTTCACATGAATTTCCAACGTCTAGAAAATTAGTTTCAAATGTAGCACAATTTGTGATGTAACATACCCTCCCCCTTATGTTTTATTGCCCTCGATGAACTTTACAACATAACAAAAATACTATAGCTAAAGCATAAATCCAAACACATATAACTTAGAGTTCTTTCATAGTTCAAGTTCTCAGAAAAAGATGATATCTCATCATAGTCTTCCCAAGTGACATTTTCCTTAGAATACTGGTCCCATTGGACCTTGCATTGAGTTATGTCTCAATTTTGCAAGCGAAGCTTACATACCTCGAATATTTTGAGTGGTTCTATTTCCACCACCATTGGGTCTCTCACTTGCAAGAGATACCAATCAATGACATGCTCATGATGGGTTACCGTGTTTATGACCTCTAACACTTCAAATGGTCCCATATATCTTGGGGCTAGCTTTGAGTTCTTGCCAAACTTGATAGTGCTTTTCTGTGGCTTAACCTTTAGGAGGACCTTTTCCCCTAGGAAGAACTCTCTAGGGATCCTCTTTTCATCTGCATAGCTCTTTTGTTGGTTGTTTGCCTCCTTCAGCCTCTGACGAATCTGAACCACGTGTTCGTCCATCTCTAGAAGCATCTTAGGCTTGACGATGACTCGGTCCTTAATCCCGTTCCAACTCACAGGGGTTCTGCACTTATGTCCGTATAGAGCGTCCCAGGGTGCCATTTGAATTGCAGAATGGTAAGAATTGTTATATGCAAATTCCACTAATGGAAGATATGTTTCCCACTAGTACTATCGATCCATACAATATATCCTTAGGAGATCCTCTAGAACTTGGTTCACACTTTTAGTCTGACCATCGGTCTTAGGATGGTATGTGGAGCTAATATTTAATGTGGTTCCCAAGGCCGAGAATAAGATTTGCCAAAATCTGGATGTCATCCTGGCATCTCTATTAGATATAATCTTTTTTGGAATTCCGTGGAGTCTAAAAATTTCTCTTACAAACTTATGAGCAATCTTTGATGCTCCATCTGTTAGATTACCTGTAATAAAATGAGCCACCTTGGTCAATCTATCCACAACCACTAGAGTGGTATTATCTCTGTTTCGAGTCATGGGAACTTCTTGAATGAAATCCATGGTGATTGTCTACCATCCTCATTTGGATGCAAGAGCCCAGCTAGATAATGATGTTTTTCCTTGACTCTTTGACATTCGAGGCATCCAGCCACATATTCTGTGATTTCTTTCTTCATCCATTTCCAAAAGTACAAAGGTTTTACATCTACTAACATTTTGGTCACCCTAGGGTGTTTTCGGTAGGAGCACTATGAATTTCTCGTAAGATCGTCCTTCGAATTTTTGGAATTTTGGGTATATACATCCTACCCTTATATCGCAAAAGTCCATTTTCCTTTAGGTGGTATCCTTCATATCTAGGATCTTGAGGACCCCTTTGAAGTGCTTGACTGACCTCGTTATAGAAGTCATCACCTGATAGACACTGTGGGACTTGCTCCGTGAGCCCAATATTTATTGCTACCACAGCTGATATGTGTTTCCATCAACTTAGAGCGTCTGCTACCTTATTCTCCTTTCCCTTGATATAAATGATCTCAAAATTGTAATTTGCTAGAAACTCTAACCACCTTTTTTGTGCATTGAGGTTGGGCTAGGTAAATATATATTTCAGCCCATAATGATCTGACCAAAGTTCAAAAGGTTTGTTAATTAGATAGTGCCTCCACACCTGTAAAGTGTGCACAATGGCTGCTAATTCCAAGTCATTTGGTGCATAATTTTGCTCGTAATTTTTCTATTTCCTGGACTCGTGTTGTGAAGTTTTCACATCATTGCCCCAAAATTTTTGGGGACCCCCTTTTTTTGATTGCCTTAGCAATAATTTTTTGAAGTTGTCCAAAATTTTTCGATTTTAGAAAATTTTACGCCTTGGACGCCTTTGGGTCAAGAGGGAGGAGGTTAAATTTATTTTTCCCATGGTCTTGGCTCGATTTTTCGGAATTGACAATTTTATCTTTAGGCTGAACAAATTTCAAAGACGACATTTTTTTCGATGGTTAGAACTTAGAACAATATTCGATAGGATAAATTTACAAATTTTTGGACTTAAACGATTTATTTTGAAAATTGGATGTAAAATTGTATAATCTTGAGCATTTTTTCAAAATAAAAAATCTTTTTTAGATTTAATTGTTTTCGAATTTGTTTTTTTTTTTTTGGTGAAAAGAAATTTTTGTGATAGTGAAATTGAATTGAAAAAAATCAATTTTAGATACTAGAGAAATGATTTATTTTTGTTAAAAAATTAAAATTGCATAGCAAAATCAATTGCAAAAATTGACATTAAATGGGTTAAATTTGCCTTGAAGATTTTAGTAATTTAAAACTAAAAAAATTGATTTTGGCTTGCCAAATCTGATTTTTAATGATATATTAGTTACTAAATCATCATTGAATGAAAATGTTTAGCGTCTCCAAGGCTTTATTAATTTTACTTTTGCAATTTTGGTCCAACTGGCAATTCAAAAATGCAAATTTCATTGTGGAAAAATTAATTTTTGGCTTAACATTTAATCTGGGCCAGAATTGTGCATTAATTAATGCTCTTTTCCCTCTCCTAGGTGCAAGTTGGCCAGCTAGGGGAAGCATGTGGATTGGGTATAAGAGGGATCTCCTTCCCCTTATCTCCTCATTCATTCCATCCTCCTCTTCCATGCTTGGACGATTTTTTTGACAAAGGGCAGATTTCCATGTTTGGCGATTTCTTCTAAAGGGAGCAACTCTTCTTCCTTAGCGATTTTTCTTGGGCAGCATTCTTGGCAATTTCTTCTAGCACCCAAGCAGATCTGCTATTCGTTTTTGGCAATTTTCCATGCAAGGGCAAAATTTTCCATGTGTGGCGACATCTCTAGGGCAGATCTGATTTTTCCATGCTTGGATGATTTATTATGAGGTACATGGATGATCTCAAGAAGACACAATTCTGATTTTCTAGAGAGGCTGCGATTTTTCTCCTAGAGGTTGGACGATTTTTGTTGGTGAAGAAAACAAGTGATAAAAGTCTGATTTTTGTGGCACATGCATGGGGAATTTCAAGTGGACACAATTCTTATTTCTTCAGCTAGGGCATCAATATTGGCAAGGGGCTTGCACTTTCTAAGGTCTGATCTGAAATTCAAAAGAGGCCAGGCCATTGGTAAAGGTAAGTTCAATTCATTTAGAGTTGAAAGTGGTCCTTAAGCAGATTTCGCTCCTTGTTCTTGTCTAGTTTTGTTTCTTTTGGTTCTTCTTGCATTCATCATCCACCACTTCATCATCCCATCCTAGGTTGAAGATTGAAGATTGATAAGTGTAGAATCCATGATAGGACATTTGGCAAAGCAAAAATAAGCTAGACCACCCTAGGTTGAAGTTGAGAGATATAAGTGTAGTCCATCCTAAGGTAATGAAGAGGCAGAAATAAGTGTTAGTCCCACCCTAGGTCGAAGATTGAAGATTGATAAGTGTAGTGATAGGACTTCGTGAGACAGAAATAAGTTAGAATCGATCGATAGAAAGAAGGTTGAAAATTGATAAGGGTAGTCCATATCACTTAGAATGAAGAGGCAAAAATAATTTTTAGGATGGTAGATGTTAGTGCAAGTAAGAACCCTAAGGGAACAAACACTAAGAAAGACAAAGAGGACATGATGCCCAAAACCACCTTCTCAAAAATGAGGCGAATTACCGATACCAATATTGGTACAGTGAACATGATACAAGTAAAGGACAGACTAAAGAAAGGACAATCCCCCATGGCAAAGAAGATATACAGGAGCGGAATTGTACACTCGGCGGTGTTTACCGTATGGATTAATTAAGCAACGCACACAGGAAATAATTTTTAGGATGGTAAATGTTAGTGCAAGTAAGAACCCTAAGGGAACAAACACTAAGAAAGACAAAGAGGACATGATGCCCAAAACCACCTTCTCAAAAATGAGGCGAATTACCGATACTAATATTGGTACAGTGAACATGATACAAGTAAAGGACAGACTAAAGAAAGGACAATCCCCCATGGCAAAGAAGATATACAGGAGCGGAATTGTACACTCGGCGGTGTTTACCGTATGGATTAATTAAGCAACGCACACAGGAAATAGACACGAACACCAAACAGCAAATAGTAGAACTCTTATTATTATTCGCATATACCAACAGTACATCATGCTTTTCTCATATGATAATGATGATTACAATGCTTCTCGAAGGGGTTATAAATACTTTCCGACGAACCTTCCCGAAGGTATCCGTCGGCCAGATACATCATGTTCGCTACAAACTATTTACCGTCGGCTACATAACAAGTACTTTCTCGAAGGGACCTGTCGGCTGATACACAATTTCCTTTTCGAAGGGACCCGTCGGCCGATACACAGTTTCCTTTCCGAAGGGACCCATCGGCCGATACACAATTTCCTTTCCGAAGGGACCCGTCAGCCGATACAATTTCTACCGGTGACATCATCCCTCCCAAAAAGAAAAGTCGTCTCCTGACGACTACAGAACAAAACTCAAACAACTAATACAACAATATCACTTTCACATTCATCCCGTTGCATCTATAGCCTTTGCTAACACAATATTGACTCCTCAAGCTGACCTTGATAGCCACCTGTGCTGCTTTCTCTGCTTCCAACTCCTCGGTACCCTGAACCAAGTGTCGCTGCACTGCCTCCAACTGGATGGTCAGCTCCTCCCGAGCTCTCTACGCATCCACCAAGACAGCCTCACGGCCAACACCTACTCTCAGTGCCTCTGATACACAGACACTCCATGCCTGCAGCAGCTCCAAGTCTTCTGAACTGGTCAGACTCCTATGACTGATATCCGCAACGACTGGGGGTCCAGGGGGCAACACCCCCGGCGGGGTTGAGGGGCAGCGCCCCCGCGGGGTCCTGGGGCAGCTTCGAACTTGACACAATTTGGATTCCAATCCTCTTGAAAAATCCGTACAATGAAAATTAACAAATTTTGGTTCCAGAAACCGTACGTTAATCTTTTGAGGCACAAAGCAACTTTGAAAGTGGAAACCGTACATTGCCTTAAAACCGTACTTCAAATTTGAAACCCGTACCTTGTCTGAAGAAAAGCCGCACTGCAAAAACCGTACTGCAAAAAATCGTACTACACAAACTGTACTACAAAATCATACACCATTCTTCAGATGTTAAAACCGTACGGTGCAAGGAAAAACCGCACCACAGCAAAACCGTACACCAACTTTGAAGATGGAAACCGCACATTGTCTTTAAAATCCGTACTGCAAGCATGAAATCCGTACATTGTCTTTAAAAACCGTACTGCAACATGAAATCCGTACGTTGGCTTTGAAAACCGTACTGTAAACATGAAATCCCTACGTTGTCTTTAAAAACCGTACTTGGCAATGAAATCCGTACGGGCATGAAATCCGTACCCTAGCAATGAAAAACCGTACAGTACTATGAAATCCGTACCTCACCAATGGAAAACCGTATGGTACTATGAAATCCGTACCTTACCAATGGATATCCGTACGATACTAATGAAATTCGTACCTTAACAACGGAAAACCGTACGGCACCATTCTTCAGATGTTAAAACCGTACGGTGCAAGAAAAAACCGCACCACAGCAAAACCGTACACCAACTTTGAAGATGAAAACCGCACATTGTCTTTAAAATCTGTACTGCAAGCATGAAATATGTACATTGTCTTTAAAAACCATACTGCAACATGAAATCCGTATGTTGGCTTTGAAAAACGTACTGTAAACATGAAATCCATACGTTGTCTTTAAAAACCGTACTTGGCAATGAAATCCGTACCCTAGCACTGGAAAACCGTATAGTACTATGAAATCCGCACCTCACCAATGGAAAACCGTACGGTACTATGAAATCCGTACCTTACCAATGGAAAATCGTACGGTACTATGAAATTCGTACCTTACCAATGGATATCCGTACGGTACTAATGAAATCCGTACCTTAACAATGGAAAATCGTACGGTACTTTTTTTTCCTCTCTTTTTAATTTTTTTTTTTTTTAGAACTCTTATTATTATTCGCATATACCAACAGTACATCATGCTTTTCTCATATGATAAAGATGATTACAATGCTTCCCGAAGGGGTTATAAATACTTTTCGATGAACCTTCTCGAAGGTATCCGTCAGCCAGATACATCATGTCCGCTACAAACTATTTACCGTCGGCTACATAACAAGTACTTTCTCGAAGGGACCCGTCGGTTGATACACAATTTCCTTTTCGAAGGGACCTGTCGGCCGATACACAATTTCCTTTCCGAAGGGACCCATCGGCCGATACACAATTTCCTTTCCGAAGGGACCCGTCAGTCGATACAATTTCTACCGGTGACAGGCGGCCTTTCCTCCTACCTTGCCTTGTCCAGATTTGGTCATGGAATGTGCATCCAGGTTTGATTTGGTTAGTAAATGCATCATTTTTGATGAAGGGAAGAGAGTGTTGGCCAACATTGGTGGACAGGCGATCGAAGAAGCATTTAACATTTCTCAGTACAAGAGCATGATAGTGGTGATGATGGACCAGGCGGCCAAGTCATTTGAAGATAACCAGAGGCTTATTTCATGCATCTAAAACAGGATTGGCTACACAAAGAAAAGAAAGGAGTCCCCAGATCATCGAGGCTCACAGTGGCAAACTTTAAATCAAAATATGGCGATCTTATCGTGCTTCTCAGCCGGATCATGGGCCTAGCTCAAGGTATGCAATTCGAAAACTGGATGTTCTTCTTTATTGATGAAATTGAAAAAGAAAAAAGAAGATTTGATTGGGCTAGGATCATAAGTGAAAATCTAGAATTACAACTTAGGGCAGTGCAAAACTAGAAGCAATTCCACATGGGGTCCTAGCCCTTCTATTTGATTGCAAGCTAGCAAAGGTTGAAGTGCGAGCTTTGGTGAAGAATGAAATCAGGTGGAGGCTCGAATTTGATTGAAGATCGAGATTCAAGAAGCCCTGCAATTTCATGAAAGAGTGGATTAGTAGAAGAGATTTGAAAATATTTGAGGCAAGGCAAGGCTTGGCTATTCGTGCAAGCTAGCTTGGTTGGATTCAAATGGGAAGGTTGGAAGACCAGGAAGGTTAAGGAAGGCAAGGATAATGGGGGAGGTTAAGTTCGATCTCAAGGTAGTGGCCAAGAGCAAGGCTCTCAAGTTGCAAAGAAGTTCACATCTAGGGAAGCCATCGAGGCCAAGGCAAGATTACCCCAAGTGCATGAAGACCTCATCCTTTCAGGGTCAGGACATCAAGTACGAGCAAGTTCGAGTGGTGATGAGAAAATTTCTAAGGACAAGCTCAAGCATCCAATGCTTCACCTTATCTCAAGGATTGAATAAATTTATAAGATAAGGTTGATGAGGTGGCACTTTCATGTGCATGCAATCAAATCATGCTAAGTGTCCTATGTTCTCATTAGTTGACAAATTATTGTAATTTTCTAAGTTGCAGATTCGTAGCCTATGCCCCGTCGTTTCCAGGCACAAAACGTACTGGAAACGGAAACCACTGAAATACGGGTGTGATTCGCATATGATCCGTTTTTTGTTTTGCTGAAACGTTTTTCTTATTTTCTCATAGAATCTCGTCGAATCCAACTTCAATGGGAAATTTCTAAAACGAATTTAAGTGAAAAGCAACATTTTCTGAAAGTTTCTTTCGATTGCCTGATTCTGGGAATGTTTTTCCCGTTTTGTTAGCTGTAAAAAAATGGAAACCTCTAAGAATAAATACAATATGGATGGATACATGTTAGAGACACAACATTGCAAGTTGGTTTCGGTTTTTGCAGGGGCTTTCATTGCAGTCTGAATCGCAGATCGACTCGCAAGTGACAGCAGAGAGCAGACGCGGGACACAGCAGCCGTGCAGAACATTTCTTCCTCCGTGCGGGAACATTTCTTCCTCCTGAATAATTACTTTTCCCTCCCGCAGATTACAATAAAGTTTTTGTAATGTCACTTAGTAATTAAAAATTTAGATTATTCAATGTTTACATTAAAGTTGTATAGTTTTTTATCAAATATATAAAATAGATTTATTTTATTTAAAGTTGTATAATTTTTTATCAAATGGCATATGAAATAGATTTATTTTATTTTTGTTTTTTAATTTTGAAGTGTACAAATTTAAAACTTTTATTAAATATTTACTCTATATTTAATATTTATTTTTATTTTTAATTTAAAAGTGTACAAAGTTCAAACTTTTATTTAATATTTATTGTATAGTTAATAGTTTTATGGTTGGTAAGAGGTATAAATGTATTTTAAAATTCTTGTCTTCATATAGGAAAATTTAAGTTAATCAAATTAAAATTTAATAAAATAAATAAAAATGTTGCGAAATAAATTGATATTCATATATTATAATTTAACAATATCAAATTTATAATATATAGTAATAGGAAAATAAATTAATTCTAATATTGAGTTAAAAACTTAACAAATGTAATTTAAATTAATATTGTGTATATTAATGTATTAATTAAATAATAGAAATATTAAATAATCAATAATAGAAGTTTTGAGTATTAAATAAATAATAATATAAAATTGTTATTAAAATATAACTTATAAATTTATTATTATAATTATATTAATTCATTATTTTTATAGTTGATCAATTTTTTCCTCTTTATTATTTAATAATTGGATTTTAGTTTGTTGTTAACAGGATAATGACAACTAATGTTAGCTCTCAGTCTCCCACCTTCAAGACCGATCCAAGTTCACCTTTGTGGAAATATGTCCAAATGATAGAACAAGTTAAAGGGGGTGGAACGTTCATTTGGATATGCAATTTTTGTAATGTGAGGTACAAAAGTTCATATAGTCGTGTGAAAGCCCATCTTTGTGCAATTCTCCAACAAGGTATCAAAGCATGTCCAGGAGAGGATGGCAATGGATTACCGCCTCAACAAATAGCAGGCTATATTAGAGAGCAAGAGGAAGTAGATGCAAGAGTTTCTTGTGGCACAAAGCATCCTTTAAACAAAGGGAAGAGATCAAGTAAGCCTCCTCCATCTCATAATGACTTTCCTGATGTTGTAGTAGAGAGCCACCCATTTCTAGGTAGAACTGAAGAACCTATTAATGTGAAGAGAAGCAAGGGGCCATTAGAGAGTGCGTTTAAGAATGATGCTAGGGAGATTGCAGATCAAAGTGTTGCAAGATGTTTATATGCAAATTGTTTGTCATTTAATGTTGTGAGATCACCATATTGGCAAGATATGTTGAGAAAAGTAAATGAGGCTCCAAAAGGGTACATGGGGCCAGGATATGAGAAGGTGTGTAGCACCTTACTAGCAAGGGAGGTAAAAAGCATAGACACTACATTGGCTCCAATTAGGAATTCATGGAAACAAACAGGGGTGTCAATTATTTTTGATGGGTGGAAGGATGCCAAAAATCGTCCATTAATCAATGTGATTGTAGTGTGCCCCAAAGGGGCAATGTTTCTTAAAGCTGTGGATTGTGAAGGGCAGGTGAAGGATGGACAATTTATTGCTAACGTCCTTATACAATGCATTCAGGATGTGGGCCCTCAAAACGTTGTCCAAGTAATAACAGACAATGCAAAGAATTGTAAAGCTGCACGCATGTTGATTGAGACACAGTTTGAGCATATATTTTGGACCTCTTGTGCAGTGCACTCTCTCAATCTTATGCTACAAAAGTTGGGTAGGAAAATAAATTGGATCAAAGATATCTATGCAGAAGCTGAAGAGATCCAAATGTTCATCACAAACCATCACATGTCACAAGCCATTTTTAGATCTTTTTTGCAGTTGGAGTTGCTAAAGGTAATTGAAATACTTTTAAGTTTACTTCTTAACTTTTGGATTTTGTATTTCACTTTAATAATTATGAATTCAATTTTTAAACTTAGCACATCTTTAGTTTGTAATTCAAGTTTTATTTTTTTATTTTTTAATAGGTTGCTAAGACTCAATTTGCATCCAACACAATTGTGTTGAGGAGACTTGTGAAGGTGCGAGAGCCACTTGCTAGTATGGTTATTAGTCAAAGCTGGTCACTATGGAGGCAATCCAACACTGAAAGGGCTACAAATGTAAAACGAATGATATTGGATGACACTTGGTGGGAACGAGTGGAATATCTTCTTAGTTTCACTGAGCCTATCATGAGTATGATCCGTTATACCGACACGGATCATCCATGTTTGGGAGAGGTATATGATGGAATTGATTCAATGCTTGAGAAAATGAAGCATGTCATCAATGAAAAGGAGCAAGATCCTGAAGATACATTCTTCAAAGAGGTGCAAACAATTTGTGTTGAGCGGTGGAATAAAATGACCACCCCACTCCATCTTCTTGCATTTGCATTGACTCCCAAATTTTATAGTGATGAAATTCTTGCTATGCCATCAAGGGTACCACCATATAGAGATGCAAAAGTAAGTGAAGGGTGTAGGAAAGCACTTGCAAAACTCTTCCCTAATCATGAAATGGAGAATATAGTTACAAGTGAGTTTGCTGATTTTGTAGCTTCCAATGGTCAAAGTGCTTCTGCTCTCTGTGACAAGTATAAAAAGGATGCTCATGCTTGGTGGTACCTTAATGGTCATACATCACCGCACCTCCAAACTCTTGCAATCAAACTTTTATCACAAGTAAGTTTTTTCATTTCTATTGCACTCTCTAACTTTATATTATTTACAATTTGTAAAAATAACAAATATTCTTAACTTTAAAATTTGAATGACATTTTTTATGCCCCTCACTTTGTCTCAATAGGTTGCTAGTTCCTCCTCATCTGAGCGAAATTGGAGTACATGCTCCTTTATTCACTCAATGAAACGCAATCGATTGGCTGCAAGTAAGGCAAAAGAGCTGGTTTATGTGCATTCCAACTTGCGCCTTCTTACTCAGTGAAAATGAGTACAAGGAAGGGGGCATAAAATTTTGGGATGTAGATCCAGAGCGAACTGATTTGGATTTTTCAGCTAGTGCACAATCTTTACTGGATGTGCAGTCGGGTAGCCACCATCCTCCTAGTGCAAATAGTAGTGGGGTTGCATCTGATTCTAATCTACTTGCATCATCTAATGTCATTGTCATTGATGATGTTGATGTTGATGTTGATGATCTTATATGATGCAGCATCATATATCATTGAAACATAATTAGTAATTATTAAGTGTGTTCTTTTAATGTTGAACCAATGAACAATGAGTTGAATGAGTTGTCATAAAACTCATGTTATGACATATTTTGAATTTTTAGGATTAATGGCAGTATTGAGTTTGTTTAGCATGTATGATCAGTTCTATTTTGATGTTGATGATCTTATATGATGCCTATATCATTGATACGTACTTAGTAATTATTAAGTGGGCTATTTTAATGTTGAACCAATGAATGCATTGAAATTTTGAATAATCTATCATAAAATTCATGTTTTGAGATATTTTGAATTTTTAATATTAATGGCAGTTTTGAGTTTGTTTACCATGTATAATCTGTGGTATTCTGAATTTTAATCTTGTTTTTACTTTTAAGCCTACAAATATTTATATAGTTACAATTTTTATGTTTTTCTTTAGGGTCGTACCCAAACGTACCCAAACTGCCCCCAAAAAATTGTCGTACTAGCGTATCGTATCAACGTCCCCGTACCTGTATCCGTACCCGTACTGGCAACTTAGGTAATTTTCTCATTGGCCCACAAAGTTGGTGCCCTCATGTAATTGGTTGAATAATGGTAACCCTAATTAGGGTTTGTAAGATATAATCTTGGCCCTTGATTTTGCCTCTCAATCTTGGCCATTCAGTGTAATTTGGAGCCTCTATATGAGGCCATTTTGCTCTCATTTGTGAGGGAGTTATGTTGGAGAATTGTTGCCAAAATACTATCAAAATTGTTCTCTATTCATTGTTGTGGCTTGCATGGTGGATATACATGATCATTTTGGTGTATTGCATGGTTCTTCTCATCTCTCAAATTAAAGTAGGATTTCATTTCATGTTGTTAGAGTAGAAGGAGATGGCTAATTGTATGGTGATGCTAGTGAATGTTTAATAGGGACCTATATACTAGGCCACTAGCATCCTAGCGGCTTGTTAGGAAGCCTTGTGTGGTAATCTAGTCCAATTGCTTCTAAGTTCTACTTGCATATCATCTTTCCGCTTTTACTTCAAGTTGGGTTGGAAGATAGGTGTCAGTTTGAAAATCCTAAGAGTATCCCTTAGAATCATTGCACCAATGGAGGTAGCGCCGCTGGCAAGCTTTCATTTGGTTAGATCCCCGTCCATTTCCTAATTTCTCGATCCATAGGAGTAGTAGTAGAGCAATAAGCATTTAGTGGTAGGAGTAGTTGAAAGTGAAAGTGATCAAGGAGAAAAGAACAAGTCAAGCAAGCAAAGTACCACCAAGTTATCTTCGAATGAATAACGTAAGCTCGCCTATGTGATTACCAACAAATCACATCGATATGCTGAGTTAGTATCCATAGGTGTAAGGAACATTGGAGTTATTCTCATATCCTTATGAGTATTAACTTTTCAAGAGAGGGATTGAGTATTTGATATTCCCTATCAAGTATTCAATCGCTATATGTTATGTAGTGGTACAAAAACTGACATCAACAACTCATAGACAATAATTTGGTCTTCTTGCATAAATACCCCTCCTAGCACTTCCCTTGATGGATCCATTATAACTACAGATTGACCTTCTAGATTAGGTACTCTGAGCATTGGGGCAATAGCTAATTTCTCCTTTAGGTATTTGAAGGTTGTCTGGCATTTTTCAGTCCAAGTAAACTTCTTTCCTTTCCTCTATTGTGAGGTGATGGGATATGCGATTTTGGAGAAGTCTTTGACAACCTTCTTGTAAAATCCGGCTAAGCCCATAAAGCTCCTAACTTCTGACACATTCTTAGCTATTGGCCAATCTCTGATTGCTTTCTTGGCGAGATCTACAATTATTCCTCGAGCTGATATAATGTGCCCTAGATACTGAATTTCCTTTCGGTAAAAAGAGCACTTGGATAGTTTTCCATACAACCTATGTTCTCGTAGTCTTTGAAGGACTATCTCTAGACGTTTTTGGTGTTCGTCCTCATTTCGGGAGTAGATGAGAATGTCATCAATAAATACTAACAGGAATTTGTCCAAACTTGGAATATACTATTCATAAGGTTCAGGAATTCAACCTAGCGCTCTGATACCATATGTAACAAATGGTTTTTTATATCAAAATAAAGACGATCTATAAAGAGTTTTTCTCAACAAATTATTGAACAAATCATTGAATTCCTTTTCATGGGACATTAACTACTTTTAAGTAACAACGATTAACTTAAATAACCATGTTCAACTGAGATAACTATATCAATGATCAACTGAAATAACTAAAATAACAATTAACTGAAATAACTGTATCAATGATCAATTGTAATAACTATAATAACGATTAACTAAAATAACTGTATCAATGATCATCTGTAATAACTGGAATAACGATTAACTATCTTTCTCTACATACAAATAAAGTAAATGCTTAACATGAAAAGAAGAAGAACATACAAGTAATATCCGGTAAGTCTTTAATTGGTTGTGCAAGCCTCGGCTTTCGATAAGAGGAGAAGCATTGACTTAGGCTTGACTTCCCAACCTCGGACCATACTTATCCCTATACAATCTATTGAATTAGAAAGACCCTCCCTACCCTGGGATTGGGCTTGGGATACTTTTAGTTCAGCCACCTGAGCATTTCGGTGTTTAGAAAGTCCGTACAGTTATGAACGGACATGTCTAAATAACTGGCTCCACTGACATCAAGTGATCATAGATGGAAAACATGCCTTTAAACGACCTTGGCCAAGGTTTTCTGATGGGTTCATTGACCCAATCACCACCGCTCGACTTGACAACAGGGGAACAACAATATGGACAAGCATGAGCTATTAAATAAAATTATTTAGATTTATTGTATCATATCTGACTTTAATTCCATGCCATTGTAGATTCCGTCTCACCTCTTCACCTTTTCCATGGCTATATAGCTGGTGAGTCCTAGGTGCTCGGAATCTCGGAGCAATCGGCTCTGTCTATTGATTCTCAACTGAATTCATGAATATTATATGTTTCCATCTTTTCACAATCTGTGATTTGAAAGAATATGTTCTTTAAGACTTGCAGAAAATATCATTTGGTTTTGACTATCAATGGCATAAATAAATTACGATTCCATGTCATGGATACTTTACTATTATTTTTGATAAACAACTCCTTAAGAGGGTCTAATTGATGATACTTAAGCATGATGAATATACAACTGCTGCCTACTGCCATGGAATTCGGTATACAGTAGTAACTGATAATAAAATTCGTAACATTACTGGAGATTGATGGACCACATAACCTGATATAATTCTGGAAATGTTTGGAGCCCTGCCACACGCTAATGATTCAGTTCTTCCTCTGAATGATCTCCAGGCGCATTCACAATGTGATTTATAATCATGTCTTCAGCAAAGAAGAATAGTAACAAACATAATAGAGATTGGCAACGTTAAAAATGCGAAGGTTTCAGATGGTATTGTAGATATATCGGGTGGTAGAAAGGAAGTCGGAGATGAGAAAGAAGTTGGAAAGAGTGAATTGTAGATCCCCATCTCTCTCGACCTCATGATAAATAAAGGTTAAATGAGTCTTGAGCTTCCAAAAAGCCAAAAAATAAGAAGAAGAGTCTTGGTTCTTGGACGCCAACTAAAAATGCCAAGTATCATTTGATTTTCTAGCAAAAAGAATGAATAAAGATGGAAAAAGATTTAAAAGTTATAAATTGAAAATAATTATGATTTATATCTATCTACATGCACGTAGATATAATTATGGGGTGACATCATACTATTATAAAAGAAATAATAATATTATGGTCATTTTATTCTTATATCTATTGTGCATGTACATAGGTATTTGTTATAATTATGTGATGGAAAGGTCAATCAAAATCCTTTGAGATACGTATTATATTTTAATTAAATTATTTTATGTTTTAAAATGTTTACTTAATAGCTCATGCGGGTCCTTCAGTTGTATCCTAAAGTTCAAGTCGCTAGGTCCTTATGAAGGCAATTTAAGGTCATACCTGTCATCCTAATGATTGGATTAAGCTAATATCCCAATTCCGTTGATCCTGTTTAGCAATGCTTCCCCCCTTCATCTTCTCCTGCAATCACTCGTGGAACATTTCCACGATAATAACAAGTTCTATAATAATTTTCATATTAATATTTAAAAGAATTTAATTATTAACCATAATTCCAAAATCAAGCAACTGCTAAACAACACATGACAAATAATGGATAACGACCATCTTCATTAAACAGTTAATACAACGGATATAAATAACTACCTACTTCACATGATTATGAAAGAAAAATCTGTTCAATGTAAGGGCTATGAACAAATTTAAAATTAGGTCAAAATTTGGGATGTAACATGAGGTTTGGCGAGGTTTTACCTCATGCAATATCCCTTGAATGCTTACAAGTTTTCCTTGATCATCTAAACGTTCCACTATCTTGCTAAGACAGTGTACTTTAGCCTTGTACTCACTGAGCCAATTCATTCCCATGATGATATCATAGGACCCTAAAGTTGCTACATATAGATCTACAGACACTGCTCTACCCTAGCCTTTGTCCTGTTTGCATATTCAACAGTCCAAATTTTTGCCATAAATCCAGTTCTCTTAGGAAACCTACTCAACAATTGTGGGGAAAAAAAATTATGTTTCTCGTGTCGATTAATATAGAGATGGGATTACCATAAATCTTACTTGGAGTTTCTATAGGGCCCAATTGATGTTCAAATTGTCGATTGTCTAAGGTTGCATGGATCCTCTGCTGATACATAGCCTGTTGAGGAGGCAGTGGGGGTCGTGATTGCTGGTTGGTGTTAAACTTGCTGGGACATTGATTGGCATAGTGGTCCTCACCGCATGCAAACATCCTTTGGGTGGCCCCTTCTTTTTATTTCCTTTATTGCTGTCGTTGTTACTAGGGTTACCTTTAACCTCCTTTCCATTATTTCCCTTGAATTATGTTTTGTTGGGCTTGAAATTCTTAAATTTCTTTTTATGGGTTCCCGAAGCTGAATTATCAACATTCCAATAGATCTTCCTCTTGTTATCTCAGATGGAGTCATTCCTTTTAATTTTGTGCTCTTGACGACTGGCTCTCTCTCAAGCTTCCTCCATAGTTCGTGGAGCGAGGACATCTACAACTCCCCCAATCCTATTGTTTAAGCTCATAATTAACTTCCCTACTTTCAAATTTTTATCTTGCTAGTAAGGGGGAACGCATTTTAGTAAACAGGTGAACTTTTCCTAGTTACTATGCATAGTCAAATCTCCCTGCTTGAGATTCTAGAAATCTAATAGTTTTTGATCATAAGAGGTTTGGGGAAGCCATTGGTTTTTGAAAATGGAAACAATCCTTTCCCATTTGATCTCAATGGTTTTAATGTTAAGCTTAATTTTGGTGTTTCCCCACCAAGTAGTTGCTTCTTTAGAGAGATGGTATATCCCCCATACTGCTTTAGATGTATCAGAAAAACTCTTGATTTCAAAGTATTGGTCCATCTCAGTTAGCCATGCCTCGACATCTTCTCTAGACTCGGAGCCTAAGAACCTAGGAGGTTTAATCTTCTTAATATCATTAGATAGATCACTAACTATTTTCTGCTTGTTCTGTTTTTCATAGGGTGTTATTGAAGCTTGTTTTTCTTTATTGCTGAAGCTAGAGTTTCCAGGTTCTGTTCTTGGAGAAAGAAAGGTGTGAGTCTCCTCATGACCTCACCCAATCTGTGCTGCCATTTCATTTATTCTCTTTTCCATATTTTTCTAGTTTTCTTTGCATATCTTACAAAATCTGGATTAACAGATCCAAGGAGTTCTGGGGGTTGGCCCTGCTGGTTACCTTGTTCTCTATAGTGTTTCCATTGCTGACCATGTTTTAAGGTTATTTTTTTTTCTTGTTATGTACAATTGTTTCTAAAATCAATATCTTGCTCGTATTTGTTTACAATAAGTTTACAATCGCTTTAAAAGATTATATACAACAAAAGAGAAAAATAAAATGCCAATTGCAGATTTTATTGCTTTAACTAAGTTTGATTGTTGCAATTGCAACAACATTATCTACAAAAAATCCTCTCCCGAGGACATCAAAAATAATAATAAACTGGACACTCTATTCCTGGGTATTCTGTCCATTTACATCTTTGGGCTTGTCCGACCCCCTACATGGTTTATGATAAATTATAAGAGGATTAGTTTGCCTGGGGTTCCATGCCTCAATAAGTTTGTTTCTCATTATCACCTTTTTGGCTAGAGTCCACTTGACTCTCTCTTTCTTGATTCGCCACAATACTTACACTAAGTTTTCATTATCCTTGGGTATGAAACAATAGGAATAGTCATGTTTTGGCATGTTCTTAATCAAGTAGAAAAATATGGGATGTCGGGGTTTCTTGCGAGGTGTCATCTTGTTTTAACATCCAAATCTACATTTTCAATTTTTATGAGTTGTCTAAAAAGTGTGATGAGCCTAGGGTTTAGAGTTGAACCTGGCACTCTAATACCATATGTAACATGCTAAAAATCTGAAGTCTAAATAACCATTTAACTTTATGGAAGAGACATCTATCTTAACCAAATAAAAAGAGATACAGTTAAATCAGTTGTTCTACTCTTTCACATGAAGGAAAAATACGAGATAACTGTAATTTACATTTCCAGATAATTAGAAACTAACAACCATTGAACTACTAGATTCACATGACAGTCGGTTAATAACTACCATTTCATTTGCATTTCTAAACTAATTTCTTGACTCAGGAATTAATTCAAATGCATGAAAGAAACATATTTATCAAATTAAATGTGGAAAACATGAAAAGGTTACTAGAGAATATGCAATTGATGACCTTGAGTTGTGCAAGCCTTGACATTTGGAAGAGAGGAGAAGCATTCCCATGGGCTTAACCTCCCAACAGCAGACCCTTAGTATCCCCACACAATCTTTAATGAGAAGGGCCCTCACAATCTCCAGCAATTGAGCATCCCGGTGTGTTGACTAGTCAATTGATGAGGCTGTGGACACTAACCAATCAGCCTATCTCACAATTGCTAGCACTCCGATCTCTTGTGATCATGGTGGCGATCATGCCATTAACTACCTTGGCCAAGGATTTTGGATGGGCAACTTAAATGCCCGATCACCCATTGCTCGACTTGACAACAAAAATTTATACAAAGGATTTCCATGAGCTAACTTAACTACTGTACTTAATTGTTATTACTGATTTTATATTTTCTTTCATTAGAGGTTTATTCCCGCTTTCTCCTTGGATCTTGACCATGCTGTTCCTCTTTGTTAGAGTGGGGTTGGCATTGCACCAAAAGACCAATTGGTCAATGCCTGATACAACCACTCAACTTATAATAGACAGGAGGTGGTTAAACCCTTGTCACAAATCCCAAGGGGAGCGCTAACCATTTTTCCAACAATCTCCCCCTCAATGTTAGCTGAGGGTCTAAGGATTCAAACATGTGACCAAGCTTTGATACCACTTGTTGGAGTGGGGTTGCCGTTGCACCAAAAGACCAATCTGTCAATGGTTGATACAACCACCCAACTTATAATACACAAGAAGTGGTTAAACCCTTGCCACAAATCCTGAGGGGAGCGCTGACCATTTTTCCAACACTCTTTACTAAGGAGATTCATTATATGATATCTGATTCATGAGTTCTTATACATTTTCCATCCTTCATGCCAGTTCTGACCTATGGCATCATAAGAAAAAATTAGGCTTCATTCTGATTGTTATTTTACCATATAGAGTAGTATCCCATCTTTGTATGGGTCAGTACTCATGACAAAGAGCAATAAGTAATTTCGAATTAAAGGCTTATTACAGGCAAAGCATTTCGGTAATCAAAGGAATGCTTCCAATTAAACACAACCGATTCTGGATTTTCAAACAAATATATGGGTCGGCTCTGTGAAGCAAACAGCATAAATGGATTTCAAACATAAGCATAAAGACTGTATGTAAACGTAAATCATGACCTGTTTCAGTTGGCACGATTGAGTAATACAGATAGAGTACCCACCTGTTCTTCCAAACTTCCAAAAACGTTCAGGAGGAGTTACTGAATTGTTTCACAAGCTTCAACAAAACAGAGCACAACTGCCGATATCTATCACCCTCTTACTTGGGTTCAAACAGAGACAAATAAGCTTGAGCAAGAATGGATTCAGTGGTGCAAATTGCAGGAAAAATTTGGGCACCCAAGCAGGTGAGAGAGAGAGAGTATATAATACAGCAAGAGAGTGACCAAGATAGGTAAGGCTCGCCCGCGTACATGCTCAGTTACGCCAAGACACATTCGCACATCCTTTCAAATACAAATTTTAATAAAAGGAAGGACCATAGCTGATGCCATATAGGTAATGAGAAAAATAAAAGGGTGGCCACTCAAGGCAGTTAAATAAATAACAGAAAATCTTAACCAAAGTTCAAAATAAAAGAGCAAGGGTGGCAACAATATAATTGATCATGTCAAAGATCTAGAGGAGTGTGGAGGTTTATAATGAAGACTTTTGAATGTGTTGCAAGGTCTGGCACTCATGTTTTCCTCGTAAATTTCAGGTTTGGTGGTGAGTGCTATTGTTGAGTGTGGTTTGTGAACTACAGAATTCATTGTTGGTCGTGCAATTTCTTTGATCATGTTTAAAGGTCAGCCGAATGTGCATGACTCATTTGATATTGGATACGAGGAGCAATTAACTCTCTTTTGCTGGAATTTTCTCTTCACATTGGGGTTTTTCCTAGTTAGCCTTAGTGTTTAGTCACTTCCTTGCAAAGCTTTTGTATTTGTGAACATTTTCCCATCTTAGTTGAAGTTGAACTACCTGCACATCAAGTATATTAAATTTATGGATGAAAGAACACTGCAAAAAATATAACTCAGTTCTTTATGAGAAGTGACAAGTATGATATCCATTGTTGATGTGCTGTTTGGGAGTATCTTAACTCAGTTTATGGGTCGCAGAAATACTCATCTCTAGTATTTGGAAGGCCTGGAACAAGTTCTTTATTGTGTGCTAAAACTATTTCGGTCTGTTACGATTATATAGATCCCTTGAATCTTATTAGTAGAAGAGCATTGACCTGATGGTTGGTTCGGTCCAATTTGCAGAAAATTAAAAACAATTACATCCCTACCGTGTAAGATTATTAAATAGTCTCTATATGTTCATCGTTTTAGCTTGTCTAATCGCTAATTCAGGCTGCTGGAATTTCTGAGAGAAGCCACATGAAATAAATTTCGATAACATGACAGATGGCATAAAATGTGGCACCTTGCGGCAACCAATGGTTCATCTTTGATTTTTTTCTTTTTCAAAGATGAGTGCAATGTAAATATTTAATAAAGTAATACTTGAGCTGTTCTTTGGTTGCCAATGTTTCTATATATTGTGAGTATTTGTTGTGGATAAGTTTAGTGACTGTTTGAAAGCTTTATTTGAAGAAACATGACTTTTGGATGGAATTACTGTTTTTGGTTTTTAGCCGAGGTAATAGAGAATGAATTCAGGCCATCCTTCCAACTGGTTGTTAGTTTTAAAATTCTTTTAGTATGTTTTCTTAATACTCCGACTTACATTTTGTTTTGTGGTCACATTTTTGGATTTTCTGTAGGTTTTGGCCCGTACACACTTCTACAAGTCAAGCAAACTTGTCGCAAGAGGCTTAATCAAATTGAGAGTAGTAGCATATGCACGTGGAGGTGGGGACTTGATGGACCAACAGGTGGAACTAGATCGTCGTATGCTGGATTGGATTGTTGGTCTTGATACTGAAATGAATGAGCTTGTTGAAGGAAGTCATCTGTATAAGCCAATGGTATGATTTGGATGATTTTCTTTTAATGTGTTGAATCACCATTTATATGTATAGAATCTGAATTATTGTTTTCATATATTTATTGTTTGTATAATGAATTATTTTGTACCTAATTATATTTATTATTGAATTGAGTAGGTACCAATTGAAAGTGTTGTTCTCCCTGATGAGCAGAAGCAAACGATACTGAGGACAACTGATAATTTTGCAAAATTTAGGCAATATAGAAAAAACGCTGGTCTTGAAGATTTTATGACCTATGGAGCAGGACTTGTTATACTTCTTTGTGGGCCATCAGGAACTGGAAAGACAATGACTGTCAATGCTATTGCTCATCATCTAGGTGCATGTTATTCATACAATTATAATTATGTTATAAAAATATGTGAGTGGCCCCTGACATTCTATGGCTATCCGCAGGAAAACGTGTTCTTCTTGTAGATTTTCATTCACTTCAGTCAGTCTGTGGAGGAAATAGTCGTGATGATCATTCTGCTGATCTGCGTGGACTCTTCCGAGATGCTGATATGAATGATGCCATTATTTTCTTTGATGAATGTGAGGCTATTTTTGCACAGGTGGCATTTCCTACCTCAATGAAATAATTCAGTATATTTCACCATATTCATGTTATGTGTGGCAACTTGTTGAGCTTTACTATATTCATTTTCTTGCAACTTATACACAAATTTTCTTCCAGAGAGAACGCGGTGGTGATAAATTGCTAAATACACTTTTGACAGAGATGGAGCGATATGAAGGCATAATTATGCTGGCAACTAATCGACCTTTAGATCTTGATGAAGCCATGCATAGGCGTATCACGTATATCCCTTGTTACTGTAGATATGCTTGTTTAAATGATTTTACACTTCTTGCATTACAAATCTTTCCTTCTACAGGTTCCTGGGACTCTGTTATGTATGTTGTGCAGGATCATAGGTTACATTGTTTTGTTTCTTGTCTAATTTTAAGTCTCTTCAATTGAATTTTTCAGCCTTTTCCAAACTAGAAGGATTTTGAAAATCTAGATTATACTTCATTTACTCTTCCTTTTTGGCTCCTTGGGAATAGAGTAATATGGAATAAAGATCAGCTATCAGTATTCATAGCAATTTTTTTTTTTTAGTTTGGGTTTTCCTTTTCACATTGTTACACACGCATGTGTAGCCTCCAAAATCCCTATGTTTTGGGGACACATGGACTTGAATGGAATGTTGCCCAACCACACAATCACTGCCGCCGGGATGCTGCCAAGATGTTGGGGATGTCCCTTGGCCACCTTGGGGATGTTGAGAAATATCTCGTGGCCCTAGTTAGAAATTCCAATTGTTAACAATCTTCTTCTAAAAATGTGATAAGTTTATGAACATGACATTCATATTGAAACTATTTGTCTTTGTCATCTGGGGCTTCGCCCATTGACCCAAACTGCCACAAGGGGCATTACCCCCGACTCCGTTGGGGACTCTACCACATATTCCCCAAGGGGCACTTCCCCTTGACCCCAAATCTCCACCTACCACTGTTATTGTTAATGCAATCATTGCCATGTTTTTTATGCTCCTTAGTTTAAACTTCACTTAGTATGCGAAAGTTTCATTCTTATTCTTGGTTTGCTCCCAAAGTTTGAAAACTCTTCCCACAGTTGTTAATGTTCAAATCTCAATGTAATCATTGTCATGATTTAAGGTTTATTAGTTTAAACTTCACATAGTATGCCAAAGTTTCATTTACAATTCTTATGCTTATTCCTTATACATCTATTTCATAAATAATTTTTCAAGCACTATATGTATTTGTGCCACTCCCCTGCTGCTGTCCCCAAACTTAAGCGCTTGGTCCCCCATTCCCCCACTCCCGTGTCAAGAATTTCCTTAAAGCTATGCTTTTTTTGGTGAATTTTTAACCACTACTTTCTCAAAGTCCATATATATGTAGAAATAGATGTCACACATTGACTTCGATATAGGGTGTCAAGTCAGCTGTGGACAATTGGCAAGAATGTTCAATAAATTTTGATGTCCTCGTGACAACTGTAGATTGATGGTTTATTTGCTTATCCATGCACAAAATATATGTTGTAGCTCTTGAAGATTTAATAGATTGATTGTTAAATGGTTGTCAAATTTGAAATTTCCAAAGGTGCATGTTGTAGTTAAAAACATGTACTGTATGTGGAGTACAGATGTGTGAGTGAGTTTCACCAACCAGATCACACACAACGATACAAAATATGGAAACTTGCATCAGAGCGCCTCCCTGTTGCTGAGAACATTGATTGGGAGAAGATATCTTTAAGGTAATTTTTGTTATGGAAAATAGATTTGAGGATTATAGTAATGCTTATTTCATAGTTGATTTAACTTTTAACTGACCTATTTCATTTTCTTTGAGCCTCTTTTCTTAATTAGTATCTTATATGTATCTCTTACCATTTTCCAGGTATGAGTTGAGTGGAGGGTACATAAAAAATGCTTTGTTAAGCTCATTGCTTTTGGCTATTTCACGAGATAGCCACAACCCAAAAATGACTGAAGAGGATATTATATCAGGATGCCGGTCACAGATGCGTGGCAGCCTACAGGTATAATAAAAAATACTTGCCATCTAGATGGGCTTATGATTTGCTCATTAAATAGATAAAAATCTAAGTTCACCATATTTTTTTAGGCTCTCTTCATATGTTTCCTTTACATTAAAGACGATTAAGTTCAATTTCTGCTTCATGTTGTTTTTCTAAGCGTTGAAGATGAATATATCAAGTGACAACTTAGCCAAATAATTCTTTGAGATAAATAATATACGAGAGTCAATAAATACCTCAGATGAGACATCCACAGTACCTTCTTGAAATCAAAGTTGAAAGATGGTTTTATAAAATGAATTGCACCAAAAGGGATGGTAGAATAATCCCTGTTAACTTTATTTATCAACATAGTGATTGCTTATAAGTTTGCTTGAATTTTGTTTACTTTTCAGTATCTTCTACTGCCCCACTATCTTTTTATTACGAAGTAATTGGTAAATATTTGCTTGATATTAACAGTGACCGAGAGGTCAACATATACAAAAGAATGAAATGATGTTTCCTTAGGAAACAATCGTAAATAATAGAAACTTTCTATTCTAGCTGAAAGAAAACAAACAGTTATCTACAGCCTAACTAATTATTAGAAACATTCTAATATTTACATTAGATTACAAATAGATAATCATTAACTAATAATAGAAGCTATCTATTATCTTAACACCCTCCCTTAATGGTTAATCAATCCACAACACCATACAGTCTTCTGAATTTGACGAACTTATCAAGACCAAGAGGCTTGGTGGAATGTTTGCAATCTAATTTGTGGTAGGGACCTTCTGCAAGTCTATTGTTCCGTCTTCAACCAACTATCGTATGTAGTGACAATGAACATTCACATGCTTGGTTCATTCATAGAAGATTGGATTCTTTGCTAATTTGATAACACCTTTGTTATCAACAAAGAAAGTGGTCAGTCCTACTCGTGACATCTACATATCCTCGAGCATCTGATGAAGCCAAACAACTTCACAACCTACCTTAACTGCCGCTCTATATTCAACCTCTATAGAGGAGAGAGAAACTACCTGATGCTTCTTACCGGTCCATGTGATGATAGCGGATCCCAAATTGAACACATATCCGGAAGTTGACTTTTGTTATCGTCAACAGCGCTTGCCCAATCTGAATTTGTGAACCCACTAAGTGTAGGATCAGAACTCCAAGAGTAAAGAAGTCCATAATCTAAAGTTCCCTTCACATAACGAAGCACATGCTTTGCTGCCATCCAATGATCAACCTTGGGAGTTGTCATAAAGCTAGAGATGTAGTTGACTGCGAAGTTGATATCAGGCCTAGTAACAGAGATGTAGATGAGGTTGCCTATTAGTTGCTTGTATGTAGTATCATCAACAGGAGGAGGATTAAAGTTGGCTGATAACTTGAGACCTTTTTCCCTGGGTGTAGATGCAGGCTTGCAATCTTGCATATGGAATTTGTCTAATAGAGCCCTAGCATATTTGGATTGAGAGATGAATACACCAGAAGACTGTTGTCAAACCTCAACACCTATGCAATAATGCATGAGTCCAAGGTTAGTTATATCAAAAGACTAACATAAACTCTATTTGATTCCCTCAATCAAAGATGCCAAACTACTAGTAATGATCAAATCATCCACATAAATAACCAGAAGGATAATGTCACTGTTAGTAATTCTGATGTACAAATTTGAGTATGAAGAACTCCTCCAGAAGCCTTGATCACTGAGGTACTTATCAATTTTCATGTACTATGCCCGAGGGGCTTGTTTCAAGCCATAGAGAGCTTTCACTAATTTGAGAAGTTGATATTGTTTACTGGCAACCTTGAAACCAAGAGGTTGCGTCATTAGACCTCTTTGTGGAGATCACCATTCAGGAAAGCACTCTTGACATCTACTTGATGGACTTTCCAACCAAACTGGGCTGCCATGGCTAGGACTAATATGATTGAGCTCATCTTTGCAGTAGGAGCAAAGGTCTCCTCATAATCAATGCCTTGGTGCTAAGAAAAGCCCTTTCCAACTAAATGAGCTTTGTACTTATCCAAAGTACCATCAAATTTGTATTTTGATTTTGTAAACCCAATTGCAGCCAATGGGTTTCTTTCGTAGTGGAAGATTAGAAAGGACCTAAGTGTTGTTCTTCAACAAGCTCTGGTGTTCAGATGTCATGGCTTGTTCCCACTGTGGGATTCCTTTAGCCTCAGAATATGTACGAGGTTCAAACACATTGTGAATGTTGGCCATGAGAGCAAAGTTAACGGACTCTATAGATTCTCTTTTTCTGAGCAATTCTCTCATCAATGAGCTCATCATCATGAAGATCAACAAGTGCCTTAGCTCACTACTTAGGTCGGAGAGGAGAATGATCAACATTAGTATCAGGAGATGCTTAACAATTAGGTTTCTCATCAGAAGAATCTGGATCAAACTCAGGTGTAGCATCTACAAATCTGGGTGATTTTGTAGGAGAAGCTAGAGGTGTCTGTACAGGGATCACTGGTATAACTGGAGCTTCAGGAGTTGTTGGAGCCCTCCCATCAGGTGGACCTAATGGAAGCCTAACTTCCAAATAATGAGCTTTCATAGGCTGGAGTGTTGTATCAGGAACAGGAGAAATAGACATGAATGGTCCTCGTTGCTCATCAAAGACTACATCACGACAGTACAGGAGATGAGATGTCTTAGTGTCGATTAAGCGGTAGGCTTTGTGAAGACTGCTATATCCAGCAAGCATGAGTTTATAACTCTTGGCATCCAACTTGGTGCAAGATGCATCAAGGATCCAAACAAAGCCGAGAGAGCCAAAAGCCTTTAGATGACTAATTCGAGGCTTGCGACTTGACAAGGCCTCTTTTGGAGTTTTACCTTTAATTGCCACTGTGGGTGATTGGTTCAAAAGATAAACTGTAGTGTTAATTGCTTCTGCCCAAAACTTCTTTGGAATATGTCTATGTTTGAGCATGGATCGAGCCATCTCGTTGATTGTTTTGTTTTGACATTCAACTACACTATTCTGTTGTGGTGTGTGGGGTGTTGTTAACTAGCATTTAATGCCATGAGTATCCAAGAAGCTAGAGAATGTATTAGAACAAAACCCCTCCCCATTGTTTGATCTAAGAGTAATAATAGATTTTCCAGACTCTTTTTAACTAAAGGTTTAAACTTTTGAAATAAAGGAAATGCATCTGATTTCCTTTTAAGAAAATATTCCCATATTTTTCTATTGAAATCATCAACAAACAACAAAAAAACCTGGAACCAAGATTAGGAGTGGTCATAGGGCTGGAAATATTGGCATAAACAAGTTGAAGTACCTGAGAAGCTCGCCGTGAATCGCCACTGGCGAAAGGTGTGTGATGTTGCTTCTTAACTTGGCATGCATCACAAACTCCAAGTTGCTGAGTTGGAATCTTTGACAAACCGTGGACAAGCTCTTCCTGAGCAAACTGAGAGAAATAATGCTCATTTAAGTGCCCATACCACTGATGCCAAAGTGTGCTAACAAAAGACTGTTGAGCAGCCATAGCTAAGTCCCGAGAATCATCAGAATCAATAAGTCAGAAAATACCATAATCCTCAAGATGCACTGCAACAATAGATTGAGTTGCCCTAATAGTGATGGTACACTGATGTGAACTGAAGGTGACAGTCAAATGTTGCAACAATTGACTGATTGAGACTAGATTTAGTTCCATCCCTAGAATGTAGTAGACATCGAGGAAAATGAGATTCCTCCCAGTAGCCTGAATGTGAATGTTGCCTTTTCTGACAATGGTGTACTCTTCTCTGCCACCAAAAATAACAAAATCTGAATAAGGTTGGTAGTTAGTGAACTGGTCTCTGTGGTGGGTGAAATGACAACAGACACTTGAATCAATGTACTAGGCAGATGACTTTACATGATATTCATTTTGCTCAGTATGCTTTGCACTGTTTGCTTTGGGCTACGAACCAGATTGCTTAGATTGTGCAACTAAGCATTTCCAACATTCAACTTTCATGTGACCAAACTTGTGGCAATAGTTGCAGTGAATTTTCTTCTTCCAAGAGCTTTGGAAGTTGGACCAGAAGATTTCTGTTGAAACTTGCCTTTATCCTTCTGAAAGGATTTAGCAACAAAGGCTTGCTTTGTGGAGGTGGAGATGGAATTGCTATCGAACTGTTGTTTCCATTGATCTTGCTGAAGCAGAAGTGTGCAGAGATCTGTGAACTTCAGATTAACGCCAGTAGAAGTGATGTTGAGAGTCTCGATAAAATACTCATAGGACTTGGGCAAACTTTTGAGGGTTAGGACCACAATGTTCTCTTCTTCCATCTTGTGTCCTGTTGGTTCCCAAAACCGCAGATTGGAATCCTACGAGCCTTACCTGCTCGATGTTGGGATGTCCAACTGGTTAAGGCCAACTTGACGGGATCAATCAATGTGATCCAAATCCCCTGCGCTTTCGGCTCTGCAAAACCGAGGCGGGTGTACGTAATCCTGGACAAAACGCTTAGGTCCAAGACACTTAAAACAAATAAATTAGAAAGCGAATGCAATGAAAGCTTTCAAAATGGCAAGAATTATAGAAAGCTTTAAGATTGCAAATTGTAAATTAAAATTAAAAGTAAATAATTGTATGAATGTTTTTTAAATAAAAGTGATTATTACAGATGATTGCAACAAATGAATATATTAATTCTTCAATGGAAAGAAATGAAACAGTTGCCAGCATATGGATTATGAATCAGGAGTAAAAGACCAGTGCCTAATTAAACGGGCAATCAGAGTCAACATTATAAGTTGAGACGTACAACTTTATAAAGTTTAATATATTTAACTATAAATAATTCTAATAATTTTGACACGACGGATCAATTATGTAAACGCAATTTAAACTAGTCTAAAATGCACTTTAACTTTTGCAGAGACAAATTAGACATAAATACAGAAACAATTAAATATTCCACAATATTTATGTTTATCAAATTTAAAATGTCATAATGACCTAGTCCACTTATCCGAATATAAATATATTTATAGAAAATAATAAAAAACATTTATAAAGGACACAATTTAATAAAAAATCAAAACTCTAATGCAAATCAATTAAATAAGTACTCCTCACAGATTGTGCTGGGAATTTACTCAATAATTCAAATCCACGAGCTTTGTTCAATCACTCATTCCTTTGCCGATAAAAAATATAATATATCAATGTGCATACAATATGTAAATTTTTTAAAATATGAATATGTATGAAAATTGTCCCTCTTTTGATTTGTACATCTTGTATTTATTAGTGTGAAGAGGTATTAACCGAAAGGTTGTGCCTTTATGAAAAGTCACGTTTTAATCCAACGCCTCTTCACCTTAATTAAATATTTAACATAAGCTTGCAATTTGCAAGATTTACTTCTAAAAGTTATCTTTGTTGCCAGTCGTGCCAATGACTCATACAAATTATGAGTTATATGGAGTGAATTGCTATGTCCATAGATTTTCCTCACATACACGCTCTTCTTCTTCCGCACAAGCCTCACACACGAACTCCACACATACACATACCTTCTGCGGATGTTCCAGGCATACCCTCCTACACGCGAAATTCCTGATCTTTATCCCCTTCCGTTCTTCTTCACCCGCTTGAGCGCTCTTGATATAAGATTTCCTATCGCGCACCTGAATGCTTCAGATTTCTTCAGATTTCGATATGGATGGAATAGGGACTACTACGTTTCTTCATAAATCTCTGACTCGATTCCTTTGAGAGTATTTAATATGGTAATTGCTTGATTAAAAATCTATTCGTGGGATGCCCTAGCATACATTTTCTGCCATCTTACTTCTTACTGGCACGTTTCATTAGTTTCACAGCCTTACATTAATTCCAAATATCCAAATCCTTTTCTCCTCCTCATAAACCTGCAATAAAGCACAAACTTACATTAGATATGAATAATCTGGAAGTGATTAACATTAGGAAGTATCAAAACTCGCTGCCCAGGCAAAAATGTCAAACGCACGGTAACAGACTCCCACATATCGCAAAAATGAATGCTATAAGTTCTAAGCATATTGAGAGACAATATTAGCTATATAATGATGGAATTAAATTGATTGTTCATAGCCATTTCTGTCAACCATCTGATGGATAAAATCTCAAAATTCTCACAACCCCTCCTGATCCAAAAAATATATTTGATGCTTCACCAACCCGCTGTTCTAGAAATGCATATACTATTTTGAAAGAGGCAAGGAATTTCTCAGCTTGTCTCTTCCAAGGACCAAATCCAAAGTCAGAAACAACCTGACCAGTTGACCTCCACTGCGGGTTCACTATAAGAACAGGCCTCTTTTCAGAATCCTTAGCAAATGATTTAATCTGTTTCAGTGTATCTGATATGGGAAACACTATAGCAGCCACTGAATTATTTGTAGGATACAAAACAGCCATGGGATCCATCTCACTTTCAAATTCTCCGAAGGGTTTTGACAGTATTTTGGAACTTCCTTCTGTCACCTGTAAACCTTGAAGAATTGATGTCACAACTCTGGAGCAAGCATTGAATTCCTCTCTTATACCACATGGATAGTCTTGTGTTACATTATATGGTTGTATCATCTTCAGGCGCCTTCATAACTCTCCAGTCCTATCTTCTTTGCTGTGATGTTTAACTTTAGTTCCTTCCTTTTTTAATTGTATTTATATTATGTATAAATCCACTCAACTCTGTTTTTTTACAGCCTCCTAATTGCAAATATTTTCCATCATTCACAAATACTGGTTAGAATGTTATATAATCACATAGAATCCTAGGACTTTCAGTATGCTTGTTATTCCTTTTGCTACAAATGTATATACAGGAATCATAAAAACAAGAATCTGCATGTGCAAAATTCATTGCCAATTGTCACAGTATATGACTGTTGCTCCTCCATTGAAGGCACGCACTGGGTGTCTAAATCCTGTTTAAATTTGTCATTGTATGACCTCTGACAACTTCATTATAAACATCCAGCATTACATACATACTTTTCTCCATCTAATCAATATCTTGGAACAATTAACCAATCCTGATATAATACAATCAATATGCAATTCCTCAAACCGAAGGTGATGGCTGGAAAGAATCAATACTGTTAATGATTTCCAGAACACTGAAGGAATACTGAAACAGATGGAAGGACAATCATCTCTGTTATATAACTTGAGATACCCATTGAAATGACTTTCTCAGGCATCCTCTAGTTCTCTAGACTGTTAATTCTGTCCTCACGAATACATTCTCAATCTAATCCTTATTATGAATGCAACGATGTCTGATAGAACAGCCCTCAAGTTCGGTAAACAGGAGGCCAAATGTAATTTTGGTCCACTTCCAACGGATTGGCCATACAACATCAAGTCTCATGTCTTATTCTGCAGTCTCTCTTCAATCAGTGGTATGTTGCTTCTATGTCAGCATATGTACCAAATTCAGTTGCCTTTCCAGAAGAAGCTCCATATCCTGAGTAAGCAAAATTCATTACATTGGCTCGTAAATGAGCTCACAGCTTCTTGTTGTATTCTGTAAATCTTATGGTCAAGGTTATTTTATTTTAAAATGCAACCCTGCAAAGTCTTATAGAATGAAAGCTTTTTCATATAGGAGGTCACATATGAGTTCTGTCGTAGGCTTATCAACTGATTTTCCACTTGTCACCACCCATCATTTTATAGAAACATAAAAATGTGGTCTGTATTTCATTCGATAAACTGACATCATATGTTTTAGCCATATTATCTACCATTCTTTTCTGATTATACAGCACACTGGATCTGTAGTGGACATGCCTCCAAAGTTTATAATCCCATGCAACTGCATATTCGTGTATCTTATCAATTCTAAGAGAATCTGCTGTAAAATTTTCAACTCATTCCTCTTCAAATTGAAGACCTTTGGAATTCAGAATGGTGGGATCATGTTTAACAATGAAGATTTACACATCACACATGAAGATCCTCCCTTTGTCATGGTATTTTGAGCTCTAAATTTTGCCAAAATTAAGAGTCCCAACATGTCCAATGGCAAGAAATTGATCACGAATTTCTTGAATCCTATTCAGGTGTTCCTGGAGCAATTTCTGCTCATCCATGACAATAGAAAACATAGTGTTCTTGAGAAAGAAGGCTCTTCTTTTGTCTAATGTGTAATGGACTTTCTTCAGATGCTTCCATATCTCAGCAGTTGTTATGCTAGATGGAATCTAAGAGAGCTGATCATCAGCTACAGACAATTTTAGAAGCTTCACTGCCTCTTGATTATTGAGATCTCATGTATCCTGATCAATACTAGTTGCAATCGACACTTTGTAACACCCAAAACAATTTGATTAGTATTCCAATATTCAAAGATTGCTAGTATTTGCTACTTCCATGTGCTATAATTCCAACCATTGAAGTTTGAATTGCTCTCGAGCATAATATTAGTCAGAGATGCCATAGCACGTTTTTTAGTGAAAATCTATAAAGGCACGTACTTCAAGGCAAAAAGATGGAAGACCCAAAAAAAATGAAACGATACCCAAAAGAGAGCTCAAGAAACTCAATAAGAATGTGTTGTTGGTTTTCGGATTTGCTGGCTCAGAATTTGAGGCACCCAGAAAAATCTGACGACAACCTAGTTGAGCTCTTCGAAAACCCACCAATAATTTGCAATCAACAAAAAATTGAGTAAAAAGTTAAGGTTTTCGAACGAAACCGTAGTTAGTGGTTATGAAGGCAAAAAGTTGCAAAACAATGGGGATTTTAGGTAGTAGGCAGCCAATTTTCTTCGCACAAAAAGGGGTTACTTGTAGAGACGTCACAAGAGATCTGGATTTTGACACCAAAAAATGGCATTCCAAGTGCTTGTTTGGAAAAAAACGGCAGCAAGAAACTAGCTCGCGATTTGGAGTTTGTAACAAAAACAACACGCAAATGCAACCTTTTTTGGTGTTTGAGATCAGACAAAAAAAAAGACGCCCCTAAAAACATATGCGAGTAAAAGAAACGACTCAAAAATTTGGATTTTCAGATGGTTGCCACAATTTTCCAGATCACGATTTGTAGAAAAACCAGTGTAACACGGGGACGCGTCCCCCCTCAAAAAGGGCCTTTTTGGAGACGGGGACGTCCCCAGGACGGGGGGACGGCGTCTCGGCGTTTCGGGCGGCGCCACTTAGAGCGCCACCGCCATCGGAGACGGCGAGACGGCTAGAGGTCTTCGAGACGGGGGAGATGTCTCCGAGACAGCTAGAGGTCTCCGAGTGTGGGGGTGCGGGGGGACGCCAAGGAGTCTCCTTCATTGAGGGGGGACGTCAAGAAGTCTCCTTCATTGTGGGGGGACGCCAAGGAGTCTCCATTGATTTGACATTTTGATTTGGACTCTAGGAGACTTGTAGTTTTTGTTTGCATTATATACTTATTTTGATATCATGATTCATGGCACATGATACTTATTGTAATCATCTTTATGTCATGACTCATATGATCATTGATTACTATTAGATAGTAGAATCTAGATACTCATACTATTGATTTGAAGGCTGATATATAGAGTTTAGACTAATATTTATTATTTGCTGATGTTCAATGTTTACTGTTCATTGTTTGTTTGCCATTTGATCATGAATCATGATATTCCAGTTGATATGGTATATGCTATACCATATGTATAGTATATATACCCCTACTTCTGCCACCCCCCCATCCCCCGCCGCCGTCCCCCCGCCGTCCCCCTGCCGTCCCCAAATCAAGGCCCCTCTGTCCCCCCGTCTCGGAAACTTGTCCCCCTGTCCCCCCGTCCCCCCGTCTCCCAGGGCGGTGTAACTATGAGAAAAACCAACCCAGACAAGTTGTGATTTTTACCAAACGAGAAAACATGAATATTGATGGTAAATATTCTCTCAAACAAACTCAGTTCGAAGCAAATAATTTCAGAAAAATAATTTCAAAAATAGGGTCTGATAATTTTAGAAAAGAAATTATGATTTTTGATTTTTTTAAAAGAAGTGGCTTTGATACCATATTACGAAGTAATTGGTAAATATTTGTTTCATATTAATAGTGACCGAGAGGTCAATATATACAAAAGAATGAAATGATGTTTCCTTAGGAAACGATCGTAAAGAATAGGAACTTTCTATTCAAGTTGAAAGAAAACAAACAATTATCTACAGCCAAATTAAATATTAGAAACATTCAAAATCTACAATAGATTACAAATAGATAACCATTAACTAATAATAGAAGCTTTTGATTATTGTAATACTTTTTCTGTAGAATTGCATGTTTCCAACAAGGGTCCTTTCTAATTGGGCTCAAAATCAGAACAATTTATAAATTTGAAGTAGGCTGCAATAACAAGTAAACATAAATAAAACTAATACCTGGATGGAATAGGTAATAAAAACAGTGAAAAGAAAACAGTTAGGGCTTGCAACTAAATTATTGATAAAAAATGAAAAAAAGCTTAAGGTTTTTGTTTAAAAAATGAACAAATAAGAGAAAAACTCACAAATAATGAGAGCTCTTCATTTTTCCTTGTTTTTGTTTCTTGTTCCATGAGGCTAAAATGAAAAACAACGAACAAATGTAGATGACATGTGAAATGGAAAAAAAAAGATTGAAAATGGGAAAACATCTCTTCAAATTAGTTTTATCTTGATGGTGTGCTGCTGAAAATTAATGGTGAACCCTTCCAAATGCATATAGGTTCTTTCAGATGCATGGAAAACTACTACATATTGATCCATGCCATTCACTAATGTTTTCTTTAATGGATTGCGTCTTGCTTTAATATTATTTTTTCTTTCTGCGTGTGGTTGCAAATAATATGGATATCTTTCAAGAGTGCTAGAGGATGTTTAAGAGTTTTTATTTATTTAAATATTTTTTTTTTTCAAATTTTCACATTTTCTTATCTGCAACGTGATAGCTGAGCTTACCAGTGACACTTGTTGGGTGGATGTTTTGCAACTGACAGTTTTGGGTAAAATCCAGTTGCAAAATAAGATGATCAGCCACAATGTGTGAGACCAAGTCTCTCCTACCTTAAAGGTAAGATTCGCCCTTCTCACCGTTCCTTGGATCAACTCAAGATAAGCAAGAAGATGAGAGATTTTGTAAGGGGTGTTATCAATATTCTATCCTCTTAGCTTTCAGGAAAGAATCCACTTACCCGCGGAGTGAGTAATGGGCAAGATGAAACCTCAAACTACACTTCTATCTAAAGTTGTAAACGGTGATATCGATAAACCAACACTAACTCAAAGGCTAGTTGAAAGTGTACCAGTTTGGCCCGAAGTCTTGTTTTAACCTATTCTATAAGAATAACCTCTACCATTGGGACACAAAGACTTCCAGAAGTAGGGAATTCTAACTATTTTTCGTGAATTTGAGATGGTAATACAAGCTATAGTCAAAGCTCCTAGTCTACGTATTACCAGAACCACTCCTAGTCAAATGAATGAATGAATAAAAGATTTTTAATGATGTTCACGAGGCCATAAGCCTAAGGGACCCACATAGAACTCCTAGTCAGTTTGATGTGATTTCTCCAGCCTGTCTCTTTTGTTGTGAATCTACATAAGTAAAATGACCCCCTTGAGGAATTTGGGTCCTTCGAAAAGGTCTTTTATGTTGTTCACTTTTAACATTTCTTTGTGTTGGCTGCGAATGTCTTTGTATGCTATACAATTCTTCAGATAGTGCCATTTTGTTTCCACCACACCCTCATCGCAAAATCTACAAATTCTGTCCTTCCACTCTTCCTTAGGGACCTTCCATCTACCAGTTTCACATCTCAAATGGTAGGAACCATATCTCAATTGAGCGATTAGGATTTTTGCCTTTACTTTGATCTTGGCTCCTAAATATTCTTTTTTGTCATGTTCGCATGTGGGATTAAATTCTTTGACATAATAGGTTTTTTTTCTACCTAATTGGTTCACCCACATGACAGATCTGACTTTTCCTGCGACCCATTTTTTAATTTCAGAATTGTTTTCCGGGCATTCTTGGTAGTCAATGTTCCACTTATTGAACCATTTATAGTTTTGTTTCTTCCATGTCTTCTTCCAACGAGCCAGTTCTCCGTCAACCTCCCCACTAGGCCAGCAATGTGCATCCGTTTTACTCACCTTCTTTAGATAGCTCAGCAATCTAACAATTGCCGAGGCCTCCACCAGGAACATGCCTGCCTCCACTAAAATAATCTCGTATGGGACTGTGGATTTGATTTTGAGATTAATTGTGATGAAGTGTTTCTCAATCCTTTCAATTTGTCGCCATTTATGGTTAGATACGCTGCTCCCCCATACCTTGCTGCCATATAAAATAATTGGTATCACCAGCAACCCAAAGAGGGTTTTCTTAGTCTTCCAATCCCATAACTTTGCTGTCCTACACGTGTTTTGAAGAAGATAAGATGCCTTCCATCCCCCTTGTATCCTTTTTGATCTGCATGTTTCCCAACTTAAATCACTATGCTCTATTATTGAACACACAATAGTAACATGAGTCAAAGACAATAGGCACAAATTACAGTCAAAGCTTCCAATTTACTCTATCACAATTGCTTTTAGTCAAAACTTCGAATCCAATTGCTTCTTTTATTCACTTTTCTCCCAAATTCCTACTACACAATCAAGGTTATGCTTGCACAAATGTGGCAAAGCTTTCTTGCATACAACAACAGATGATTTTTACAATGAGGGAGCACTCCTTTATATAGGCACAAGAGTTGAGAAAAAGATGGAGGAAAAAGTGGGAGCAACTTGATCAACTTTGACCCGGTCTAACTAAATTTTTTTTTTATTGGATTACATGCAACTGCACATGCAACTTGCATTACATGTAATTACATGTTTTCATGTAATACATCCTCTTCAATTACAAAGATGAAAGAAGAAGAATAAGAAAGACGGAAAAGAATTGAAACAATCATAGGGATTGTCCTGAAAGGCTTTGTACTTGGCGATGTGATCCCTGATGATCATAGGATTGGGAGTTTTTGTATTTTGTGCCATTGCATTCACCTTGATAACCATGGTGTTGCGTCTTTTGCTAACCTCTAACTTTCTTTGATGAATTGTCCGTTGTCATTTGAAAACTTGGTGTGATCAAACTTTTTTTTGTTCAAGTTGTCGTGAATTCTCCTTTGTAGATTGGCACATTCTAGATTCTCTGACACTTTGAAAACCTTCTTGGTGATATCCGGATGTAAACTCAATAGAACTTTCCATCAACACCTTTAACCTTTTTTTTTTTGAAGTAAAGTACTTGGCACATGGGAATGCGTGCAAATGACAACTTTTGACTTTAAAAGTCTGACCTTTAGTCAAAAATGGATTCTTTGGATGTCATTACATGTAAAGTGAATTACATGTAAATACAACATGTAATGAGGAATGGGAAATGAGATGACATCCGGATGCAAATGGAGAATGAGCTTACATGTAAGTGCGTATGAAGGATGAGATGAAATATATAATGACAAAGGAAGTGAAATGACATGTATTTGCTTATGGAGGTGTAAGTGCATATGCAAGAAACAAATGTAATGTAACTTGAGGCAAAGTGAACTTTATAGTCATCTTGGTGGAAAAGTGAAGTCAAAGTACATGGGAAAACATGCACATGACATTTTTGACCTTTTAAAGAGTGTCTTTAAGTCAAAAACAGGTTTTAGAGATGCATTACATTTAAGACTTGATGTAATCATGTTGTGTGAGTGGATGTGAAAAGTGAGATGAGTAGAAATGGAAATGGAAAATGAGATTACATGTATATGTGGGTGATGGATGAGAAAACATGTAATCGCATGTGAAGAATGAGATGTGAAGTGTTTGTTTACCGTATGGGGTAAACGGTTTATTAATGCATACAAACAGTAAACAAGAACATGTAACAACAGTACTCCTTTTATTATTTGCATAAATGCCAAAGAGATTATAGTTCTCACAATGATGATTACAACCATGATCCAAAGTTGTACATATACCATCCCGAAGAACCTTCCCGAAGGGGCCTGTCGGCTACATAACAATTACCGATGACATCAACCCGTCGGCTACTCAATATTTACTAACGACATCATCCCTCCCAAAAGAAAAAGTTGTCTTCGGACAACAATTACAAAATATCTAAGACAAATTAACAAAACGAAATACATTAACTGGCTAACTGCAACAAGATAGATCTGTTTCTGTCACACCACTTTCACATTCGTCCCGAGCCTGCACCAAATAGGTCTACAAACCACGTTGCATCTGTAGCCTCTGCTAACACAATACTGTCTCCTGACCTTGATAGCCACCCATGTTGCTTTCTCTGCTTCCAACTCTTGGGTACCCTGAGCCAAGTGTCGCTGTACTGCCTTCAACTGGATGATCAGCTCCTCTCGAGCTCTCTATGCATCCACCAAGACAGACTCATGCCCAACACCTACTTCGAGTGCCTCAAAATGTATCACCCCTCTCGAAAGGCCTGCTCCATTGGTCTTTCCACCTCTGGTACACAGACACTATGCCTGCAGTAGCTCTAGGTCTCATCAACTGGTCACACTTCCCACGACTGATAATTGCACTGACTGGGGGTCTAGGGGATAGAGCCCTCGCGGGGTTCTGGGGCAGAGCCCCAGGCATTGAGGGGCAGCGCCCCTGCTGTCAAGACCAAATTAGCACTCTCAAAGCCACACAAAAGTCCATGGAACACACCATTTTTGTGATTTTCCTTTGATCCCACATTCTTTCTGCAAACCACTTGCGTTTTCTACCTGTTTATGTCATTCCCTTCCTTTCAGCATCATACATTATTCATTTTGAGCATTTTTGATTTGTCATCATTTTTTTTTTAATGCTCCTACCTCTTTCTTTCTATTGGGTCAGGTTAGTTATTTCTTTGTACACAAATTTTTTTTCCTCCTTCCCTGGCGTCCATACAACTCCGTACGACCCTCCTACAAGCTTTATAAACGGCCTTTGGCTTCTGTTGTACTTATCGATTCTTCTTGTAATTGCCCAATAGTGAAACGTACGGCCTTATTTGCTCCACTGGATTAGTTGCCTGCCAAAGTATTTCTCATTGGCCGTACGGAAAGAATAGAAGTGCAATCACCGTACTGGAAGCATGACGTACAAACAATGTGAAGACATTTAGAAAACCGTACGGAGCATATACGAGCCAGGAATGGCGTATGGTTTTGTTGCAAGGAATTGTTGTACGAAATGTTAAACCCAGAGCAGAGTTTTGCGTACACGGTGGCCAGAGGAGGAGCCGTACGGAAAACACCGTACGGGCACAACACAGCTCAACCCAAAACACTTAAAACGTTGTATGGTGGTTTCTCTACTTCCAATTACTGTACGACAACCAACATATAAAATAAAATTGCCATACGAACTTTTAATTTCACTGTACGGTCTTCATAGTGCTTCCACTGTACGATAGTGAAAGATCACCTAGTAGACACCGTACGGGGATCTTAAAACTCTACTGGTTTTTTTTGTTTTTTTTTCTTGATTTTTTTCCACGTTATTTTTTCAATTTTTTTTTTGGTTAAAATTTTACTACTCCTCGCTATTCGCTGACAACGGAATAGGTCGCACATGATACATTTTCAACTTCAAACCGTTCACCGTTTCCGGAATTTCCTGCCCATCTAGCGTACATAACTTTATTGCTCTGTTGTCACCTACTCCCGGATCTTGTATGGTCCTACCGATTTGACTTTGAACTTTCTAGGTTTGATTTCATTCCGTCAGTTATACTTCAACACTAATTGGCTCGGTTGAAACTTACTTAATTTTAAGTGTTTATCATGCCATGTTTTGCACTTATTCTGTGTCACCTCCGTGGCCCATTGTGCCTGCAATCGTCACTCATCAAGTTTATTTAAGTTACATGATCTCTCCCTCAGGTTTTCCACATCGCCTAGTTTGTTCTCGACACTCGGTATCATGAATTCCGTCGGCTGCCACTCCTTGCCGTCAATAACTATATTCTTGATTTTAGAACCTTCACTTCGTACTGCTGAAGCGTTTATTAAACCCTTCCTCTTTGTTTCCTATGCAAACCGTATGATGTTTTTTCATTGCTGCCAACACCTTTCTACTATATCCGTGGTTCGACGTAAAATTTTCTTTCTGCGCTGTCTGTTTATTGTATATCGTACGCTGAAATCTTTCCTTTTTCTGGGTTTGTACTGTATGTTCTTCCCTTCAGCTTTAGTCCTAACTGCCTTTACTTCTTCGACTTCTCTATATTCCTTCGGACATTCATTTCCCTCTTCTTTCTCACCTTCATCGACCCTTAACATATTACAGTTCAGAAAGAGCTCGTAATCCTCCATCTGCCAGTGGAAAAGGCCATTCACTGAATCCAAATCATCGTCTGTCGATCCACCTTCCAAATGTAGGACTCCTTCCTTATGGGATTCCAATCGTTGCTTTCCTTCATCCTCTTCTTCGGAATCAAATGATACGGCTTCTTCGCCCACCATTTGTGTGTAAATCAATAATGAATTTTTGTCCTTTGCTCTTCATTGATAGTATATTCTTCTTCCAATCATGCTTAACCTTTGCTTGTACAAGCCATCCCTAGCCCAAATGGCGTCATATGCTCTCCTCTTCAGCGGGATGACGACGAAATCGAGTAGGAGCAACTGTGTTCCAATAGTTACTAGTTGTGCCATCAGGATTCCCAACGGTTTGATCCCGTGCTGGTCTGCCATGAGCAATTGGAATGTAAGTGGTTACAACGTCGGCTGTCCCAACTTCTTCCAGGTATCTTCTGGTAGGACGTTTACTCTTGAACCTCTGTCCACAATTGTGTCTGGAAGGACCGTTCCTAATATACCCATCTTGACAACAGCCAGATGCCATCTGGATGTGAGGGCTAATAGCATTGGGTCCGTTGCACTTGCTTCGCTTTCCTTCTCCCTTCCGTTTGTTGTACTTGCTCCACTTTCCTTCTCCCTTCCATGTTCTCTTGGTAATTTAGCAGTCGGGGCTATGTTCGTGAGTGCTTTCCATAGTTGAGGCATTGTGAGGATCAAATCATTTAACTTGACTAGTATTTCAGTTTGTAATATCTGTCGTATGATGTTTTGTTCTACGTAGTTCCTCGTTGAGATACCGATAGTGTCTTTCAGTTGTGATTTCTCTGCTTGTGTTGCTTTCTCAATTTCCGCCCGCGCTACTTCCAATCTATTCTTTTCTTCCTTTGAGTCTTGGTATAGTTTTGCTTGTTTATGGGTGATTGCCAAGACTTCTTCGTCCGTGCCGATGCTGATCAAATTCACTCTTGATTTCGGGCACTTAGCATCTTCATGATCTCTAGGACCGCACCATCTGCATAACAACTTTGGTGTGTTTGTTGATGTACAGTTCCGTGCATAGTGGCCCCACAAATTGCATTCTCGGCATTGAACCATTGGGCAAACCATTCGCATCGTATTGAATTCGGTTGCGACCCCCATTATTATTGTTAGTATTGTTATTGGTATTGTTGTTTTGCCCTCTTCTATTATTTCTATACCCACCCGAAGTGGCACCATCATTGCTGGTGTTTCCGTTCCCTCCTGACGCGGAAGCCTCTTGTGTCAGGAGTACTTGTTGATGCCCTCTTGTTTTCATATTGAAGGGGCATTCTTTTGTGGAATGTCTCATAATTTGACAGATCTCACAGAACTGGTTCTTTAGACAGGATCCCTTCGTGTGACCTTCTGTCTTGCATTCTGTGCACCATCGCTCGTTTCCCTTTGTCTCTTTTTGCATATTTTTAAATTCCTTCATCATTTTGATCATATCCTTTCGGAGAGCTTGAACCTTCTTGCTGCCCTTTTCGTCACCACTGCTATCTTCTTCCGAAGATGCGTCATCTAAGTCAGATGAGCTACTTTTCTTTTTTTTCGTTTTCTGTTCACTTTCTAAGTCCATCGCCTAATTGTATGCTTCGGTGTATGAGGATGGCGGCACAATTTTCATTTTCTTCCTTAACTCCGAGTGTAGTCCTTCAATGAACCATCGCTTTTTCAGCCCATCTACCGGCTTACTTTCAATTTTATTTATTAATTCTTTTAGTTTTTTGGCATATACATGGTTGTTTCATTTTTCCCTCGCTTTGTGGTGTATATTTCTGGTACGATCTCATTGTCATCTCGCAGTAATTGAAATTCGGTGATAAATTCCTTTTTAACTCCCACCCATATAGTTAATTTTTTGGGATCGACGTCGGCAAACCAATCAACTTCTACACCCTTAGGGTTGCTCGAAATTGTCGGACCCATTCATTTGTGTCGGTTATGCCATTCGCCATCCAAATTGTTTCGCATGTCTTATAGTGTCTGATTGGATCGGCCATTCTATCACCATCAAATTTTGACAACTTTTCCTTTGGTCCAGCTATTACTATTCGAGTTGGAGGTACTTGTTGTGTATGCATGCTATTTTGCACACCCGCGTTGTTCTAAACACTTGTGCTATTTCAGACAGCCGTCTTATTTCCAACAGTCGCGTTACTTGATGAAAAAGGGTTTTCCTCAAGCTAAGTTGTTCCTTCCGGAAGTGTATCGCGGACGAAGAGTTCACTCTACGCTCATGCTCCCTCTGCACTCCAAGCCGTGCGAGTTAATTCCCTTCCATCTGGATTCTCTTCCCTCGGTGTATACAGGTTAAGAAATTCCTCCCTTGTTTCTTCCACCAAATTCAACTGCTATCGAGTTTTTTCCAACAATTCCTCAGTGCTTTGGTGTCCGTTGGCAATTTGCTGAAACCTCCATTTGCATTTGTCTTGTTGTGCCAAAATTAAAATTTCTTGCGTGGTACATATTCCATCTTTTCCCTTTTTCTCATTTCTATCCTTGTTAAGTTGATAACATTAGTCTTCATTCCTCTGCCTTCGTTCCAAGTCCATTGGGCAACAACGCCAAATGTTTACCATATGGGTTAAATGGTTTATTAATGCATACAGACAATAAACAAGAACATGTAACAACAGTACTCCTTTTATTATTCGCATAAATGCTGAAGAGATTACATAGTGCTTACAATGATAATTACAACCATGATCCAAAGTTGTACATATACCATCTTGAAGAACCTTCCCGAAGGGACCTGTTGGCTACATAACAATTACCGACAACAGTGTTGTGACATGGAAAGATGGAAATGGAAAGTGGAGTGAAGTGAAAATGTGGTCAAGAACTTGCAATTTCTTCCAAAATAGAGAAAAAACTGAAATGCAAACAAACAAAACATAAAAACAAGCACAAAACAAACACATGCCTTTGTTCTTAAACTCAAACATGTCAACAAACAAGTTGCTTTTAAGTGCAAATTCGAATTTGGAATTTGGAAAAATTCCAAAAGTGTGAAAATGAGAGTTTTATCATTTTTAAAGGCAAAATGCACTTTTCATGGCATACATATGGACAAGTGTGCAATAACAAGCCATAATATGCATTGAAATAGCAAGATAAGCATGAATTAATGAGCAAGTTTGAAAAAGTACACTTGAAGATCAAAGAGCCAGAATAGCAAGAATCATAGACTTTGAAGACCAATTCTCCTCAAAATCTAGATTCTCAAACAATAATTTGACTTTTTCCATACTTGCATTTAACAAATATAAATGAGCAATGAAGGGTCGAATTTGACATGAAAATGCCAAATACATGGTCTCCAAAGACAATAGTATGCATTTAAACTCAAAAAACGACCCCTCTTGATCAAAGGCATGGGCTGGAAATGCAATTTTTTGAGTTTTTTGAACAAAAACGTGACTTTTTTATGTAAAAATCTGGGCCGTTTTTGCAAATGCATGTTTTTGAGTCATTTTTGATTTGTGAATGCAAAAACAACTTCCCCAAATGCTAATACATGGATCCAAATGCAAAAAAGTGAATTCAAAATGCATAAAAGTGGATAAAAACCCCAATTTTCTGGGCGTTTTTAGCAAAAATGTGGTTCATAAAAGGCATGAAACAAAAACGTTTTGGCTTCCAAACACCAAAACGTGAGCCAAGATGCAATGCAAACCACAAAAAATGCCAAGTCGATTCTTCTTTAGGCAGCCAAAAATGATGATTTTTGAAGATTTTCTCAAAAATGTGCACTTGGATGAGTTTGAAAAAATGTTTTTTAGCAAGATAAATCCATTTTCATTGCTTGAAATCCCATGGCTAAGCAAAAACGACCCTAGTAGAGAAGATTTCGTGAAAAACCATGAAGTAAATCTCCCACAATCTTCAAAATTGAGTTCTTGAAGGCTCTTTGCATGTGTTCTTACAAAAATGGGTTTCTTGAGGGCAAGAACATGAACTTTTAGTGCAAAACGCACCTTTTGGGAGACATGGCATGTTTTAAAATATGCATAAGGTGAAAATCGCGCATTTTGGTGTCCATTGCATGTTTAAAAATCTCTCCATAGTGCAAAACAAACCTTTTGGGAGGCATGGCATGTTTTAAAATATGCATTTGGTTTAAAAACTCACCTTTTTGGGTTGATTGCATATTTTAAGTGAAAGCTCATGTTTTAGATGCAATAGCATATTTAAGTTACAAAACTCACTTTTTTGATGTCATTGCACATTTTGAGTGAGTTATATGTAATAGCTTAGTCACAAGGTTCGCCAAATTTTCGGCTTCAGATTCGAAATTCGGCGAACTTATAAAAAATGGAAAAAAATCGCCAATGTCGTTATAAAATTCGTAGAAAGCCATTTTTGGATTTTAAGGAAAAACAAGATTCTAAAACAATGCTCTTTGTCTACATATTTGAAGCTCCGTTTGGGCAAAAAAAAATCATTGGCAAAAAGATTGCGTCCGAATGTCACAGTGCCATTGGAGGGTCATGTTTGAAGCTCGTGTCATATCGCCTTAGTCCGCCTTAGCCGCTTGTTGACTCCATCCTCCTGTCGTTTGCTTGATTTGTTTGTGTCCTACATTCACTTCGCTAATTCCAGCCGATGGTTCGATAACATTTTAATTTTTTTATTTGTAGAGGTTTTAAAGTTTAATAAGATAATAATGTTAAACTGTATTATTATTATTATGCGCTAACATTTTTATATTTTTATTGAGATTTTAATGTTTAAAAAGATAATAAGATAAAATATTATTTTTATTATTATGTTTAATATTTCTTTATCAATATCTGTATGTACATTTATAATGTGTGTATATTTATTTATTCACCATTAGTAAAATAATAATATTTTATATTTAGTATCAGTAAAATAATAATATTTTGTATGCTTTTTATGATTATTATTTATTTATTATTATAATACCTTTTTATTATTTTTAATTCTGTAATATTTAAAGTTTTATTTTATTAGAAAAGGTGAAACGGAAAGATTGCTATTCTTTTATTTTAATTTTCTTTATTGGCAACGAAAAGTAAAAAAAATATTATACTCAATAATTGTCTCTACAGAGTTGTGCACCCTCCCATAGTGAGGAATCAAGGTCATATATTTATATTTTTAAAGATTATATAAGGTGAATTTATTGTCGATTTTTTTTCAATTTTTTTGCCTTGTTGAAATTTTTTCGAACTTCATAGTTGTTAAACTCGAACCTTGTGACTTAGTGTAATAGCATCAAAAAGGTCCACTTTTGATAACTTAAAAATGCAAAGACATGGAAAAGGTCCACTTTTGACAAATTTATACTTCTAAGTTGAAAATTATATGCAATGACATGTAAAAGGTCCACTTTTGATGGATTTAACATGTAATGACATATAAAATGTCCACTTTTGATAACTTTTAAGTGATTTAATAAGCACATGTCAATTTAAATTCATTAAAATATTACTTAAGTGGGACATAAATTATATTTACATATCATATTAATAATATAACATTTAAATACCATTTAAAAATAATATTTACTAGAGCATTTGATTTAAATGTTAAAAATTAAATTGAACTATATAGTTAATATAGTCACTTAAGTGAAAATTCAAGAAGTAACTCAACTTAAAATTATAACATAAAGTGCAGTATAGTTACTTTAAGTGAAAATTTAAATGATAAAGTAACTTAAAAACATAACATAAAGTGAATTTAAGTCATATTTTTCAAAAAGTGAATGTCAAATTAAAAATTTTCGTGTTGTTGCATAAAAAAGGTCCACTTTTTGGGCACTAAAATGGCCATATCTTTTGACTGATAACTCCGTTTAAGCTCTAGGTTAGATCAAATTGAAGGGGAAATTGAAAGTCATGACTTGAGCAAGACCAAAGAACTAAAAACTAACAAATGCCAGTTCAAAAGCAAAGAAAATGACGATGAAGGCCTAAAAAATCAAGCATAGGCTCTACAGATAGAAAAACAAAAAAGACTTGACAAAAGCCTTCAATAAAAGAATTTGATATGCGAATTGGAGTTGATTAATCGATCAACATTAAGCAATTGAATCACAAAATCAACTTAGACAGATGCAAAACTAGTTTGAAAAAGTTTCATACTGTTACCAACATTTTGTGGTGACAAAATGCAGGACAACAACACTCATTGGGTTTGGTGAGTCCATCCAACTTTGTTGAGTACCAAAGTCCTAGTTGTTTTGGACCCACTTTGCATTTTCCTCCTTGGAACTTTCCATGTCTTGGTGATTTAGACAAGAATTATATCTTTAATTCTGAATAGGAGAATCAAACCCCAAGTCCAATCAACTCTTATTTTATTGGCCAATTAATTGAGTATTTAACATGTCCTTGTTTGTTGGGCTACTAAAAATATAGTCAACTAATTGATTAGGTAGTGTAATGTTGTACTCATTCCTTTATTTAGTTCAAGGAGGTTTGTTTAAACAATAGAATACTTGGCATGGAGCATATGTTGTTGAAGGTTGAGGTTGAAGCCAAAGACGTTTCAGAGTAAGTTGCAAAGCATGTGGTAACTGAGGATGGTTTGTGAAAAGTTGCAAGCATATAATGCTAGTATCTTAGGATAGCATATTAAAATGTATAAGCAGAATCTTTGTATCATTCTTTTGTCTCTCATATCAACATCTCTTTCTTGTAAGCATCCATCTAGCCTATTCAAGTTCTTGTAACTTCTGTTTCCATGTTAGCACAAGATTCAATTTATCATCTTAAGACTTATATCAATGTCTCTATTGCCTAGTGTTAGACACTACATAGAAAAAGTATAAGGGAGGATAGATGTAATCCAAGTTTTGAGTCATTATCCTTGTAAATTTAAAATAACCACGAGTCATGACCATGAAAATTTCAAAAGAGGAATGTTGAAGAATGTTCCTAGTGTGATTAGCTTAATTTAGTTATGGTAATTATTAATTGGTATGTGCCAAAGTAACGAGAATCAGAATCAGCAAGGCCAAATCGAATTGTGCATTGGCAAGGTCGAATCGAATCGCGAATCAGCCATGAATCGGAATCGAATTGGCCACGAATTGGCAAATTAAACAAAACCTTAAAATTTAGTAACTTATTTCATAAACCCTTTATTGCTGATTCGATTCACCAATTCACAAAAATCGTTTGGCTTGTATCGAATCACCAAATTGCATGAATCACATGAATCACTGTGATTCTCGTTACCACATGCCCTATTGTGGGATCGTCTAAACTAAGTCTTATCTTTTTCACCAGTGCAGACTTGATTACCATGATTAGAGTCTTCTAGGAATTGATTTCTATCCTGTCTTAGAAAAGCCTGTTTATGTGTTAGTGTTTTACCATGTTGCTCTGAAGGTGTTATTCGTTCAGCATTGCAGAATTACACTGCATTTTGCTCCCAGCATAGAAGTATACCCAGCAGCTAGCTTAATCTGTGTCGAAGGTGCAGTCAATTGAAAGATGATAATTACCCTGGCACAACAGTGATGTGAGAGTTCACCTTGATTTTGGTGCAGTTGAGAAATCAGCAAGAGAGGGCATAGTTATATGTGAAAATAAGGCCTAACCATGTAAGGAATATACCTTGGGATAAGTGCCTGGTCAACTACATGAGATTTGAGTGATTTGTGGCGGTAACTAGATTAACTACTTTTATTAGGAGCTCCTAGTTGTTAGACTCAGTTGATTAATCAGAGTAGTTGATTGATCGGTCAAACTGAGTGTAACTTAAGTGTGTTTCACTCATCACTTAATTTAGTTTCTCTTACTTATATTCATAGTGTTCTTGTCCATTTAGAGGACACATACACCAATTGTAATCATGATACATTTGAGTCTCTTCTATAAAAGTTCATTCTAGTACGGTTTTTTTTTTTCAGATGTAATTAGAATACATATGCAGGTTTGGGAGTTCAATAGTGTGGATTGGCTTTGCACATTTCTTGCAGTATGTTTTAGTAGATTAGCATAGTCAGAGATTAGTTTATTGATTGAAGTTTTCATGTTTTAAGCTACCTTGTTTTAGGACAAAATTTTCTGAGTACAGAATTTGTTAACCATGGTCTGAACTCTCAAATTTAACATTATGAAGATCAAACACATCATAATTAAAAACATCAATTGAGATTTTAAAATGACATATGTTGTGATTCTGTAAATACTCCTGTTGCATTTTGTTTTTACTTGTGTTAAATAGTTACACTTGTCAACTAACTGCATGTTGAATCATGTATAAGCATCAAAGATTGTTAATATCCACTTCCTGTTTCTTCATATTTCTTAAGAATATTTCTTTATTGTATTTGCATCTTTTTCTTACTCCTTTTCATATTTTTGAGTAACATTATGTAGATCTTTGCTTCAATGCACAGATGAAGTCATTCACACATAGGGTTGTTCCAAAGACATCAATGGATGAACTTATACTCAGTACTTCTATGCGTAAGCATTTAGAATGTATTATCAGCTTTGAAAAGGCTAGGGCAGTACTTCTTGGTCAATGGGGTTTCCAGCAAGAACAACTTGGAACTGCATGCTTTTTTTGGGGCGCTCATGGAACTGGAAAGTCAGCTGCCGCAGAGGTAAATGAGTAATTTCCTACTAATTTTCTCATTAATCTATGCAGTTATAGCTATGCCCATTTATTAGGAACACTTTTAAGTTTTTTTCATTATTTGCATTGGGTGGAAGAAATTTATGTGATTGAATCTGTTATAATAGTTTTCTTGTGCATAGTAGAGCCATTTTTGCCTTTTTATTAAGGTTTAATTCTGCATTAAGCTTCTCATCTAGTTTGGCCTTTGTGATGTTTTGGATCCAGATGGATGAGTTTGATATCTTAGAATTATACCATGGAAATACAGAGGAACAGTTTAAGTGTCCGAAAGACATCCAAATCTACAATGGAACCTTCCCAATTCCTTGAGGTCCCATACAGAATTGCTTCCTTGCAGATTAGGACCAAGAAAAATAACAATAGGCATCCTACATTTTACATCTTAAAATTATATCATGCAAATAAATAGAAACCTTTTAGTCTCAGATAAAAACGGAAAATGTGAAATTGAATAGATCGACCTCCTTTTAGCCTTGTGGTGCAGAATTATTTTTCCACAGATCAGGAGTTAGAAGCATAACAAGAAGCATCCTACACGTAATTAATGATAAGAAACATATGCAGTAGAATGGTGATAAGGAGCTGATCTTTCTATTTAGATGCACATGCTCTACATATAGTTAAAGTCATGGCATGTCAGTATTTTCCTAACAAACAAAGAGTGACAAGCTCCACAATCTACATTTAAAGTCTAACAATTGTCATTTACATTAAACAGTCAGAAACCCCTTCAATTTGTTAGTATTTGTTTAAGTTACCGATTTGGGTTTAGGGACGGATTCGGGTTTGGGGTTTGGGTTTGTGGGTTCGGGAAAATTTTTGTTTTCCCATTTGGGTTTGTGGGTGGGATTGCGAATGTATATATATATGTGTGTGTGTGTGTGAAAAAAAAAGAAAAGAAACTTGCATAGTTGTAAAATTAAGTAAGTCATTTCATAGTATGAATATATCAATTTTACTTGATTATTGATCAATGCCAAATGTCAAAGATAAACATTAAATACTCACTCATTAATCTATGTTAATGTTGTAAATAAAATCATATATTGAATTACTAAAATGCAAAATGGAATTTCAAAACATAGACTACATCATCAGATTGATACAAAATAATTTAATTTAATAAAGTTTTAAACATGGTGATAAATGAGTCAATGACAAATGTTTAATAGTTTATTGATGATCATAGACTCAGTGTATCAAAAATGCAAATGCCCTTCAAGGGTCAAATGGGAGATTAGATGAATGAAAAGCATCTAATTTGCCTTCCTTTAGGGTTAGAAGAAATTAAAAAAAAAAAAAAAAACTAAATTTTTTTTTTGGACCACTTTATGGCCCCACAAGCGGACCCGTGCGGACCCACAGTCCCAAACAGGGACCCTACCTGGACCTGCAGCAGACCCGGGCTCAAATCCGGACCTGGATGAATTCGGATCCGGACCCGAGCTCCAGGGTCCAAACTTGGTAACGTAGGTATTTGTCCATAACATAGGCATCTGGTGAGTGCAGTGGCCACTATACCTTCCTATTTCTTTCAAAACCCCATTTTAATTGAACGAATTAGTTTATCTTCTGTTAGCTACAAAGTTCTATAAACAATTTCTCCTGTCAGCATGGATCTTTGTGTTTTGCATATGAATCAAAGAATGGAGTCATGCTCTAAAATGCTTGAAAATAGAGTAATAATATAGGTGCATCCTAAAGGACATTTTTGGTGTCTCATGTTTATATTATGTGGTATAATGTATCACTGAAAGTTTTAAGTTCAAATGATCAAATATTATTTGTATGAACCAATCTTGATATTTTCTTGTGTGTTTCCATTCAGGCAATTGGATTCGAATTGGGTCGCCCACTGAAGGTAGGTCATTTGTTAGGTATTTGGGAGACAGAAAATATAATAACAAAATTATTGAGATCTAGCTTTGGTCAAATACATATCAATTGTTATTGAGATCTAGTTTTGGTCCAATACATATCAGTTGACTTAGCACGTTACATGTTCTGAAATCGCAGGTAATTAATTGTGCTCAATTAGTATCAAATGAACAAAGCTCTAAGACTAGCTCAAATATTTGCACATCATTTAAAGATGCACGTCTTCTGGATGCTGTTCTCGTGCTGGAGGACTTTCAGGTTTGACACTCTTTTTGTCCATGTTAACTAGGGAGTTCTCTATTTCGGATTTCCCTTGTTTGACTTGTGGTTTGAATTTTGTTTTTTATTTGACCATGATTACTTGATGCAGATATTTGGTTCAGAAAATGCATCCTCTAGGGATGGAATAACCAGTGTTTCACCCTGGTCAGATGTTGCTATAGGCCTTCTTTTACATGAGCTGGAGCGCTTTCCAGGCATTTGCATCCTGGTTGCAAATTTTATACAGGTGTGATAGATGGACAAGTTTGATCTTATATGTCAGCAATATGTTTGATGTATAATTCGACAACCTGTTTATAAATATAGGACTTGAACATTTGTAGGCAATTTGACAATCCTTGAATTATTTTGTCTCTGTTGCTATTTTTCTTTTGTTAAAAAAACAGTAAAGGTAGTAGGAAAAGGAGAGGGAATCTTAACAAAAATAACTGCTTTTTCATTGGGATAAATTAGATGGCTGAAGTTTATATCATATATGAAAAGCTGCTTGACATTTCAATGTTTGGGTCCATGTCAACCACCTCTTCTGGATCTTAATTGCAACATAACACCATAGTCTGAATCATTATATATCTAATAAATTTGTTGCGTGTTGAAATGATTGTTGCTAATAGATGCACACTATACTGTTTGCAATCTTTTTCTTTCTTTCCCACTGCTGGGCTACAATATATTGCAATTACATTATATCTGAAGTATTGTTTTGGAGCTTGACGAAGAGTGGGCCTAAATTTTTTTATCCTAAGTTCTTTTGACTATGCAGGGCCATCAAAATGATTGGCGAGGTAGCATGTGAGTTGGAGCTTCCTCCAAATAGGAGGATTTGTAATGTATTTCATGTTTTTGTTTGAAAAACCTTCTTGGACAGAAAATTGTTCCTGAACCTGATTTACCACTTTGGATGATGAGGGGAAATCGATTTTAATTTGTAATGTTTCCTTTCGGGTTGCTTCTTTATTTATTCTTGAAACAACAATTCTGAACTTGAGATGAGGACAGCAATATATTTATAAATATAATTCAATCAGATCTGAAGACATTTCATCATAATATCCAAATAATTCGGTAGATAGAACTTATCTTGATTTGGATCCAAGTAATTTGATGATCCCACTTTAGTCTTCTAATCAATTGAGGAAACATCGCTCCCAATGATGTGTAGAGATTTCAGTGCTGCCAGGCTCAACTGCTTGCAATGGTTCCCTTTTCTCCTCCTACGTGGGCAAGTTAATGCCTTCTAGGTATGCTGATTCTATTGACTTTCTTGTGAGGATAAGCTTGGATATAATTTATCAAAGCATTTAACATAATTGACAACTTGCCATTGATATTTGCCACTATGTACTCCAAATATTCAAGGTTATGTGGGACCACTTAGAAACACTGTTCAGCTGAGTAATACACACATCTCTCCAATGCGAGAGAGATTAATGATAATCACTCTACAAATATTGGAGAGAGATTAACGATAATCACTCTACAAATAACTTGATGTAGAAGCATCCTAGGGTAGTTAGCAATCTTGGATGTTGGAGGTATTTTGGCTTGGAGTTGAGGACTCAGTCACCAAAGGAGTGGTGCTTGGTCATTACTGGGTGTAGTGTTGGCCAAGGTGCTTGGTCATTGGAGGGGCTCGGTCGCTGAAGGAGCTCGGCATATGTAGTTGCACAACATGTACTATGTTGCTCGACAATGCTTGTGGGAGCTCGGCGATGCTTGTGGTTTTTGGTGACGCTCGACAATGTGGCTTGCGGGATGGATTTCTCATGGATTTTCTTGGCTTGGTGCATTTATTGCGTGAGGATTGAGATAGTGACGTGGATTGATCGTGGGAGTTTGTGTGGGCATGTTTGGGTCTTGGTTATTTGTTCTAGGTGTATTTAATGAGTGTTGTAAGCCTTCTAAGGCATTTGGTATTTAATATCTGTTGTAGGCCGATTTGTGGCTCAACATGAATTTAATGTAAGAGTTTATTTAATTTGTAACTTGCTAGGATGACTTGTGGTATAGTTGGGTATAAGTAAAGGGTCTTGTGGAATCTTAAGAAATAATCATCTAGCTTAGATAATAGGATGTGGAAGAGGAGTTAAGTTTGAGAAGAGCTAGTAGCTGCGGCTTGGGAAACAAGGAGATTGCTTGGTGGCTTGCGAGCACGAGTTTAGATTTTTGATGGAGGTTTCTCCCAGAGTGTGGATTTGGAATAACTAGGGTTTGGATTGGATCTTGGGGGATCTTGCAGAATGATTACTTGCTTTGTATTTGGCCGTAACTGGGAAGGCCTTACAGCTCGACACATTACATGTAGTCAATTATTTTATGAATAAAGAGCTATGTTTGGTATCAGATCTTGTATCTTGTGTTGTGTTTCCGCTGTGTGGTTATTTGCTGGGGACTAGGACATCTCCTCTAGGGATTCTCCTACCTTGTATTGTGTCAAGTGGTATCAGAGCAAAGGTATTCCTGAGCGTGTGGATAGATCGCCGAAGTTGAGGTAGTTTTCCCTAGGACCTGGATGAAGATCATTAGAGCAAGGATTTGGTTGATCTTGGAGATTTTTTGCAGAGGGTTCGTGAAGATCTTGGAAGATGCCTCCAAGACAATTGGACCCTAGGGTGATTAAAGATCTCTGTGATGTTGTGGAAGCAAGAATCTTAGAGAAGATTAAAGTAGAATTCAGATTTGAGATGGCGTCGATGAAGAGCGATATGGTCATTGAGATCATAAGAACTATAGGTGGTGTACAAAAGATGGTTATGAGGAAGCTGCTAAAGACTTTGAGTTTATTGGATTGAGTGGTGAGGACATAATTGATCGTGTGGAGAGACCTCTACGAAATAGGGCTGGTTAGGTGGATAGATTTGGATCTCAGTTGAAGCATAAGATAGATGTTTCTAATTTTTCAGGTACTTTGAATCCTAAAGACTTGATTGATTGGATTGGCAAATTGGAAAACTACTTTGAGCTAGAGGATATTGGAGATCTGCTCAGAGTGAGGTTGGCACAGACTAAGCTAAAGGGACATGCTGCTCTTTGGTGGAAGGAATTGTAGTGAGATAGAGAAGAGGAAAGTGAAATGAAGATCATTAGATGGAGATTGATGGTGACTAAACTGAAGGCTACGTTCATTCTTACAGATTATGAACTTGAGTTGTTTAAGAAGTTGCAGAATCTAAAACAGAAGGATATGATTGTGAAAGATATTACAAAGGAGTCTTACAAGTTGACTATTCAGTTTGGGCATAGGGAATTGTCTATGGAGAAGGTGGCTAGATATATTAATGGTTTGAGATTCAATATTCAGGATGAGGTTGGTATGCTGAATATTGCTTTGGTTGAGGATGCTTATCAGTATGCTTTGAGAGCAGAAGAGAAGTTGAAGAGGAAGCATGAAGGTAATCGTCGAGGGAAGGAGAAGTAGAATCACTTGGTGAAGAACAAATAGATTGCTGAAGATGAACTGAAACCTATTGAACAAAGAAAGAGGACAAACAAAGGTGCATTTAAGGGTACTTGCTACAAATGTGGTGAAGAATGACATAGAGCTTATGAATGTTCATAGAAGGTTGGTGATAGGAGATTTGCTGTTGTAAATGAAGCTGAACATCATATAAGTGAACCTAAACAGGGAGAGAGTTTGTTAGCTCGACGATTATTATTTGGTAAGAGAACACTGGAAACTTGTCAAAGGCATAATTTGTCTAGGACTCGTTGCAAGTTTGGTGGAAAAATCTACAACGTAATTGTGGATGGTGGTAGTATTGATAACCTTGTTGCTGAGGAGATGGTGCAAAAACTTGGTTTGAGGAGAATGAAACATCCTTGGCATTATTGGATTAACTGGTTGCAAGATGAACATGCTTTAGAAGTGAGGGAGCAATGTCTTGTTGATTTTCAAATTGGGCAATATAAGGATCAAGTGTTGTGTGATATTGTGGACATGAGTAGTTGTCACATATTGCTTGGTAGACCTTGCCAATATGATTGCAGGGCTATGCATGATTGTGTCAAGAATGTGATTACTATTGAGTAAGGTGGTATGAAGCATTCCTTGATTCCTTTGGAGAATGAAGAACTTGGTAGAAGGAACCTGAGTAATGGTAGCTGAGTTGAGTTGAAGGATTCTGAGAGGGTTAGAGATCAGTGTGGAAAGCAAACCTATGGCACACTGAGGATGGATGTAAAGAAGCAAAAGTGGAACAAAGGAAAGAGTGTGCAAGTTGAAGACTCGGAGGAAATGTATGTGAAGAACCAGTTTGAGATTTATGTGCTGAATCCCAAAAGATGTTCTTTTAGCTACTGAGAACATCTTTTCGCACCTGGGGTGTTTGATATAGGAGCATCCTAGGGTAGTTGGCAATCCTGCATGTTGGAGATATATTGGCTTAGAGTTGAGGACTTGGTGACCAAAGGAGTGGTGCTCGGTTGTTATTAGGTGTAGTATTGGCCAAGGTGCTCAGTCACTGGAGTGGCTCCATTGTTGAAGGAGCTCAGCATATACAGTTGCTCGACATGTACTATGTTGCTCGACAATGCTTGTGGGAGCTCGACAATGCTTGTGGTTTTTGGTGACGCTCGATAGTGTGGCTTGTAGGATGGAGGAATCAGTCCTCTTTTGGGAGAATACTACAAGCTAGGTGGGCGCTTACATGCCCTATATCCTCTCTTCTCTCCTTTCGATCAGTAATTTTTTGTGGATTTTCTTGGTTGACTTGGTGCATTTATTGCAAGATGATTGAGATTGTGATGTGGATCAATCGTGGGAGTTTGTGTGGACCTATTTAGGTCTTGGTTCTTTGTTCTAGGTGTATTTAATCAGTGTTGTAAGCCTTCTAAGGCCTTTGGGATTTAATATCTGTTGTAGGCCGACATGTGGCTCAACATGTATTTAATGTACAGGTTTATTTAATTTGTAACTTGATGGGCCGACTTGTGGCTTAGTTGGTTTTAAGTAAGAGGTCTTGTGGAGTCTTAAGAAATAATCATCCAGCTTGGAGAATAGGATGTGGAAGAAGAGTGAAGTTTGAAAAGAGCTAGCAGTTGCAGCTTGGGAAACAAGGAGATTTCTTGGTGGCTTGTGAGCACAAGTTTAGATTTTCCTTGGAGTTTTCTACTAGAGTGTGGATCTGGACTAGCTAGGGTTTGGATTGGATCTTGAGGGATCTTGCAAAACTATTACTTGCTTTGTCTTGTGGAGTCTTAAAGAAATAATCATTCAACTTGGAGAATAGGATGTGAAAGAGGAGTGAAGTTTGAGAAGAGTTAGTAGTTGCGGCTTGGGAAACAAGGAGATTGCTTGGTGGCTTGCAAGCACAAGTTTAGGTTTTCCTTGGAGGTTTCTACAAGAGTGTGGATCTGGAGTAGCTAGGGTTTGGATTGGATCTTGCAGAACTATTACTTGCTTTGTATTTGGTTGTAACTGCAAAGGCCTTACAGCCCGACACATTGCATGTAATTATTTATTTTATGAATAAAGAGTTGTGTTTGGTATCAGATCATGTATCTTGTGTTGTGTTTCCACTGTGTGATTATTTGTTGGGGGCTAGGACATCTCCTTTGGGAATTTTCCTGCCTTGTACTGCATCATATCTTCTTGGCCATTCTCTATCGAGATTGTTTTGACAAGCCTTGTAGTGTTGTCCAAGGTCCTCAATCCATCGTGAATTTAGGAAACTTTTACTTTTCAATACCAAGATCTGATGTGGGAGTCACCATCCTATTTTGGTGCAGCATCAACGTGGAACCAATTTATAAGTGGTCTTGACTCAAACATGCTAATGCTTCACTCACACTCTTGGTCGCTTGGGAATCCTCAACTCCTATTTTTTGAGTGTTCTATATATTGGTGCCTTAAATTTCTTTCTTATATGCCAGTGGCTTTGGATTTTTAGGCTTATATTTTCAACCAACTCTTTTTTGATTAGCAATTATTCAGTGTGCCAGATGTTATTCTCATAGGTTTTGGATATCAACTTCAAGTCTTTAGACTCCATTTCCCATTTCTCATTTTCAATTTTTTCTACTTGGTTGGAAATAGCATTCCACAGTCTATTTGGTAAGGGTAAATGCCTTATCTCTTGCCACTCCTCACTTGTACAAATTCTTCTGGTGGAAACATTTTTTATTTTCCTAGAGGCTACGACTTGGGCTTACATTTTGACTCTTGTTGCTCCCAATTGGGAATTGTCCACATAATCTTCTCCATGTTCTCCCTTTACAATCCTTATAGTTCAACTGATATATTGGTCATGACCACCTTGTGGTCTATTGCCACCTTTAGGGGTCTAACAGCATGAATTTTCAAATCTTACCCAATCTCTTTTAAGGAAATGATGCCAATGATTAGTTCCCTATTTGATAAAATGAATACTTGAAATAGTAAGCATAATTAATAGTGCATAGCAAAAAGAGGAGTAAAAGTATATCTTTATTGGTACTTGAAGCTTTTATAGAAGTAGGCTAGAGATGATCAACCAAGGATTAAAGTTAATCTAACTAGATCATATTGCCTTTCTTGATGATTCCGAATCTATTTAAAGGACTTGAGAGTTGCCAAGATAAACACAAATGACTAATTATTATAAGAACCACATGAAGGCAGCAATAATTAATACATAATCAGATAAACCATATTATGAAAATGTAATAATAGGCATTGTAGATTAGCTACACAATCTCCTCATGAGAGCACATTACAAGTCATGTATCAATGGGCTAGAGTCGTTGCATGAAGTCCACTTTATCTAGAAATCACATCTGCATTATGAGCCAACTATGGAAGGCCAATAGTCACCACGTTTAAAACACATTAGATGTCCCTATAAGGTTTTGAACTTGGGTCTTTAACATGAAAACTCAATGCTTTAAGCAGTCAAGCTCAACCTATAAGAAAAGTGAGAGTTTCACGTTCATGTACTCACGAGCACACATTTGAAATCACATATTAAAGACTGAGAATCATTTCGTAGAAATCCACTTTCTTTGGAAATCACATCCATATCAGGAGCCAACTACAAAAGACCAATATTCACCATGTAATGTCCCCATTTTTAGCAGGTTCCTGCAGTTGGCTTGGTCAGTTCATCATCGCAACCCTCGTGAGCTGACAGTGGGATTTGAGGATCTTAGTTGTGGGGTTATAGGCTTTTTAGTAGCCTATGGTGTGTTTTGGCTCCATTTGAGGGACTTACTATTTATAGTAAGTCAAACTGTTTGTTCTGCTAAGCTCAGTTGAGTTAGAGGAGCTGGGTGATGCTCTTGGTTTTTATTTCGAGCTTTCGGTTTGGGCTCCAAGAATCTTGGAGGGAGTGTCTATTTATAGTAAGTCACCTCGTCAGGTTCATTCATCATTTTTCATTATCAGGATCACTTTGATGTTGTCAAATTTTGATTTTGATGCCTCTTTAGTTGTTTTTGCAAGACGGGAGAATTATTATTATTATTCATATAAATACGTGAGGTTGCTATTTTTGATAGTGTTGTTGGTTGGTCACCTCAGTATCATAGCTTGTTGGAACCGGGACAAAATGTTTTAAATCATGGGAACAAGAAACAATGGCCTTACGTGTCAGGATTTTAAGTTATGGTGGAAAAGGTCATTTTCGGAGCCAAAACCAATTAATAAATGAGTTTATAATGACACTATTATATTTTAATTTTATGTGGGAAGCTTCCTAAGTGAAGTTCATTTGGGAAACTTTGTGCCATTTGGAGATTATAAATATGAGTTTATTTGATGAGTAAAGCATCCAATTATTTGATTATCTTATTTTGCTCTTGTTGTCTTTGTGACATTTCTGAGTTTGAAGTTTGTGCCTTTGCTGAAGTATAAGGGTTTGGGATCTACAGCTGAAGTATTGTAGATTTAATTTTGGGAATCCATAGCTGAGCTATTGTGAGCTTTTGAGTTTTATTATCGTCTTCTCTTTCTGTATTAACTGTGGCTGAGGGGCATTTATACAATTGAATATTATAATTTCTCTGTTGCTGGATAAGGGTTTAGTCTGCAGATTGGAGTTTGTTTTGGGCAGCATTTGTAAGGTTAGACTGTGAATGCCAGATTGAAATTGGACCAGGTGGCTTTCAGTTTGACTTTGCAATTACACTCTATGGCAATGACCAAGTTCTTAATTTGTAAAAATTAGTTTATATTACACAGTTTGAAAGTAAACAGGCTGGCTTCAAGTTCTGATTTATAATCAGCCAATAATTAAATTCCTTTTTCATTATATTTCTGTATGGTTTGTTGATGAATGAATTCAAAGGCTGGTGTGAATCATTTCAGAATTGTTTATTGGCATTTGGTATTTATTTATGCAAAACTTATAAGGCCAAAATTAAGTAAATTTGTGATCACTTTACTGTACATCCTGATATTGTGTTTGAAAATTTAAGACATCATAGATGCAGTGGTAATTGGGCTGCTTGCCAAGCGATTGATAAAATGTCAAATGATCAAAATGTGAAAGAAATTGATGCTTGATTTAGCTATAACCAGATAGGGTTATTACAGCGGTATCAGAGTGGTTTCCTGCCGGCCTACAGGAATTGGGCTTAGTTTTTATTTTGTTCAGTGCTGACTTTGAAGATTTTCAGATTTGATTTCTAGAGTGACCAACACTTTATTTTCTCCAGCTATGGACAGACATAGGATTGATAGTTCTAGAAGTCAAAGGAGTAATGAGGAAGTTAACGTAAAAATGAATGCCTTGCAGGAGACTTTGGAGAAACAGAAGCTTCATCAATAGAGGTTGGCAAGGAGTTTGTCGGATCCAGTGACAGTTGAGAGGGCGGCGAGGTATATGGTTTCCACCTTTAGAAGGCCGACATCGAGGTTGCAGGGAAGAAGCTTGAGTTTTCCTCGATAGCTATCCATGATGCTAATGTACCTATATTTAATACGACACTTGCTAGCCCCATCATCAGTGTTGTTAATGGACTCATTTCATGGTGATCAGTAGATGTGTCAGTACCCTTGGTGGATAGTGACATTAAGCTTCAAAAGGTTGAGGCTCCTAGAGTTGTTGCAGCTAGTGTAGAGACAGTTGCTGCAGTTTTTACTACTGACACTTCTAGCTCTCTCAAGGAGGGGATTATTATTGGAGATTTCTATGTGAGCTATCATAGTGTTGCTCCAGTACAGAAGGCAACTGCTTCCTTAGGTGGGACCAATGTATGGAGTCACCTAGCTGTGATGTTGGTGGTTTGTATGTTACAATAGAGTTAGTAGATGTGGATGCAGATAGTATGAACACATCTGATGATATATTTGATGATGCTATGAGTTGCATCGAGTACAATATCCCTTGTTAGGTATTGGCTGATGACTTTGAGGAGGTTTTGGATGGGTCTCAAGATCAGTGTTTATAGGATCTATCCTTTGAAGTGGAATCTGAGACATGTGGGGATATTGATATTGTGAGGGTTTCTATGTCTTCAAATGAGGAGTTGACCGAGGCACATAGTAGTTGTATCTCAGATGCAGAGTTGTGCAAGGTCGATAGCACACATGCAATGAGTGATCTTGTGGTGGCCAATTCTGATTTGGTTTCCTATCATAGTGCAGTTAGTGAGACAAAGAGCTTGCATAGGAGGCAGGGGTTACAGAGGCATCATGTGACTTGTCAGCTGAAGATGAGTGATAGTGACATTTCTTCTACTCTTGAGCATTACGATGCTATTCATCAGATGCTAGCTACATTTGGTTGGGGTGCTCCTATGTTAGATGAGCACGGTGATAGTAGTCTTTCCCTAGCAGAGGTTCATATGCTTCAAGAGGCTATCATGATCTTGAAGCATAGTTGCTCTCAGTTAGTTGCTGACAAGAATTACCTTTTAGAGTGGGGTAGCACCTGTTATGAGACGACGTTAGGGAAATAGGAGGTAGGTGAGCTTACCCAGGAGCTTGAGGTGACTGTGGACTCTCTTCAGCATACTCAGTTGGCTCTTCTAGAGTCACAGTCACAATTAGATGAGGTTACTGTGGAGTTAGAGCGGGTACAATGGACATTAGCCCTAGACCTTGTTTAGTTGCATATTGTGGTTGGTGGTGAGTTTGCTTCCACAGTTGGGGATGAGGGATGTGATGATGTGGCCAACACATCCATCTAGCATATGGGTGTAGTAGGTACAAAGGAGGTGAGAGCATCAGGGGAGACGAGCTCTCATGGTGATTTGCTTCCTTCTATCGGAAGCGGATCTATTTCTTCATCTCATACAGCTGATAGCATTGGACTGTTAGCAGTGCCACATTTTTAAAGGGATCAGTTGTGGGTTGTAGGGGAGCAGGTGGATGCTTCCACATATAATTTATATTGCACAATCCATCATGGAGTATCTGTTGGAGAGTTCGAATGTGAGGGAGGATTCATACAGAGTGTTTGAGGGTACTCTCATCCAAGGCTCTCATGCTATTCGGAGGTTGGTGGGAAAGATTGTAGAGACTCTGCCTACTATGCTTCCCTACAAGGATTTTGAGGTTGGGTTTGTTGAGAGGGTTGCCTAGGATCCTGCTTGACCAATAGTTCAGAGTCAGAGATGGGAGCCATCTTTTGATTCCTAGTTTGATGGTGATGAGCCCTTGACAGAGATTGAGAGTTTTTATCGGCATTACATTGGGAGGAGTGCTCATCATTTTTCTTTTGATTCATAGGTAGAGAACTTGGTTTCACGTCAGTGTGGGTTGGCTCTAGTTTCATACCATCCATTATGGGATTTGTTAGCACCATCTTTTGCAGATGGGATTGACAGCTGCAAGTTAGACCCCTTGCAATATCTACACACCTAGGACATTTTGGCAGAGGCTGGAGTTGGTGGTAGTGATTCAGGTACCTATGGTTGTTACCATCTGCATAATATAGTTAGGTGTGAGTATTAGTTTGATGGGAACTCAGGTGTGGATAGAGTTGGTATTTTAGTTGGGTTGAGTTCTAATGAGTTGTTGCCTTCATCAGTGCCTAGGGTCAGTTTTTCAGATGATTGTGATGTTGATGCCCATTATTTGGGTGTTGGTGCTACAGGTGTTTGTTCCGATGAGCTCAATTGAGTTAGAGGAGTTGGGTGATGCTCTTGGTTTTTATTTCGGGCTTCCAGTTTGGGCTCCAAGAATCTTGGAGGGAGCGTTTATTTATCGTAAGTCACCCTGTCAGGTTCATTCATTGTCTTTCTATCATTAGGATCACTTTGATGTTGTCAAATTTTGATTCTGATGCCTCTTCAGTTGTTTTCGCAAGATGGGTGAATTATTATTATTCATATAAATTCGCTAAGGTTGCTATTTTTGATAGTGTTGTTGGTTGGTCCCTCAATATCATAGCTCGTTGGAACTGAGATGAAAAGTTTTAAATCATGGGAACAAGAAACAATGGCCTTACATGTCAAAATTTTAAGTTATGGTGAAAAAGGTTATTTTCGGACCAAAAGCAATTAATAAATTAGTTTATAATGACACTTTACTATATTTTAATTTTATATGTGGGAAGCTTCCTAAGTGAAGTTCATTTGGGAAACTTTGTGCCTTTTGGAAATCATAAATATGAGCTTATTTGATGAGTAAAGCATCCAATTATTTGATTATCTTATTTTTCTCTTGTTGTCTTTGTGACATTTCTGAGTCTGAAGTTTGTGCCCTTGTTGAAGTATAAGGGTTTGGGATCTACAGCTGAAGTATTGTAGATTTAATTCTGAGAATCCATAGCTGAGGTATTGTGGACTTTTGAGTTTTATTAAAATCTCTTCTTCCTATATTAACTGTGGCTGAGGAGCATTTATACAATTGAATAGTATAATTTCTCTGTTGTTGGATGAGGGTTTAGTCCGCAGACTGGAGTTTGTTTTGGGCAGCATTTGTAAGGGTAGACTATGAATGCTAGATTGAAATTGGACCAGGTGGTTTTCAGTTTGACTTTGCGATTACATTCTACAGCAAAGACTAGGTTCTTAATTTGTAAAATTTAGTTTATATTACACAGTTTGAAAGTAAACTGACTGGCTTCAAATTCTGATTTATAGTCAGCCAATAATCAAATTCCCTTTTCATTATATTGTTGTATGGTTTGCTGATGAATCAATTCAGTGGCTAGTGTGAATTATTTCAGAATTGTTTATTGGCATTTGGTATTTATTTATGCAAAACTTATAAGGCCAAAATTAAGTAAATTTGTGATCACTTTGCTGTACATCCTGATATTGTGTTTGAAAACTTAAGACATCATAGATTCAATGGTAATTGGGCTGCTTGCCAAGTGTTGATAAAATGTAAATAATTAATTATTATTACACTTTACTTAAGTTTACTTAGGATAATGCATTTTTATATTAGTTGTCGTGTAGACACTTAGGAATATGCATAGTCATATGAGTTGTCTTATTGACAACACAAAAGTGAGCAACTTATTTGAGCACATGGTGTCTACAACTTCTCTTTATGAGATAAACCTATCTAAACTTATCCTCTTGTCACTGCACAAACTCCTGTCCTCAATGGAGAATAATCCACCCTTGGTGGACATGTTAGAGTTGTAATCCTTATCTCTTTGCTGACTCCTTTATATATAGGCACTTCTAGTGTGTATTCATCTCATAGTCAATCATTTGATATCCATTCTTATTTGATCACTATTTGTCTCTCTTGTGCTATCTTCTGAGCTTCTTGATCTTGGTGTTGAATTATTGCTTTAGGCAAATTCTTACATAGTATCAGAGCTATACCAAATTCTTACAGTTGGTTTATCGGTATCACTATTTCCAGCTTTAGATAGAAGTCTAGTTAGAGATTTCATCTTGCCCATTACTCACTTTGTGGGTAAGTGGTTTCTTTCCTGAAAAATAAGAGGAAAGAATATTGGTAATACCCTTTCAAAATCTCTTAACTTCTTGCTTACCTTGAGTTGATCCAAGGAAAGATGAGGAGGAGCCTACCCTTTAAGATAGGAGAGACTCAGTCTCATACGTTGTGACCGGTCATTCTATTTTGCAACTGGATTTTCACAAAATTGTCGGTTGCAAAATATCCACCCAACATGTTAGACTTATATTGATTCTGCACAACATTTTATACTTGTTGTCTAGTGTGGAACTCTATTCCCAACTATATGTATAATCTTTGCTTCTATTATTAACCTCACAGGCTGGTAAGGAACCTTTTCCGATACCATGTTGAAATTGTTATCATTGCAAATGTAGTAGCACTGTCTATAATTTCTATGTTTTCCAAATGCAGCGATCTCTCTTGCAATTTTATTGAGAATGAGGCAATGAGAGACATGTCCCTTCATGAGACATGTCTATTCAGTATTATGAGATTAATATAATGACAATTGATTTGGTAACTATATATATAATATCTTTGAGTCATTATTATATTAATTTCTCCTAATAGTATTATATATATTATATCTCACATAATAAAATATATGCATACATCTTCAATAGTTTAGTCCCATAGGATTTATCCGACATAAGCTACAAAATATAAATAGCTTTAAATCAAGCTCAACCCATTAGAGAAGTGAAAGTTTTGCATTAATGTACTTCTATGATTATATTTTTTCTTTGTGGGATTTGGAACCATGTATATGTAAGTCATCGCTATGATGATCGATTTCCCCAAGTATCATTGCTTTAACTAATGTTCCTCATTTCTATTAGTATTGATGTAAGGTAAATGAACCCACTAAGTACACAAATACACCTAGTAGTATTAAGGTACAGGGGAATAGTGAGTATTATGGGACATGCTTGTCTCACAATTATTATCAATGTGGGGCCAATTCATTCAACCTAATATCATTTAATTGGTTAAGTAATTGGACATAGTATTGTTCTATAATATTTTTTTAATTTCTTGTAGCCAAACTTGTTTTATCAATTTTGCTGCTTTTCATACTTTCTCTATTGGAATGAGTATCTTAGGTCAAATTCATTTTTTAGGATAAAATCTCTTAGATATTTGTGCTATAAACTAATGAATATATTTGATTCAACAGTTTGGGGTGACATACAAAATTTTCAAATGATTCCACTTGAATTAAATGGTTGAATGTGAATTTTATCACATTCACTAATCAGTTAAGATAAATATTAAGTTTCTTTTGATTAAAAACACTTTTACAGATATGCTAGAGGGTGTAATACATCTCGTAAACAGTTAATCTGTTATATGGATCAAGCCTTTGAACTTATGAGTAGTTAATCTGAAAGATCTTGAGCCAAGTTAGTAGAAAGCTTGATATAAGTAAACAACTTCGATAAGTTAGCCAAAAAACATTAACTGATAGCATACTGCTATTTCTAAAAGATAATTTGGCTTCCCATAAATGTGTCTACTGCATACAATATTATAATGGAATACTATTCATAATCTTGTTTTATCCTCCTGTCCTATTTCTGAGATATAATTTCTGAAATCTTTTTAATGAATACTGGGAGAACACAGGAAATTTTAACAATAAATGCCATTTATTTGATAGGAAAGCGCCATCCATAGGTTGGATCCTGAGTTACGGCGTAGGTTGAAATTTATTGTTGAATTCAAAATGCCTGATCAAGCTGTGCGAACTCAAATGTGGAAAAAAATGATCCCTAGCAAGGTAAATTGCATGTATTTTTTATATTTATCATGCAAAAAATCTTTGTCAGTTGAGTGTATTGTTATTTTTTTCCTTTTGTTTTTTTTAATAATTTATATTCCACCAGATATGGTAAGTTCTATGGGATGTTCTGATTTACCCTCTTTCAATACAGTCTTTTATAGTGATAGGTCACTAACCATTTAAGGAATGAACTTTTTATTTCCTTTGAAAGCTAGAGATAGCTATGAAATTAAGTGGATATGATGGACAACTGTTTTAAGAGAGAGAGCACAAGCCTATGTTAGGGATTATTTAAATTTCAAAGACTGATGGTGGACAGAAATTATGAAGAAGCCATGAGGGATTTGGGGTCAGTGGTTGTAAATGGGATGCATGCTATAGTACCCTTCTTATTACTCCGGAAACCCTGAAGTTTTTTTAGAGCATTCAGAGTTTGAATATGAATCCTTTTGGACAATCTCTTATAGGCAAGTTGGAGTTCTTTATCTTTTGTTTCTTGAAATTATGTCATATGTTGGTTACCTAGAATGCTAATTGACCTTATGAATACTGCAAGCGAGGTTTTCTTTACTGATTTCCCCAGAAGAATCAATGCACCATCTCAAATTTATTTGAGGATGTGATTCCTTCCCTGTTAAGTGATTTGAGTTAAAAATTTAAAGCTAGTTGTTGTTTTCACATTTTGAAATTTACAAATGATCAGTTCATAAGTAGTCTTTCTTTTCCTATCTAGTTGATTACATGCAATTTAAAAATATTAGGCTGGTCACTGTGAATGTCAGTAGTTTATTTAAAGCTTTCTTATAGTGATGTGACATCATGATATGGAAATATTCTGATTCATCCATCTTTAGCAACAGAGATCTGCTACAGTAAAACCAGATAAAGTAAGTTTAGTGAATTGTCACATCATAATACAACCATGACTACAAAGAACTTGTAGAAACCAGTATGAAAATATATTTGCAGCACAAGGTAGTCTCTTCCAATTGTATGTCAGTAAGTTTTTCCAAGATACTTCTCAGTTCTGAATTGGTAGATTTAATGTCTTAGCAAGGCTTCTTAGAGGATAACACCCTGCAACAGTTTTTCCTTCACAAATAAACTTTGTCCCATCTCCAAATTGATGCACTCAGAAATGTCTCATCCAGAGAAATTTAGCTCTATATATTGAGAAGCAAATAGCGTGTATCTTTATTTAGACCAATTTAGTTCCAAACTATTAAGGTTTCATTATATTTTGCCTTTTTACCTCTTTTTTTTTTGTTACTTTTTTTTAAGATTCTAGAGTACTGTTTACACTAATACTTTTCTAATGTAACTGGATATGCTTTGGAACTGTATTGACTTACTATGGTTAATAAGGTTTCATTATTTTATTTTTTCTTGTTTACTTAGTGCTTCCAAATAGAAAAGGGATCTTGTTCTGGGAGGTGGCTTCTTATCAACACTCTCTCTAGTTGCCAAATGATACAAAATAGTGCAAAATATATGTTCAACCTCCAAATATTCAAAAGGGGCACACTGATTAATATCTCAATAACAAGATATTCGATCATCTAAACCTGAAATCTAACTATTATGATATAAATTCTAAACACTGTAACACTTTAACACTTAGGGTTTAAGGACCAAGATACTTTAAAGAATACATGCTGCATATTGAAATGATAGCATATAGGCATGCAAAAAAAAAGGCCTAATGTGAATGAAAGCTCATCCAATGAAAACCGCAATCCACTCCTGCACCAGCTCTGTTGTCAATCTCCAAATGGTTACTCAGAATGTTTCCTCAATACTCATATCTGTTATGAAGTACCCCTCTTTACCATTTTAATCAACTGATATAACTTAGGTAGTTGAGACATCCTAAACATTTTTATTCTTCTTCTTACTGTGTAGCTCATTGGAGTATGATAAGAAAACCTTCTTTGCCAAACAAAATCATAAGCTTTCATCCAAAATAGAAAACAAGTCTATATCAGTGCTTAAGGAAAAGCAATGTAATTTATATGATATATCTAAAAACTTCAATAGGAAGTGTCCCATTCTTTTAGGGAAGCTTCAAGGCTGGGTATAGACACTAATAAATTTATTCAAATCTCTTTACATCTGGAAACATCCACTAGTATGTTTACAAAGTTGAAGACCATTTATCATTACTAGTACCAGGGATCAAATTATGACTCTCCTCATAATTATGATACAGATATTATGGTCTCATGGCAATCTACTCACAGCGAAACATTAATCAAGTGTGCAAGAATGTCAAAAAGAAATTTTTAGTAAACAGGGGAAAACCCTCGACTCCTGGCCAAGGCTATAAAAGAGGATAACGAGCAATATAAATTACACACAGAGCTTGAAAGCAATAGGGACATGGAACTGAATTTGATATTTGATGATAGACAGAAAATATGCAGACTTAAAAAAAGTTCTCTTAGACTTAAAGCTAAGGTTAATCAAACAGTTTTTATTGGATGGAGCCATGGGCAGGGATCCATCCAAATAGATAGAAAAGATATTGCTATTGTACTATATCTACAATCACAGCCTCAGAAGATTTAGGGAACTAACCACAACCAAGAACATGCTTCATTATTGTACATAGCAGAGCATCACCATTCATCATTTCAAGTCAGTCGTAGTCTTCTCACTTCAGCTTTCCCAACAAGATCCTGAAGGGTTGCTACTCTTGCTGCACTAAGCTCAATACTTCTAAAAAATGTTATTCCATCTTCCAGCCAAATTGAGAGTATGCTCTTCAAATCTCTTTTGACAATGCTTCATTCGCTCCTACATCCTAGATAACATATGAACCTACTGCTTTTAGGGGACAAACTTCATGCAGTGTACCATGTAACAACATTTCCACTATCATAAGTACCGCAAAATGCTTGGAGACAACCATACAGCAATGGACTCAATGCTCCTGTTCTTCACAATTGCATTCTCCATTTGATTTCTAGCAATGAATTGTAGGTCATCTGGAAGGCTGTAATCAATTTTATAATCAGATACTAGCAATTAAAGATCTCTGTATATGGACTTTTCCAAATGCAGGTATGCAAAACTGATACAAGAAAATAACTATACCATGCCTGCGCCTGAAGTTAGAACACTGGTTAAATGAATCTGGCTAAATAGAAATGGCGGGAAGGCACCCCACTTGCAATACACAGCATACATGAAAAACTTTCCATAAATTTGTAGAATCCTGAACACTTGAGAGTTGAAATTGCTAGTGAGTAACTTGTAGTATAACTTGCCAGTAAATTATTCCTGAGATTTTGTGAAGATATTGCAAAAGGTTTGTAAACTTCCAGTTAAAAACTTCGCTGTGGCTCCATAAGTCTATTCCATGCCCCAAAAATCATCATTTTGCAGTCTATTTTATTTAGCAGAGGAATTGCATAAGTGGTGCTTTTAGTTTGCAGGCATTTCAGAACAAGAAATGGGGTCTTATCAGCTTCTTTTTGCAAATTAGCAATATGCATGTTTTTGAAGAATATGTTTACACATTTATGTTTATAGAATTTTAGGAAAAAATTCAGTTAGTATTTTCTATGATTTGCAAGTCGAATTTTTTGATATTCTTGGGTCAGCCAAGTTATTGCCGCGTCTTTAGTTTATCAACTATACAGATTCCCCAATGCAATCCCACTTACAATTGAGTGGACATGTTGATAAGATAAAGAACTATTTACAAGATCAAACAGTGGCTTTAGAGAGTGAATGACACACTCTAGTATAGTGTTGAAGCCATATGTTGTAACTGTTTTCTATTTAAAAGCCCTCCTATCACTCCTCAATTTGTTATTCCTCCATGTCAAACCATGTCCGCCCATGTAGTTCGCTTCTTTGGATCGATGTCTAAAAACCAGTCGATTGCTACACCTTGTAGGGTAGCTGGAAATTTTCAGATCCAATCATCTTGGTCCATTACACCATTCACAGTCCATATCGTTTCACACGTTTTACAATGTCGCTCTGGATCGACTGTCCCATTGCCATTAAATTTTGGTAGTTTTTACTTTGGCCCTGCCATTGTTATCTTTTTTCTTAGTTGTTGTGCTTGTTGTGTACCCGCGCTGTTCGGCACACCTGTGCTATTTTGAGTACCTGCATTGTTCTGCACAACCGCGCTACTTCGGACAACCACGTTACTTTGGATAACTGCACTACTCTGTGGTGTGAAGAGGTCTTCTAGAAGTGAAGTTGTTCGATTCTCAACTTGTATTCATTCGTCTGGTGTATTGGGGATGAAGAGTTCACCCCATGCTCATGCTCCTTTGGCACCTCAAGCCATGTAGATTCGTTCTCTTCTGTTTGGATTCTCTACCCTTGGCGTATACAAGTTTAGAAACTCCTTCCTTGTCTCTTCCACTAAATTCAATCTTTGCTGCATCTCCTCAAGCAAGTCCTCGGCAGTCCTTGGTCTGCTAGGTGAATGCACTCCGTCAGTCTAGGCTCCTTCACCACTTCGGTGCCCGTCGGTGAGCTATTGAAACTTCTGCCCTTGTTCTGCCTATTGTGTGAGAATTAATGCTTCCTGTGCTGTGTGTAAATCATCCTTTCTTTTATTTTATTTCGATCTTTATTGAGCAAATTCGACATTATTCTTCATAACACATCTTTTGTACTAAGTTTGACAGGCTACTGTGCCAAATGTTTACTGGTAAACGGAGAGCTATCACATTAAGAGACTAGAATGTAACATAGAACAAGATATATTCATATAAGCAGAGTATACAATCACGAGTATAATGATGCTTCATAATTCCATTCAGACGATGTACATATATCTCCTGAAGGGGTGATTCAAACGTCACACAACCTTTCGGACACTAACTAATCCCATTGGCTGTAGTATAGTTTTACAAACAACATTCTTTGCCTTCAAAAGATTTTAAATTCTTGGACCATCTTTTGCAAGACCTTGACCAGTGTAACTGGTTTTCTTTAATGTCTTGTAACCTATTTGTTTGTTATGAAACTGCCAAATGATTTCGATGGTTAATCAAGGTGTTGGAAGTCTGCATCTTGGATTTGCTTCCCATGACTTTAAGTCTCTTTAGCGGATACAAGGTACCTACCACATATATGCTATGCCTGACCGCCATTAGGAAGTAGACAACTTGCTTTAATCCCAGTGATCTGTCTTTGATTAGCAATTCAATGGACAACATAGGAAATTGTTGGAACTTAAATCATTGTGGGTGGGAATCAAATAATAACAGAAACCACAGCATGGAGAGAATTCCTGAATTATAGCTTAAATGAACCATCAATGGATGTAGATAAAAATATACACAAGCAGAACAACATCTAAATGCAGCATTGCACTATTTATTTGACTTGAGAGCTCAAACTGTTTGATTGGTTTGACGGGTATGTACAAGTTATGACCATCTGTAAGAAGATATAAGCTATTACTTCTTTATTTAATTCAAGGTAACATTTACGATGAGATGTAAAACTACCACATTGTGTTTCTTACTCCAAGGGATTGATCATTGACATCTGTCTACACTTTGATGTATTATCCTTTACCCTGTTTTATATACAACTGTATGTCAATTTGTGGGAGGAAGAATAGATGATGCAGTTGGCATGTACATCCAGTTACTGTAGAATATAATATTGGCAAGATTCTGAAATTGCATGTACAGAGAGACCTTGAAGTGAAGATATGTTGTGAAGTCAAAACTCATTGAAACTAGGTGCAACAGTTTTTTGAATTTTTAGGGTATAGAACATTTTTGTATTTTGTGGTTTTGGGGTGTAGTGGAACTTTCTTTGTCTGACATCTCAGAGCGAAGAAGAGCGACTTCGAAAAAATTCTAAGCTTTTCAATTTGTGGTTTGGGATCCTGAGATTTGGTGAAGCAACTGCAGCCCTGCTAAGGTGACTTTCTTAAGATGAGGGGATCGTCTTAAGGGTAGATGCATGTCTGAAGAACATTTGCTCCAAGCAGCTGACCTAGATCACTCTTAAGGTCTACACATTTTTTCAATTTTGAGTTATGCTGAAGGCTTAAACAAATGAACCCATTTTGTAGGTATGTCTGCATTTGAACCTTGACTACTAAATAGTCTACCTGAGTTGCCACTTTAAATCGTTGTGCCCAGTATGTGTTACACATTACAAGCTTTGCACAAGGCATTGAATTTGGAAGAGGTTGTAAAGGTTTTTGTAAGTGTGGAGGAAGAATGTATTCTCACATGTGAATAACACTAACGCTCATTGGTCATGTGGTAACTATTTCTGTTGTCTATTTTTGTCTTTTGTATCTTACTTGATGAGACAAACTCTTCACATCATTCTTTTAGGACATTTTTTGGTCTTTCATTATGTATCAGAATGTGTGAACATAGTGAACTGAGACACTTGTACACATACATCATACTAAACTTAAAAAGAAATTTTAGTAGAAGTGGGAGACAGGAGTTTGAGTGAGAAAATCCAGTGACTAATTATTAATTCATTTCTTTTATTCAAGTGTATTTAGGTCTTCTCGATTTTCTCCCCAGTAGCAATGTCATTCATAGCATTTATTTTGTAGTTTATAGCAATCTGAATAAGCATCATTTCAGTAGAACTATAAACAGTGAAATATAAATCCTTTTCATATGGAATGTGTTGTTGCTTCAAATGCATGATATAATAAACCTGTTCATTGCATAAACAGGCACCAGTTGCTACAGACATCAATTTTGAAGAGTTGGGTCGTCGCTTTGAGTTTACAAGTGGGACAATCAATGCAGCAATCATTAGAGCAGCTGCAGAGGTATGTTGCTCATTCACAAATATATTGTCCCTTTTGTGTTAACAGTGATGCCGTGCTGATACAGAACCATTTGCTGCAGGCTGCACTTCGGTACAAAGAATCACACAGGATAACCATGAAGGATCTTGTGAAAGCTGCTGAGGCAGAACTTGAGCACATGAAAGATGAAATAAGTGAAACTATGCTTCGCGCTTTTCTTTAGAAATCAACATATTTTTTGAAGCGTTGTTGGTTTTGGCATGGTGCAAATTGGGTGCAGTTTGTCAAATAATTTTCGGTGATGGTGCTTTGACAAATAATTGGCTAGATCGAATTGACATTTGAGCCCGAATAAGCCTTCACTTGGCACCAACTATATGTAAAAATAATGGCTATTCCACTATTATAATTTTTGATAAGGTTATTCAAGATTTACAAGAGAAGGCATTTGTGTTCATTCACTCTGTATTTATCTGAACATGGTATTTCAAAGGAATTGAACTTTTGGCACAACGCTCTACACACATACCATAAAATAAAAAAACAGAGGCTTTCAATGAGGCAACTATAACGTGTTGTTAAAACAATTTTTTTTGCTAAATTGAACCACATGCGCATGACAAGCAAATATAATACAAATAAACTATATCACGTTTTTATGAAGATACAAGTTGTGATTTGTCATTCATCATCAAATGCAAATATAATATCAACGATCCTGGATTATGTGAGAGACACAAATTTTTAAATATTTGAAAAAAAGGTGCTCAAACATGTGAAACACATTTTGGTGACGAAAAGCACACAATTAAAAAACTGTGTAAACCATTCTCGACAAAATATGGTGCAATGCAAAGCACATTTTCATCTAGACGGCAAAAGAAAACACCTTATTAATAGATATCCCATCCTCTACGAAAGAAAACCATTTAAAATCATACTAGGGATAAGTAGACAAGTAGAATATCCCTTGAATGGGCATCTAATGTTAAGTTGTAGGAAAATATTAGAATGCGCGTCCAACTCAAAGGTGTAAACCCAATGGCGCAGAAAAATTGAGGGGGCAAAACATAAAAATAAGTTTAATATACATTTGGTAGGCATCCTACGTGATGGCTTTCCATGATAATATAAACGGCACCTACATATATGTTTTTAATTAGTAATTTTTTAATGATAGTTATATTCTTATAACACTTTTTAGTGTGCATTGTTGATCTAAGGAATCAGCCACAATTTTTTAATAATTAATTTATAAAATGTTACAGATATTCTCGTAACAACTACTAGTAGATGTCTTCTGGTTAATATTATAAAACACCTCTAAACATCAATTCTTTTATTTGCATAACATTCAATTTAGATGTAATATGGTAAGGAAGTGCATTAGGGGAACTGGGCCAATAGTGACCAAAGATAACTTTGGGCACTTAATTTAGGTAGCCAACTTTTTCAGATTGTGATGATTTTTTAGTTGTTTCCATATGCAACCTAACTACTTAAAACTAAGGTTTCGACTTTTGACTAATAATAATGCACTTTACATGAGATGTTATATGGGAAAGGGTCAGAAAGTGATAAAAAAGTGTTGACCAATACAAGAGATCCATTGCACCAATAATTGCTCACTAAAATCAACACAAATCACTAGTACTTGTGGACAACTGTCCTAGTAGTGGTTCACAAATATCCAATAGTTGTTCATAAATGAGCGAATCATGATTAAAAAAAGCTTTAAAAGGATCATTTATTGGTATATAAATGATCCACTACTAGGGATCTTATTGTGTGAAAATGAGCGAGTGGTTATTGGACCTCGAGCGGTAATTGGTCTCTTTCCGCTATTGTGTTTTTTTCTATTAAGATACTAGTAAAAACTAGAAAAATTTGTAGAAGGAAAGCAAAGCTCAAAAGAGTGAGCTCTAGCTCCTCATATCACTATCTTGTAGTCCTCATATCACTATCTTGTAGTCCTTTGTATGTGTTTCCAATATTTCTAGAATAAATTTTAGCCCAACACACATGCATTGAGCATTAGTTCTTGCAAAAGTGGTCCTTGTACTATGAAAAAATTGCTTATAAGAGGCACAAATTAAACAAGCATAAAGGTTTTGACTAAAATATAACACATCCACTATATCTTCCATGACTTTTATGCTATTTTCATTTTCTAAGCATCAAAAATAATCTTTATAGATAAGAACGTGCAAAGAACCATGAAATGCTTTAAATTATAAGTTGTCTTCATTTTGTCAAACTAATCCACCGAAACTATGGATTAAACTAAACATCCTATTCTCTATACCCTCAACCCTTAAATGTAAGCCATATAGAGAGGTCGTAGACCCAAGAGGCTATAGATTAAATTGTTAACATTATACACTCGAACCCTATGACATACCCTTGGGCCCTACGATGAATAGGATAAATTATCAACCATACACTTAACCTGATGTACCGTATAAACTCAACCTTAAATTCTATATAGAGGCCCTAGACCCAAAAGCATATAGTGTAAACCCTTAACACTATACCCTCAACCTTAAAACCCTAACCTAGTACCCTTAACCCTAAGGCCTAAGGTCTATACACTAAACCATCAGCATTGCACACTACACCTAATACCCTAAACCATTTACCTCATTCCCAAGTCTTAAAGCTTATACGATAAATCATTAATCCTATACATTATAACTAAACTTTATATGCATAACCCTTGACCCTATACCTTCTAAAATCAATCGTAAACCTTATCCTTAACCTTAGGCCCTAAAGCCAAAGACTAAACCCTTAACCACTATAGTTAACCCTATAATCTATACCTTCAACCCTAAACCCTATATGTTGTGTCTAGGTTCAAGAGGTTATATGCTTGACCCTTGAGCATAATTCAAACCTATATCATATACCCTCGATTCTAAACAATAAACTTTATACCTTCAACTCTAATCCCCATAGAGAGTTCATAGGCCCAAAAGTGTGTTGGCTCAACCCTTAGCCCTATACAAGCAACTCTAAACTACCAACTCTATATCCCAACCCTAAATGTTATTTCTCATTTGTATGATAAACTATTCAATGATATGTATTTAACCCTAAATGCTCAAACACAAACCTTATAGAAAGGTCCTATGATTAATATATTGTATTCTATATGCTCAAGCCTACCTATTCAATCTTATAACCAACTATATGCACTCAACCTAAACCATATGCCTCAACCACATGGAATAAACCTTGTTGATGCAGAGAAGTATGATGGGAAACCAAACTTATATGGATTTGTAAGGGAAAAACAAGAATTACCCAATATGCCTAATGACACCTAAATGGCTTCGAGATGTTAAGAGCCAAACATTACCAAATGTCCCAACTAAATTATATCGCTTGTAAATAGCTAAAAAATTAGGTGTTCCAATAGATCTTAGACTCACAAACAACATGTTTGCTTCCAAACTCCAAGTTGCACTCCTATTAGGCCTAGTTTTGCTCAAATTAGGATAATCTAGAACTATTTATTGTCGTTTTCTCCAAACTTTTCTAGATAACCTTGAAAAAAAATTACATATTCTAATACCCTTTTGGAAGTTCTATAACATATGTAAAACTTAGATATAATTGTTTTGGACCAAATCCATGCAAATTTCCTGATTTCACTAAAATTAGGCCAAATTAGGCCACTTTTACAAAGGAACCTATAGAAAAACTTGTTACCAAAGTCTCCCACTTTCTAGTAGAGTTTTAATTTGGTCCAAATAAAAGGATTTAATGATCCATTTGAACCAAGACTTCATTTCATATGAAAAGTATAAAACCCTCACCAAAAAAGGCTTAAATCTAGGGCCTTTTGGTAATCCAACCTCCCAACATTTTTGAGACAAAATAAATGATCTAAAACCATCTCTAGGACATTTCATAACTCTTTTTGGAATAGAATAACCACCTCCTTAAGGTAGACCTCTTGTTGCTATACCCCAGCCTCCATTTAACCTCATGATGTACACCCTCCAAACCACTTCTCCTACAAGTTAAAGTGTTAGTAACATCAAATATATGTTACATAAGATCTATACCATGAGAAATAGTAACTCAATATTCATGGGATGGATTGCCATTCTCCAAAAACCCTCAAATCAATAAAATTAAGAGCCTTGTTTCGCACCAGTCAGCAACAAAATGAAAAATTAGATTGTTCAATTCCCTCAAAAATCCTTTACCAGATCATAAAACATGTAGTAATAAGTTTCTACTTAATCAAAAATGATTGAATAACCAAAACTATGCAAGAATCATTAAAAAATCTCAAGGAAATTGCAAGAAACTAAGTTTTTTTTAATTGAAATTACTATACCAGTCCAAACAATTGCGTACAATACCAACTTATGTGTCGAAATGACATTCCAAGTATTTTCAAAACTAATTTCCCAACTTCCCAAATTGATTCCCATTGGTTTTGATGAGATTAAACTCCTAAACAACTCAAAATCTAAGTTTCCCTCCTAAAACCAACTACCGTTACATTTTCAATTTCCAAATTTAAAACCTTGAGAAATGGATACAAATGGACTAAAAACTATTACTAAAGTCCACAAATCGATCCAATTACATTACTTATTTATTTGTAAAAACTTATTAACCCCTCGTTACCTATAGATCCATTACATCTCATATATTGGTCCTATGGCTCCTTTAGAATCATAAGGATATTTTGACCTTATATTTGTTTTATTACAATAAAATGCCATAATATGCTTTAAGACATCATAGTTCACCTTTATTGATTTACCATATCCATTCATAGCCCTTGTTATCTTCATTTCTTCAATAGCTCTTCGTAGTGCTCCTGCACCATACTCCCCAAGAATGAAAGGATTCTTGCCCCAAGAATTGTTCAACTTTGCTCTATTACTTTTTCTCTTACTCCTACATGATTGTATCTATAGATCATTGTTTTTATAGTCTTGTAAAGTTATCTTCTTCCTCTTGTTCCAACCCGCATTCTCATTACATAAAATGGTAGAAACATAACATGAACTAGTTTGTCCTCTCCTAGGACATGGATGCCTCGTTTGAACTGTTGCTTGTACCTAGTCTTCAACATCAAATTTATGATCACTTTGTCATTGGAACAACATGGGACCCCCTCCTTTATTCCTAACAACAATAGGACATTCAATGTTGCCAACTCTTATGCTATCCAAATCTCAAATTTTTTTTAGGACTGCATTCCTTCTTGTTTTGTTGCAACTTCTTATTCTTCTTCCAACCAGTATAATGCTGATCCAAACTCTATACATTCTTCCATACTTTGTCACCAAAAAAAGCACTATATTAGCCTTTTTATTCCCACAAGGCAAAGGGCTTAATTCATATCTCTGACCACCTTTATGCACTATGTATTTAGTTGTGTACCCATTGTGAATGGTTCTTCTTTGATGTTGCCATGGCGTACCCAATATTATGTGCCCACAAGTCATTTGGAATTACATCATATAGAACCTATTCATGATATGGTCGTATTGAGAAATCAACAAATGCCCTCTTACTAATCACTACTTGTGGCTCTTGGCTTACCCAAGTGGCATTGCAAGGATTAGGATGATCAAATGTATTCAAACCTAACTTAGATACCATATCAACTAAAACTAGATTATTAGGAGCACCTAAACTTATGATCAATTTACACAACTTTCCATGGCTTAAACAATTAGTTTTGAAAATAGATATATGTGGTGTTTGCAAGTTACCTACCTTTATCATGAGGTATTCTTCATCAGTCTCAGGGTCTGTTGTAGGTGTCCTTGGTTCTTCTTTCTTTTCCTCTTCTTGAATCAATTTCTTCTTTCTTTTCCTCTTCTTGAATCAAATTAACTCTCTTATCTCTACCTTGATCTGATCCATTTCATTTGGGACACCTGAAAGATTGATGCCTTACTTCATTAGAATAAAATAACCTTCCTATAAACACATTACTTCCTCTTCCTCCTCCAAATCTTCCACCTCTATGGCCTCCCCTTTGGTCTGATGTGAAGTCCTTGTCCTTGTCCTTATCCTTGTCATTACTGCTCTGAAGATTAGAGTTTGTCCTTCCACCTCTGCTTCTCATTGATCCACTTCCTCTACTATTGCTAACTTGCCTTTCATTTTTCCTTTTCAACTTTCCCTCTTCTCTAACAACAAGTTGAAAGCATTTCCAAAAGGTTCTTGGCATGTTTAACCCTATCTCATCTCGAATGTTGTACCTTAATCCATTCATGTACCTTGCCACCTTCTCATCTTCATCTTTTACTCCTTTGATTATTTCTTTATATATTACATAATATCCATGTCCCTTTGCTTCAAATTATTTCTCCTCATCTTTATTTGGATTGCCAAATTCGATGGTAAAATTTGACTTTTCACCATGGTCTCCATCCTCTCCCAATTAGAGTTTTTAGTCAATCCTCTTGCTACCTTGTCATTCTGAATACTGATCCACCATGTGAGGGTTGTTCCCCTTATCCTTTCTTTAACCAACTTCACTTTTTTGTCGTCATGCACATCTTCTAAGTCAAAATAGTTCTCAAGTGAAGCACTTCTTCACTCTCCATTTTTCCTTACTATAATGGTAAATCAACAGTGCTCTTCCCACCAATACCTTGTACTGCCTTAATCAACCTCATAAACCTCCTCTACTTAGGATCATCTTCTTCCCTATGTTCTTCATGTACTTGTCTTGCATGGTGTTCTTCTTCTTCCTCATTATTTTCTTCATGAACCTCTTCTCTCTTTCTCCAAAGCTTCTATCCTCTCCAATAACTGAAGTCTTTCCCTCCTCATTTGTCTTTCTTCTCTTTCTTTAGTGGCTTCCTGTTAAAGTGTAGCTGCAATAGAAGTGAAGTGCACAACATGTTAAGTATTACTACACACACACACACACACAAGAGAGAGAGAGAGAGAGAGAGAGAGAGAGAGAGAGAGAGAGAGAGAGAGAGAGAGAGAGAGAGAGAGAGAGATTGTTTCTTATCACTATTATATATCTAGATAACTCTCATATACTTAAATTTGTCATTGTATTATATTCAATCACACTCACACACACACACACACACACACACACACACACACACACACACACACACACACACACACACACACACACACACACACACACACACACACACACACACACACACACACACACACACACACACACACACACACACACACACACACGAAATGGTGCACATCTTAATCATATAAGACAAAGTCATTTATTGAGCTTGGTTAGTTATGTTACTATTGGTCATTCTAATTATATTCATGGCTTTGTAGGGCCATGACCCTACATGGCCTTTGGCCACATAAAGTCATGTCCCCATGCAGACATGAGACTCTTCATTATCTTATTTAATAGAGATTGGTCACTTCTGGGTAAAACATCAATAAATGGAAATGTATTAAATAATAATAGTGATCGAATATAAGTTGCAAGTAATTCAGTTTCATTTTAGTTACATAGTATAATACATAGACTGGTAATATAAGGTAACACATGTTGTTTTAATATTCAAATAATAATATCATTGACATATATAGATAACTAAAGTTTGAATCAAGAATTCTATTTTAAGTAAAACAAAAGAAGATTTAAATATTCCTCTATCAGACATCCTTAAACTTTTACATGGTATCAGAGCCACCCTAGTAGAGAAATTCAAATCTCATAATTGTTAAATATCTTCAATTCAAAATGGTGAGTCAGGTAAGGTTAGAAGATAGACTTGAAGGGGCTGCAAACTTTGCTTCATGGAAGATTTGAGTAATGATTATTCTACGAGAGATGGAATTAGAAGAATATATAGAGACAAATAAACCAATACCAGAAAATGATCCAGACAAAACAACATGGAAAAGACACAACAATAAAGCCATGAAGATTATCATAGATTCTGTAAAGGATCACATTCTCCCCTCTATATCAAGTCTTAAGACAACTTTTAAGATGTTTTCCACAATTAAGAATACTTTCAAAATTAATAATATTAGTAGATTGCTAACATTGAAGTAAGATCTACTATACATCAAAATGAACAATGGAGAATCAATTACATCTTATTTTTAAAGAATTTCAGAGTTGAAAGATCAACTTGCAACTATTGGAAATCAAGTAGATGAAAAAGAACTTAGCATTATAGCCTTAAAAGGACAACCACTATCTTGGGAAATTTTTATTCATGGTCTAAGTTCTTGACCTAATCTTCGTAAATTTGAACTACTTAAAAATGAATGTACTCAAGTAGAGTCACAATTGGTTTCTAGAGGAATCAATTTAAATCAAGAGGGAGACATTCAAGCTCTTCAAGCCAATACCAACAATAAAGGAAAGAAAGGTAAATTCAAGTGAAATAAAAAGGAATTCAAAAAATCATACAAGAAATGAGATTGGTCAAAAGTAAAATGCTTCAAATGTGACAAATTTGGTCACACTCATAACATCTACCCAAAATGAAAGAAAATTCAACCAACTCTAGCAAAAATAAAAAATGAAAACAATGAAAAATTTGCATTCTATCTAGCACTCTCAAGTGATTTAAACTCCAACAAAAACACATGGATTATAGACAGTGGAGCATCACGTCATATCATACGCTTTAGAGATAATTTTGAAAGCTTTGAAGGATACTCATATGAAGAAGTAACTATTGGAGACAATTCTACACATCTAGTAAACAGTATTGGATCATGTTCAATTCAAGTAAAACCAAGTATTACTCTTCAACTTAAGAACATTTTGTTTGTACCTAGCATAAAAAGAAATTTGGTCTCCATCTCCTCTCTTGCTGACCAAGGGCATCGAATCCCATTTGAAGATAAAGTAGTATCTTGGCCAAAGAATTCCAATATCATGAAAGCTATATCCATTGGATTTAGAGGTGAGAGTTTATATAAATTTTGTAACCATCACAATTTATCCCTAAATCATGAAGCATCACATACAAATGAAATATGACATAGAAGACTAGGTCACCTGCATTTTTCATGCCTTATCATCTATGGGAAAAATAGTAACAAGATTACCTAGTTTTAAACCTTATCATTTAGGAATTTGCAAAGGATGTGCCCTAGGTAAAAGCACTAAAGGTTTATTTCCAAAAAGTGAACACAAATCTAATTTTGTACTTGAACGCATTCATGCTGATCTTTGTGGTCCTATTTCCATACCTTCCATAAATGGATGTATTTACTATATGATCTTTATAGATGACTATTATAGGTGAAGTTGGGTTTACTTTCTTAAAAAAAGTAATCAATCAAAGTGTTATCCAAATTCAAAGAATTCAAAGCCCTAGTTGAAAACCACACGAGTACATTTGGGGGTCATTTTTGACTTTAATTTTTGATGGCAGGTCAATTTGGCTTGTCAAATTCATTTAAAAAAAAATTGATCTCGATCCTATTGAAATTTTGATGACAGTTATGTTTAGTGTCAAAATTTTGATGACAGTTAAGTTTGGTGTCAAAATTTTGACATTGTTAGGAGTATAAACAAAAAAAAGAAAAGTGAAACTCCATCTATTCACACGATAAAGTGCAAGTGGGAGGCTTCAAGCATGACCAATTAAGAGCTTTTCAACGCCATCAAGGTAAGTTTGATGGATTAATTTTCATTCTCTGCGTCCTCTTCTATTTGTGTAAGAATTTGCCTTAGGACAAAATTGATCCAAGAACTAAGAACTCAAACACAAGTACAACTATAGACCAAAAAGAGTATGATCAAAATATCAATATGTATTTGATTCAATATGCCTTTAGAAGTACACTAGGATTGTCTGTATATAAAGGCCTCTAAGATGCATCTAGAATGCCTAAGAATCAACATCATGATAAGTCATACAACTAGGCACATGTCCACCAAATATGGGTTATCCTCCATTATGCATAGGAGTAAGTGCGATGATGAGAGGATAAGCCTAAAAGAGTGTAACACACAACTTTATGTTGTAGACAACATGTGCTATAAAGGGAGTGCAAATAACTGTGTTGTCTACATGAAAACTTAGTGAATGATGCAAACTCTAGTGTTGTAGACACCATGTGCTGAATTAGAGTTGCATACTTCTGTGTTGTCAGCATAACAACTCATAAAGGTGCACAAACTCCTAAGTTTCTCACAAAATAAATAATAAAATAATTCTAAATAATTAAATAATGCATTAACCTAAGTAAACTTAAGTGTAAATAGTAAATACTAATTTACACCAACACCCCCCCCTTAAGTGCAACTTAGGGGAATGCCCTTAAGCTTATGAAAACTATGATGAAATGTATAATGGGTCCTAGCTACTAGGCCATGTTAGGTACCCATGTACATAATGAAATGCAATCTCTCATAAAGCAGAGAAAGAGGGAAAACCTCATGGGAAAAACACTCTCCCAAAAAGAGAGATGAAAAGACTAGATGCATGGATGGATGGAGTAATCAAGACCCCTCCATTACAACATACATCAAGTATATAAAATAGTGAAGAATGAGAAGAACAAGACCTCATAAGAGGAAAAAGTCCCCCCCATAAGAAAGAAGAGGAAGAGAGACAAGGTAGTCCCCGCTCTAATGAAGAATGCCTATCAGTGAAAGCTGCTCCAAGGAAGAAGCCGATCCAAGAGTGCTGAATACTATTCCTCCCCTTTGGAAGAAAGAATGGAAAAGGTACAATCCTAAAGATGTATGGTGGCCTTGAAACTTGCTCAATTTTCTATAGAACCTATTCCAAAACTATCTCCCCAATAAATAAAGAGACCTCCGACATTTGCTATTTATAAGAATCCACAATCACGTCAACCTGGAAAGATCCATCATGTAGATAATGGACATGAGGGTCATAGTGAGCCCTCACAACAACTGTAGAAGGATCATTTTCTATAGAACCTATTCCAAAACTATCTCCCCAATAAATAAAGAGACCTCCGACATTTGCTATTTATAAGAATCCACAATCACGTCAACCTGGAAAGATCAATCATGTAGATAATGGACATGAGGGTCATAGTGAGCCCTCACAACAACTGTAGAAGGATCATCTTCATCAAAGAGAAGATGCAAATCATCAAGGCTATCTCCCAATCCTGCGGTGTGTGACTCCATGAACAAACCTACAATGTCTGCCATGTAGTCATCAACTATTACTGGAGCTGGAAGACAATGTGTACCCTACTATGCTGGACCTATCATTGTGGCAATGTAGGCATGTTGACTATACTGATGCCATGACCTCTCACTGCAACTGTCGATAGAACCCCACATGTCTAAATCTGTTGAAGCACTGTCACTAGTGTCACTATTAGTTTCCATAGTATATGAAGTCTAGAGAGGATTAGAGGATAAGCTGGGTGAACTTTCCTCAAAGTGAACATCCTTCTCCACAAAAATCTCATGAGTCTCTGGATCCATAAGTCTATATGCCTTCATATTGTCTTCATATCCTATTAAAGTAGAAGGCCTAGGTGTTGGTGCCTTGCATCCTCTAGAAGATATGTTTGCCCATGCTGGACAATCGAAGACTCTAAAGTGACTCACAACTAGTTTTCTACCACACCATGCCTTAAAAGGAGTTTTTCCATCTAAGGCATTATGAGGATATCTGTTAAGTATGTGAGTGGCACTGCTAATGGTTTTGACTTCAAGTGTAGGATCAAGAGACTTGGCTTTTATCATGCAACATGCCATAGACTTAAGAGTTCTAATCCTCATAGCTGCAACACCTGTCTTGTGCGGATTGAATGCTAGTTGATTCTAAAGATCAATTCCCTCAAGTTTGCAAAAGTCTTTAAGTCTTCTGTTCACATATCTACTTTCATTGTCCAGCCGTAGAACCTTGATGGATTTCCTTGATTTTTGTTCAACATGAATCTTGAAGGCTTGAAGCTTATCAACCACTTCATTCTTGTGATGAAGGAAGTAGACCCATGTGAAGTATGAAAAGTCATCAATGAAAGTAAGGATGTAGCGGCCTTGGTTGACTGATGTCACTGCAAAAGGACCTACTAAAACCATATGAACCAACTAAAGAACAACTAGAGCTCTAGAAGACTTCACTTTATCATACTTCTCTTTAGGATGGATATCCACTAAACATGATGAACACTCACCCTTAGAAAATTTGATGTTAGGTAGACCTTTGACCATGTGTTTGGAGAAAAGTTGCTGAAGATGGCCGAAGGCAAGGTGACCAAACTGCTCATGCCATAAGTTGATTTGTGAATTAGATTGAGTTATCAAGGCTTGTGAAGGAGACTTAGGCACAAAGTGGAAGAAGGAATAAAGCCTTTTGTCATGATTGAATTTTCCCACTACAACCAATGAATTATCTTTAAGACTGCCCACAATCACTAAACTTGGAAGGAACTCAACTTTGTGACCATCTCCAAGGTGAGCGTTTTGGTAAATTGAGAGGAGATTAGAGCTAAGATTTGGAACATAGAGGACATCTTTGAATTCTCCATTTTCCATCTCCACATGTCCTTTCCCTTCAACTTCCATTTTGGTATCATCTCCCACAAAGATGTGTGGTACCCGTGACTGCTTCAATGAACAAAAGTCTCCCTTTGAAGAACCCATATGATAGGAGGAACTTGAATCAAGAATCCATTCTAAAGAAGAACTTGTATTTTCCATAAGTGCTTGCCCTTTTCCCTTTAGAGAGGTTGGAGTTGAATCCTTGGAAGTACTTGACACTTGAATTTTGTTCTTCTTGAGTAGGTTTTCCAACTCATCAATTTTTTTAGTCTTGCAATGATGCTCATCATGATTTGGCTTTTTGCAATATGCACAAATTTTTTGATCCTTCTTTTCATTACTTCCCTTCTTGTTGGAATAAGAATTGCGTTGCTCTGAGGAGGATTATTGTGTCTCAGATTGTGATTTCTCCTTCCATTGCTTCTTCTTGTTGTTAGAACTTCTTCCTTCTTGACTTGATTGGTTCTCATCACTAGTCACCAATGCTTTGGTCTTTGATGTCATGAGAAGTCCCAAATCTATCAAGTGAGATTGTTCAACAATCAACATCTCTACAAAAGCATCAAATGTAGACTTCTGGAAATACTTCCCATGGTTAACTTGTGAGTATTATAACTCTAAACAAAGGAGGCATACTCTGAAGGTAGCCTCTTTAGGATGTGATGAATCAACTTGCCATCCTTCATGGGATTTCTACAATCTTTAAGTAGTGCCCTATACTCATTGACTTTTTTGATGTAATCTTGAATTGTGTCAAAGTTCTTCGGATCCAAAAGAAGTAGATCATCCTTAATTTGGAAACCCTTTTCCTCATCCACCTTACCATACAATGATTCAAGTTTGTCCCATGCAGGTTTGTATTCCATGAAATTGGCAACGTGGAAGAAGAGATCTCTATGTATAGAACTCCTAATAATTCCTAAAACCTGATTGTCTATAATTTTCCAGTCAATGAGTTCTTTAGCATCAATGGGTTTTGGAACTGTACCATCAACATAAAGATTTAGACCTTTTGCCATTAATCTACTCCATACAATATCTTTTCATGTAGAATAATAATGTGAAGTTAGAAGTGGACATTTAGGTGAACCCATGATGCAAAAAATGAAAAGAGCACACAGGAGAGACACAAAAACTATAGTACACACCCCCCTTTTTCACTCAATCAAATGATCCCCCCCAAAAAGATGCTTTTGGCACTTTATGTGTAGTGCTTGTACAATAGGCCACTTGTCAAAATGTACAAAATGGACTTCTAATTTTTCTTTTTACAACTATATTTTAAGGCCCAAATTTGTCACTAAGCACTGTAGCTCAGATGCACAACAATTGTGAAGCAATACAATGCAAAACATGACCTATTCTTGAAAGTGGTATTTTTGTCCACATAAGCCTACAATTTGATTATAGATCTAAAATGTTCACAAAAAAAATGCACTTTAAAAAAAAATGAAACCTGAAAAGGAGTCCAGATGAGCTTGTACAGTGCATTTGAAGTTGCAAAATGCAGGATTGGATAGGCATAGTCACCAAAAAATGCTATTTCTGACAAATCCATGGACCAAAACCAGAAGAAAGTTGCACCACTAAAAAGCTGTAATGTCCCCTTTTTAGCATTCATAGCATGATGTTGTCGTTAGCCTATTTCCCCATGGTCTCGTAGGCTAACCAGGACATTAAAGGGGCTTAGAGGCCATTTGGCCTAGATAGTTTCAGTTGCAGGTCTTTTTGAGTGGTTTTGAGGCAACTTTGGGCATACTTACTATTTATAGTAAGTCATCTTGGATATGGTCGGACATCCAGTGGCAACGGTATGTCGATGGTAATTGTTTAAAATCAGCAAGAAGACTTGTTTATCATTGATAAGATTTGTTATGCATTGATAAAGCTATTTTATAAAGTTAAATTTAAATAGTTAACTTTATTAATGCATAGACTATAGTTTGTGGGAAATATTTAAATTAAAAGAGTCCCCTTTATTTTATAACACATTGGAGACATAAATTACATAAAGGGAGTGATGTTTTATCCCACATTGAGAAAACGAAGGATTGAGCTCTTGTAAGAACACTATAAAAGAAAGGGAAGAGCTTCTTTTTAGTATGGTTGGAAATATCAAAGAAATTGGAGAATTTTTTGGAGGTTATGTCTCAATAGTTTGAAGGACGAAATCCCTTCAAGCTGAAAATCTTGACACCATTGAAAGATATGGTCTTGAGATTCAACAGGGTAGAAATTCGAAAAAGCGGAAACGAAAAAGCAGTCCGAAAAAGCGAAAACGAAAAGGCAGGCAAAAAAAGTGGAATCGAAAAAGCAAGCGAAAAAAGTGGAACTGAAAAAGCAGGCGAAAAAAGCAAAATAAAAAAAGAAAGCGAAAAAAGTGAAACCAAAAAAGAAGTTCAAAAAAGTAAAGCAGAAGGGGCAACATTGAAGGAAAATTATTACAGCCATCTACAACCAGGTTCCCTTGTTAGTATTGTTTTTTTTAGGGTATTATAAGTTTCGGCTGTAATTGTGCATTATACCAGCATTGTCATTTTGGTAATCCATGTAAATGCCAAAGTCTTGGCCATATTTCATGAACATTGTATTAGAAATTTGATTGCAATCAAAAAGATAATAGTTGCTAGTGTCATTTAAGCAATTCAATCTCATTATTTATCAGCTATATAGTTTGCATACCAACTATTTGCAAAAATGCCAGTTGGCTGTAGGTGTTCTTTTCTCATGCTTAGATCATAATATATGCACTGAATATTGTCAAAATTAGGATCACACTCATGTTAGGTCATTGTGTAGTTCATTGTAATCTTCTAGCACAAGATTCTCATTGATGCAAATTGAAAAAGAGTCATTTAAAGCTAGCTAAAAAAATATATCAGTCATACGTCCCTTGCATGTGAATTGTTTGATGAAATTATTTGAGCTTTCATCAGCATTTTTTGAGAGCAGATTTGAGGAGGGTTGTTACAGTGGTATCAGAGCTTGCTTGCAAAGTGTTTGACGAAATGTCAAACAACTGAAGTATAAAATTTTTTGGTGTTTGAAGAAGTTATAACCTGTTGGGGTCATTACAAAAGCTTAGGAAATTTTACCAAAAAAAAAAAAATTGCACCTAATTTGGAGTTTGGATGACTGAGTTATGGCGTCTCAAAGTTGGGTTGCCAAATCAAAACTACATTTGAAGAGGGGTTTGGAGAGGGAAACACAATGTTAAATTTGATAGTCAAATAGTTGTCATAGTAGTTCAAAATTGCCTTGGAATGATAGTCAAATGATTGTCAATTTTAGGCTAGAAGTTTGCTGACATGGTGATGATGTCACCTATATAGTTGATGATGTTAGCACGTATAGACTTGTACGGACAGTGACGTGGCAATCGAGTTGGCAGTATAGAACTACCAACATGGCTTTGCTCACATGGATGTCCAACTAGCATACAGAGGCTGACCTATCATCCACATGGCTGCGTCAGAGTTACTGGTTGATATGGTGCTGTGTGTCCACTTGAGAGATCACCATGTGTTTGCATAGTGGACGTATGTGGTAGAGTTGGGTAGACATATCGATAAAGCAGCTATTGCCATGTGTTGCTGGGATATAGGTGCTGGAATTTCAAACAACGTGGCCAGAGTTAAGTTCAGTGACGAAGATTACTAACCATCGGAATAACCACCATAGCAGTTGCCAAGTTTGGTTAGGCATGCCGAATTATTTGTATTACCGGGTGTCAAAAATATTTTGCTGGGGCCGAATGCTAGCTAGAGCGAAATGATGGAAAGCGCCCAAAACTTTATTACTGCTACCAGAGGACAAGCTGATAATAGTATTGCGGGGTCAAAATTATAAAAAGCAGCATGGGTGTGTGGGGTTTAATCCCACATTATTGGTGGGACTGACCTCAACAATATTTAAAAGAAAAAAATTGTAGTAAGGAAAAGAAGCCCACCGTGAGTTGAGGGCTACTCGCCGGATGTGGATTTAGTCGGTTGTAAAGTGATTGTCAAAAATTTGTGATCGAATTTGCTAGTGTTGACTGCCAATTATTAGGTGCCCTCCCCTGAATTAATTAAGAACATTCTGTTGAATATTCTCTACAGGGCCGAGGTTTGACTGCCCGGTGCCTGTGCAATTTTTTTTCTCTGCACACCCAATTGGGCAAAAATTTTGATTTTTTTTTCTTTTGAAAATGTAGAAATAAATAGATTTGAAAAATAAATTAGTAGATCAAATAAAAGACCATACCCAACTTCCAAATTGGGCCTTCAGGTTCCAATTTGCAATTTTTTTTTGCCTCGTGATAGACTTTTTCCTAGGGTAGGCAAATTTATAGTCAATTTTCACCAAATTGTCACTCTAGATTTAATGGTGAGGTTTGCTTTAGCTCTAGATGTTTCCAATTGCTACAATACTTTAGATCTAGGTCGAGGTGCTAGAGAAACAATGGTCTCAAATGACTATGTGAAAAGATTCTCCAAGCTCTAATAGCATGTAAGAATTGGCCTTAGGGAAAAATTTACCCAAGAACTAAGAACTCAAACACAAGCACAATTGTAGACCAAAAAGAGTATGATCAGAATATCGATATGTATTTGATTCAATATATCTTTAAAAGTACACTAGGAGTGCCCGCATATAAAGGCCTCTGAGATGCATCTAGAATGCCTAAGAATCAGCATCATGATAACTCATACAACTAAGCACATGTCCACTAGATATGGTTTATCCTCCATTATGCAAATGAGTAAGTGTGATGATGAGAGGATAAGCCTACAAGAGTGTAACACACAAATTTATATTGTAGACAACATGTGCTAAAAAGGGAGTGCGAATAAATGTGTTGTCTACATGACAATTTAGTGAATGATGCAAACTCCAGTGTTGTAGACACCATGTGCTGAATTAGAGTTGCATATTTCTGCGTTGTCAACATGACAACTCATAAAGGTGCATAAACTCCTAAGTGTCACGCAAAATAAATAATAAAATAATGTAAAATAATTAAATAATGCATTAACCTAAGTAAACTTAAGTAAGTGTAAATAGTAAATACTAATTTACACCAATATTTTGGTACTTGCTTTCAAGGTAAGGGTTCATTCTTGTCCTCTTCTATTTGCAACTTGCTTAGTTTCAAGGTAAGGCTTCAAGGTAATTTTCATTTTCATTTTAAGGTTTCAAGGTAATTTTTGTTTGCAACTTGCTTAATTTTAGGGTAAGGGTTCAAGGTAATTTTCACTTTGCCCATCAACTATGGAGATTCAGACATCATTCAAATTGCCCTCTAAAACATCATTCACACACCAAGACAAAGCATAGAAAGCAAATCAGACAACAAATTCATTTATAAATTAAGCACATGAAACAAGAAAACATTTTTACAAAGGACATTGAATACCTCATTTGAATTACATTCACTTTCTTACCTTCTTTCATCAGGGCAATAGAGCTGGTATGAGAACCCCCTTAGAAGTTCTCGCCCAATTTCTCGATTGGATTCTGTAAAAACCTAGTTGTCTAAGATTTTTAAGTTAAGCAGGATTGTAAAATTGTAGAGTGTAGAAACTCAATATGAAAAGCGTGTTTATTGAACCAAAAAAGTGTCCTTGACTGTAATAATAAAATGGGTCTATGCCTTCATAGTATAAAGAAAATTCATATTCTTTGCACAAGACTCTCACCAGTTTCCATGTAATGTTATTGTTGCTACTAGTTCCCACGACTCTATTAATTTGGTGAAAACCAGTATGTTAGAAAATAGAAAGAATTAAAAATGCAAATCAAGAACAAAATAATGAAATAAAGAGAAACATTGAATGAGCAAAGATGATAAACCTAGGATACAAGACCTTCCAAACATTTGAAATGCCAAAGTTTGAAACAAAGAATCCTAAACTAGTAAAATGTCTTATACACAACCCTCTAAAAAGGGTGAGAAAATGATCAATGATTAATGTTATTATCCATATGAACAAAAATATCATATTTTTATCCACTAAAAACTTTAGTTTCTTTTTCAAAATGTACCTAAATATTTTACTTCCTAAATTTTCATTTGAAAGTAAAGTTAGTTAAATGAGGTGATAAAATTACATATGCAGGTGTGTGTGTGTTTGTGTGTGTGTGTGTGTCTATATATATATATATATATATATATATATATATATATATATATATATATATATATATATATATATATATATATATATATATATATATATGTATGTATGTATGTATGTATGTATGTATGTATGTATGTATGTATGTATGTATGTATGTATGTATGTATGTGTTATGGTGGGATGAAGATCATATCAACAAGAGTAAGAAAAAAGTGCAAATCCACAAGTTTCAATGTAATAAAATGACCTTTAATGCCTCCAACACCTAAATGATTATCCAAGACCTATAATATGATCCAAGGTGGTTTGAATGGTCTTAAAATTTCAATTATAAGGTGATTCAACTAGTTCTTCCCTTCCACAAACTTATTGTGGTCATAAACTAGAAAATGCACAAGATGGGCCTAGTAGCCCTACCAATAAGGTCTCTAGCAAGCTTCTAAAATGCATAACTTTTAAGAATTCCAAAACACTAAGAAAAAATATAATCTTTTTAGATACCCTTTATTTAATACTTCAACATGCCAAAAAGGATAGATAGGGTTACTTTGGAAAATAGTTTCTTTTTTAACGCTTGATCAACAATTTAGGCCTCCTAGATGATGGATTTGCAAAGCAACTATGAGTGAAACTTACCCCCAAACTTCATGATTCTCCATAGTCTCATAAAATGAGTTGAATTAAAGGAATTTGCAATCAATTTGAGTTTATAGAGCCTTCAAGTGCAAAAGCCCCAATTTGTGTTTCAAAACCCTTAAAAACTAGGGCTTCCTCAATCCACACTTTCCCAAAAAATTATGGATGGAACACCTTTTTCTTACCACATGTAGATATGATTCAATATAAAATTAGCCACTCCTTAAGGCCAATGTGCTACTGCTGTAGCATACCCAACAATTTCAATGTAAAATTCCTTAAATTAGTTATGGTGATCACCAAAATACTTCATTCCCTCCTTTACAAATGAATGTAAAATGGTTAGTTTCTATAATACATATTATAAACAAGCCATTCCATGAGAATAAAAAACTTATATTTATGGAATGACTATTTCATAATTGAGTCATCAAAACTACCTACAAACTGGAGAGTATTATGACAACCAACAAAATATGAATGGAAACACTTCTAGAAACCTTCAATCAAAGCATGAAAGTGGAAGATTAGATCATAGGTTAATGTCCTTGTTTCATTCAAGATCAACTTGCATTCAGAGATAACCAAAAAAATGAGTAAAACTCATAAATCTTGCAAAAAAAGGCTTTCTTATTAAATTTGTATCCAATTCATATATGATCTCTGCAATGTAATCACAATCTATTAGCATGTCCAAGAGTTTGACTGTTGAAACTTGAGACTCAAATGTTGAAGGAATAGTACAGATAGGTGGAAGTTTTTAAAACACAAACCAAGAATGTCTTCCCTATCCTCATACCCTTCTACTATCCAACCATCAAGATTTTTCACTATGAGAATTAGGAGATATTTGTTATTTTCAGTCTAACCCTAACTGCAGGGTATGGTAAACGATAGGCTTAACAAAATCCAAAACTAAAGCCACTTTCTCCTATTTGAAAAAAACAAGTTATTCCATTCATCAATCCTAAAAAAATCAAATGTCTAAAAACATAACAATAATTGATTATCACTCTGCAAATAGATTTTTGAAAAAATTAATCTAACTGTGCATGATTTTCCCACCAAAAGGATTGCTATTTCATTAAAAATCCATACAATACTATTCCAACCATAGACTAGGTTGGAGATAATCAATTTATAGGTCACAACTCTTGACCTTACAAATTCATCCTTCCATGTTTGATCAAAATAATGATCTGACTGTTATACTTCCAGATCACAAGACAAATTGCAAAAAGTTGCATGACAACTTTTATTGCAATTTTTGCAATTTTTACAACTTTTACACAAACTTCAAATAAAAGGCTCCACATGCCTTCAAAACTATACCACAATATGAATTTTTTTATAAAACATAAAAATGGAGATTTTTGATCAACTCACAATGTTTGACCAATTGTTGACCAACCTTTGACTTGCATATAACCTTATTACAACATGTAAGCAACTTGTCCAAATGCTTGTTTGAGATTGCCTAAGTATCTTATGTCAACTTGGTCACTTATTGACCTTCTATACTATCCCACCTAGTGTTTCACCACCTTATTTAGGACCTAGGGCCCCTTCACCAAGATCTAGGATTTCATTGTCAAGACCTTTTGGTTGATGTAAATTTATGTATGCATGTATGCGTATACATATATATACATATGTATTTGTGTGTGTGTGTGTGTGTGTGTGTGTGTGTGTGTGTGTGTGTGTGTGTGTGTGTGTGTGTGTGTGTATAAACAATAAAAATCACTCAATACATATAATGACCACAAGCTTTTAAACATAATTATATAAGGAATGAGTTATGATGTATATAGGTCAATTGGTCTAGTTGCTAATTAGCTGGGTTGATAATAAATTCCTGTAGAATTGTCATATGAGTAGGTACAATAAAATAAACAATTAGTTGTTCCCAGCTAGCATTAACTTGATTGGTCTATTTAGAACCATTGATTATTATCACAAGCTTTTAAATATAACTATATAAGGAGTGAATCAATACGTATATATGTTTACCTTACATTAGCTATAAACTACAATGCAAAGGTTGCACTAGGGTATTATAGGATTGTAATTATAGAAAATTGCCTAATTTGCCCAAGTGGGTGTATGATGATGAAGAGCTGTATTAGGAAAGTAAAGCTCACTAGTGGTTATAGGAATACAACTACATCAAAACAATTAGAAACTATAACTACATATTCATTAGAGTGAGTAGTTCAACGGTCTTGATCCCATGTATACAAGTATGTAGGTAGTTTGGTAGGCGGAGTATGCCTCCAATGTGCAAATGCCTTGGACATAGTTAGGTAGCCTTGGACATAGTTAGGTAGCATGGATCGTCACAATGCAATATGCACTTTCTCCCTTACCTCATGGATGTAATAGTTCAAAAGCTTTCTACTAAGTTGAATGAAGTCTAGAATCAGTGCTAATGCTATATTGTTCAAAATCAATGCCAGTATTTATATTGTATAATTCATTTGATTTTTTTAGATGTCATCTGTACTGAAGAGATAGTAATATTTAATTATTTAATTATTATTGATTATATACAACATACTACTAATGCTTATATGTTCATATTTGTTATAATTTTATAGCTCGAATATTTGCTTGTAAAGAAAGTCCACACCTAACAATATGAATCCAGAACAAAATAAGGCAACAATTTCTAGATTGTGGTCTCAATTCAAAAGAAACAATGATGGAAAATATTATTTTCCTTGCAAAAAATTCAAAGGTTTAAAGAATCAAAGAATTCTAATGACATCAACTTAGAGACATTGTAGGAAACGTGATCACATTGAAAGAGGAAAGGATTTTTGTCCTTTGGTGAATGTGGATTTCAAACTGGTGGAACATGGAGGTGTGAATATTGAAGCAGAAGGCAATACTCCCATGGAAGAAGATGATTCTAAGGTAGAGAACACAATTGAAGATGTTGGTATTGGTGCAATTGATAATGCCCCAAAGAACAAGATTGAAGAAGATTTTACTAGCGCAACTAATGAATATGATGAAGATGATGATGAAGAGAACCTTAATATACCTATAATTGAAAAGGGATACGAGCCCTTGTACTAATGCTCCCAAACTACACTTCTCTCCACTGTATTTTTGATGGTAAACTTCAAGGTTATGAATGGTATATCCAATGTAGCAATCTCAAGTATGCTACGATATAATGTCATTTTTTTCATCTTCTACGTTAGCACATTGTTGTGGTTTCACAACGTAAACCCCATTTCTCTTAGAATTAAGGACCCCCTAGTATATTTTTTAGTTTTTAAGATCCCTAATTTGGGGTTTGAGTCCTTTTTAGGGTTCTACCTAGTGTCTAAGCCTAGTCCTTGTGGCTGAGATGGAAATTGACTCCAATCCTCCTATTGAAGTTGATTAGTTAGGGTATCCCTTATATTATCTCCTATTAATTCAGTGCCAACCAAAATAAAATCAAAATTTGACTTTTGAAAGACATTAGCCCCTTCACCCTCCTACTCATCAATCTACTGTTGCATCTCATCTTCTTAAGTGGTAGACTGAATAGGGTGCTCAAGAATGGATGGTTGTGCAATGGTGGAGCTTCTTCTCCATTCTACCTTTGTTTCTCTAGAAAGATGAGTCCTTTGACTCAAAGGAAGTTTATCTTCTTCATCTTCATCATCTTCTTCTTCCTCTTCTAGAATGTCTTATGGGATTGATGGAAACATAATAACTCTTCTGATCACCTTTTGTCTCCTCTTGACGAGAGTTTTGATCTTTCTTCTTTTAGGTGCTAATGGGGAGGCTTGCACCTCTTGTTGAGGAAGAGACACTCTTTGTACTTGATGCAAGAGCATCCAGAGGTATAAGGGCAATCCTGTGTCACCCAAAAAAAAAATACTTAGACTTAGTTTCTGTTTCATGAGTTTTCATTTTTGGATACCCATTTGGGTCAAATAAAGGTTCCAACTCTCACAGTTCCACTATCAGTGTGTTTGAAAATCTTGAAAAAATAGGAGCATGTAATTGGGCCATCATTTTGGTAAACTAGAAGGTGTGAATTGGCCAGATGAATGTAATTGTGATTTAGAGCATTCCAAAAAAAGAATCAGGTCAATAGACCCCACGGTTTGAAAGTTATTATAGTTTTTTAGGTTTTGAAGACCTCCTAAGAATGCTTCAAAGTTAGGTTAGGGGCATTAAATGACCTCAAAAAGGGCTAAAAAATGGGGGATGAGTGAAGCTTGTCCATAGGGCTATAGAGCACTTCAAGAGCTTTTCAAAAATGTAAACGGTTCGTCAATCGGAGCTACGGTTCAAAAATTATGCCTCCCAAAAGTTCAGTTACCATTTCTGGATTCTTCTAGATTTGCACTGACTTCTAATGTAGCTTCTGGAACCTTCTATTTGGTCAGTGGATGCCTACTAGCACTTTCTAGAATGTACTCCTAGTCCTTAACCCTCTGGGGTCTATTTAAGGAGATTTCTAGCATTGTGAAAGGCAGTTCGGAGTGGAGTTTGAGAGGAGGTACTGAAAGGAGAAATTATCTACAGATTTATGCTATTGTAAGCCCTTAGGGCATGTTTTGAAGTTTATTTTCCTGTACTATTGTACTAGCTTATTTTCTCAGTTAATATAATTTTCCCTTTTTTGTTGTGTCCATTTTGTTCTTGGGTTGTGTCCCCATCAATACTTCTGCTTTAGTCCCTCCTTCCCCTTGATCTGGTGGTGGCACTTGAAGCTTATTCTGGGTCTACGTAGCTTCTACATTCTTTGAGACTTATACATTTTCTACCCCTTGTTGTGGTGGTGGTTGAGCTGGTTCTTCTTTTGGCTTGACTTGTTGGGGAGAAGTTCTCATACTTTTTCCTTTACCCTTCTAAGCCCTATAATATCTAACTTCTCTATCAAGTTGGTGCACTATTTCTAGCCTCACTAGGGACTAAGTTGTAAAAGTAGGCACTGCTATCTTGGCTCCTCTACCTATTAATGGGTAGGCTGTAGCATGGAAGAATACCATTTGAGGAATTGGATCCAATTTGTAAGGTATTTTAATCCAATCGTTGGACAATTTGATGACGTGCCTAGCCCTATGATTAATAAATGAGTTTTCTTCCTTATCAATCTCTACATTCATAATGGGTTGATAAAAAATCTTGTCTTTATTATACAATGGATCAAGGGAATCCTCAGTATCTTATTGTACTACCTTTAGAGAAAGATTTATCTTCAAAGCACTACTTGCCAAATAGAGAGTCATCCTACAGTAATCCCTTATACGAATATCGTAGCTGTCTACTGTGTTCATCTAGTGGTTCTCAATTACATCTTTATTTTGGAATGTTTTGCCTACTAAGTACTGTACTCTTCCAATGTTATCAAAATAAGGATGAGGCAAATTATATTCCTCCAAGGGATACTGATCTCACTTAGGCTCAAAAGATAGAATATCTTGTCTCCGGACCACACTAAACACTCCTACAGTAATGGGCCAGACCCAGGTTATCTTATGCTGCTTCCTTTCTCTTTCATATGCAAACAAGAGTTGTCGAGCGATCCCAACAATATATGTTTATCACTTAGATACCTAGGAAGCTTCTTGGGATTCATAGTCTTACCCGCTACCCTCAACTAAGTGAATGCCCAAAATTAGATGTAATAGGCACCGATTTCTAAAATCTTTTCCACTACCTCATTTGATATCATCTTTGCATAATCCCCTCTAATGAACCAGATAATTATGAAAATAAAAGCATCTTTCACTATCCTATATTCCTTGCAATGCTCTGGAATCTTTTTCTTCACCAATTGGGGATATACTATATAGGGCCATGCATTTGCATCTTGCATGCTACCCTTTTTAAATAGTCCTAGATAATCTATTGCCCTTGTCACTAAAAGGTACACCAAATAGGATGTAATGTAGAACTTATGGTTGTTCTTAAATATTACTAGTTTCTCATCTAAATTCTCACTAAGAATGGAAGGCCAATCAATTGGCATCTTTTCTATTTTGATAGTTTGTTAGTGAACAGATTGTCCTTTAGGAAAATACATGCAAATCTGACCTTGAATGCCCAAGTGAAAGGAAAAACTAACACCAACAGTTGGATAGGTTATCACTGGGTTGATAACCTTCCTCTAAATTTTACCAGGTACAACTCCCCATATGAAATATTCAATGAATGATATGTGAATGATTTTACCAGAAAGCATAAAAGGATATCAAACATCTACTCGTAAATACAACGTAGATGCAAAAATCTGTACTAAAGCATGAAAGAAACTAAAGAACAATAGATGACACAAAGTTCATTTGCTAAACACTGCATTGTGTAATGAGGATGAAATTTTGTCATTCATTTCCTTGAGAGTATTAAAATCAAAGCCATGTAGGATATTTTGAAATGTCAATGTAATAAAGAAACAATGCTGACAGACTATAATTTCAGAGAAAACTGGAAATGACTCAAAGTCCAAATTCAGTGGAAGGAAAAATACATTATCATCAAAGTCTAATATGTTTAACCTTCAGCCTCCCTTCCCTAATTGTAAAAGATTACAAAGCCTCTTTCACACATTACAATTTGATCATTATTCAAAGAAAACATAAACTTTCCCTACAATATTACATTAAACACCAAAATCTAATCTTCATTTCAAACACATAGTTATGAAAAGAAATAAAATCTCTCCTGCTTTGCCTCTTCCTATCTCCCAAGGAAATAAAAATGATTTTGCAAGATCTCCTCCTAGCTTGAAGCCCAAAGTCTACAGCCTGAAAGAAGCCAACAAAAAGAATTGGAACCCTTCTTAACTCTGCCGCTGGCTTATTTAACTTTTCTTTGCCGTGACTTTTTTGTTCCAATAATTGAATCTTGGAACTAGCCCCCTCTTAGGTTGCTCCTATTCCCATTTTTTTTTAGCCCTTATGCTCTTTTAAAATTCTCCTTTTTTATTATATGATATGTGGCCCAATGATTCTTTTTTATGACAACACAATCTCCAAAAGAAGCGGACAGGTGGCTATATCCTTTCAATCTTAGTATTTAGATATTTATTAATGGCTAACACCATAATATGCAGTTATCTTGATAAGGGTCCCAATATTGAAGCCTTTACAACCTTTGAAATTCTTTTCATTGGTATTAGATAACCTCCTGCATACAACTGTGAGTTTGTTCTTCCACGATGATACTTGTTATATCTCATATTTGAGTTATGAGGCTATATCACACACCAAATCATCAAAGTATCCTTTGGTTATTGAAGCATCATAGATAGATGTAGGATTATTCTCAATGCAAGGGTGGCTTGTACATTTATTGGGTGACCGATAAACATAGTAGTTGTTAGATTCATCAGTTGGAAATTGTAACCATTTGTTTGTAGCCGCACTGCCATTTACAATTTCATAGAATGCTTTCGATGGAATCCTTGAATGTGCTTGACCACCCTCCTCTTTATGAGCTATTGGAGATAATTCTTTTTATCCACCAACATGTTCTCATTATAAAATTTGCTTACATTTTCAACAGGTGCTCCATATTGCTCGACGGTTTTGGGCTTGGTCCACTTTTTTTGAATACTCAATATAGAGCATATGTAACCTGAAAACATCTTGAGCCTTTGCATTCCTTCTCGTTAGGATGATACTTGTGCATGACTCAGTTAGTTTGACTATCATGAGGAGCATGACCTCTGTAGAAAACAAGATTTTTCTTAATTCCAATGGAACATGTATGAGAAGTAACCTTGCGGTCCTTTCCCGTAACCTTCCAATAACCTGGTTCTGTTGCTCAATTTTTGGATATTTCCTATCTCTTGGATTGAAAAAGTACCATTCCATATCTTTTCCTGGTAGAAATGATTAATCTACATATACTTGCACATGACTACTTCACATTATTTCAAGATCAGTAGGTTTGATTATTAAGGTGGACAAAAAGAAAATGTACGCACCGAATACAAGAATGGAATGAAAGCTTGAAAATGGAAATTGTAGATGATTTGATTGTCAATATTAGCCATTCCCTGTGTCTCTTTGAGACTTTTCTAAAATTGACTGCAACAAGTGGCCTTTATATAAGTTGAGTTGTTTTGCAAATGCAAATCCTGCACACAAGCCATTGACTACAACACTCACAATTCCATTGGCATAATTGGCATCTTCGCCAATGGGATACAATCCATGCCTTGATAGATTCTTGTAACTAGTCATACCATGAGGAATTTTTACCAGTGCACTTGTCCATGTATCTACTGCATATAGCAGTACTTCATTTGATATGAAACCAGGAATCTCTAACTTTCAACAGGTTCTACTCGAATAGGTCCATAGTGCTTACAGGCTTTGTCTTGTTGTCCTCAACCTTGAGATCCTTCAATCATGGATCACGTTGCATCAATTCTTCAAAGTGTTGAGTTAGTGCCAAAGTGTATCTGCTATTTCTTGCTTATGAATATAGCATTGATATGAATGCCCACAAATCCTTCTGACATCATCATGAATTCCTTTTATGTTAAAATGTATCCATTGATGATTGTACTTCACAGGTCCTATGGGTTCTAATGACTCCGTCTTTGTCAGTCTCCATTGTCTTGATATGCAAATCAGGCTTCTTTTGCACTACTCATCTCTTGACAAAAGGTGTCACTGAACTTGACCTTGATTCATGGATTTAGATGCTGGCTATTGTAATTACATTTTAGAAATGTGCACCTTCTCCTCATATTTTTATGCAAATTCATGGGCTACCTTCAATTACTTTGCTAGATCATTGTAATGCACATTTATATCTAAATGGCGTGAACTTCATGATAGGAGTTGTGTTTGAATGCTTATATTAAAAATTGCTGGTACCCTTTATAAATTGCTTCAGTTTTTCATAGTATTTCATGATTGAGCAACTTTATTCCCTTTGATCAGATCTAATTGACATTATTCACATTCACACTTGACTGGAGCACATTCCCACTATCGGTAGCTAGTATACCTGATGATGTTAGCATTGTGGCTATATTCTCCTTAAGACACAGAGTTATTATGCTCAGGTGGATGCTGGTTTTCTTGCAACGTAATTTTCTTCATTATTTTCCTATCACACTGTGTGGAGATCTTGGTTGACCATGGCATACAACATGTAAAATACTTGATTTTCCATCGACCTTGTGGCAGGCTTATACATGATTCAATAATTAACATTGCCATCTTCAATCTTCATCCTCTTGATGCAGACTTTCAATGTACAAGCCCTTTGATTCATCTTTACTAATTTGGGAGCCCCATGTTCCTCATTTTATGATGGAAGTGTGATCACTAAAAAGCTTCAAGTTATATGCTCGTGGGATATCTACATCCTCTATAGCTTATTGGATTATCAATTTGCACCTTGAGATTACAATTGCTCCCCTCAAGATCTACATTTGGAGCTATTAACCCGACTTTGAGAATTTGAGACTGTATTTCAGAATCTAATTTAGATCTGTATCTAAATCTCAAACCATTGAACCATATCAATGAATCTATATGAAGAGAAAAATGGACTACTTTAAACCTCTGAACCACTTATGAATGATATCCCGAGACTTATGTATCCCCATCTTTGAACACTAAAATTTGAATTGGCATCAAGAAGGATTAGATAGATTTGATGGGGTTTCTAGTGAAGTAAATTTTGAACTCAATGATCTCGATACCCCCACCATTGTATCACCAAATTTGAAGACATTGAGCTCGGACATTGTCTCTGAATCTGTATGTTGAACTGATGAATTGCCTAGAACTTCTAAACCATCAAACCACTTTGAACTTCTAAACATAATCTTCATCTTAATCTGCACCTCACATCTTCTAAAATCATTGGGCTGAGACTGAATCAGGAATAGAGGCTGAGTTATGACCTTTTCGAACTAACCAATCTGCATTTTCAAAATCATTTGAACTATCGAACCACTTTGAACTACTTCAAACTTTAGTTCGAAGTGGTTCAAAAACTCTGAACTTGAAGTTTTGAAACTGAGACCATATCGGGTACTAACATAGTCTTAATGAAATGCACCATCCATATGTTTAAGTGTCGTAATGCTGGTAACTCCATGACTCTACTCAAAAGTATTATAGAATATCCATTATCCTCTTTCATATAACCCCTTTTCATGTCCATTTTTCCTGCTTTACACCCTAGAGTAGTCTTCTTGATGAGGTATGAGGACTAGATGATTTTGGATGCTTCCTCTACATGTTCTCTCTACCATCTTTCCACTTGGTGCTAGGTTAATATAATAAACCGATATGCCCTCGAAAGATGGAATACATTTTCTATGTTCTTAGATCAAAGTTCTAACATGATCTCGCTAGTTGTACTCTTTACGACCCTTTCCTTAGAGATACAATTTTCTACTAGTGTCATGATCAACTCTGAGGACTATACTGATACTTGATGTGATGTTGCATTGACTAGTCCCAATCAAATAAGATCATATATAAATGGGGACCTCTCCATAGGTTTTTTGCACAACACTAGGAACACATTCCAGTTGGTATGGCCAAGTTCAATGTCTTGGATCTCAGAATAGTCAACTTGGAAGCGTGACTTTGTAAGAACAACTTGAAACATGAAAATCATTGGTTTCAATACCATTTTTGTACTGAGGGAGAATGATGAAGAAGCCATTGAATTTGCATAAAATCAACATCTATTAGTCTGGAGTTGAAGAAAAATCAATTAATACAAATCCTAATGATGACACAAAAAAACCCAAAAACCATAATTTTCTAAAAAACATCTAAAAACCATATTCATAACCTTGATAAGAAAAAAAGAGCACACTTAGTGCATCTTAGAGGTGTGCTAGGTGTGCTATCTCTTATGCAAAATATTATTAAGGGTGTGCACCTTGCGCACCTAATAGGGTGCGCTAGGTGTGCACCCTTATATAATGCAAAGGGGAGGCAAAATGTTAAAATGGGTACACACTTCATGCACCTTATTGGTGTGCTATGTGTGCACCCTTTCTTCTCTTTGAGGAAAGATTTTCCTTAGGAAAGTTGCATAGCTACGCACCTTGGATAGGTGCACAAATGTGCACCTTTCACTAGGTGAATGGTTTTTAAAAGTTTTTTTAGTGTTTTTTAATGTTTTAAAAACAAGGTGCATATTGTGGAGTCAATAGACAGAGAAATGCCTGATATAAACCCTCACAAAAGGAGAAGACTTTAGAGTGGAGTGATAAAGGAAGGGCCTAGCGGTACAAGCTCCCTCTTCATCTAAGAATAAATCTTTGATGGAAGATACTCCAAGATGGTTCAGAAAAGAGGTGATGATTAGACACAAAAGGCAACTGTATTGTACCAAGGAAGAGGGAATGATAGAATTAATTGAAGATGTCAAGAAACCTGAGCTATCCATGTGTTGAAATACTTTTAGAATAATTGAAAGGGGGGTGGGGTGAATCAGGTCTACAAGGTCCAGATGTATAAATAAAACTTTTCACAGCTTAGTGAACCCATAAAACATTTATCATCATGCATGCATTGATTAGATTATGCAATCACTTAATTCTTGTATGTTATTGTTAGATCAACTTGCAGAAATGTAAACATGAAACATAACATATTCAACAACAACTTGACACAATGATTTACATGGAAACCCACTTTGGGAAAAATCACCAATAACATGCTACTCTTTTTCACTCTTCTGGAGTGATACCTTGTGAAAGGCCAACCCTGTTAAAGGTTACAATACACACTATTAAATGTGACCTTGTTAAAGAATTTGAATTACCTTATTAGGAGTGAGCATTGTTAGAGGACTTTAGACCATTCACTTGAAATGTCACCCAGTTAGAGGATTTATAAATGACTATTAGGTCAACCTTAATCCAAAGGATTTACCCTAGACTGATACAACTATTAGAGAGTAACACTAAGGCTTGATCTGATAACAACTTACAATTTCATTTACAGATTACAAAAATCTCTATTTCAGTCCTTCATTCTGCTTGGCCTTCACACATTTAAGCTCTAATAACTTGTTCACCTTTCAAGCATTCATACTCTTAAGCCTCCATGCTTAACATACCAATGTAGACTCTTCTCTTAGGTCACTTGATGAAGCAAAACCCTTGACTCCTTATCTTTTTTAGGTTCTCACACATGACAACCTTTGCTTTGGACACACCATTCCTATAAATAGGAAATTTAGATCTTTTTTCACTCATTCTCCATCGTTTAGGGTTAGGATAGATTAGGTAGGATACAATGAATCTACCCCATATTTCATATCTCTTCTAGAAACTTCTCCTTCAATTCTCTTTGAATTTGACTCAAAATAGTTTACCTTGAATTCTATGCCACCAGCTCATCAATCTTATATTCTAGTTGGTTCACACAATCCAAGAAAACAAACTAGTTGGCTTAGATACATCAAATTTATTATCTTTCAAATAATGCAACCACTCGGCATTAACTTGCTTTTGATGCTTGACACATATTGAATTGCTCGAAATCCTCTATAAAATCACTTGGCATGAACTAAAGTTTACTAGTGCTTGGCATCAACTAAACTTTACTTGGCATCCACTGTTTTGCTCGACATACACTAGAATAGACTTTTATTCAGTTCAAACTGATTTTTTGCTCAACTTGCACTGAATTTTCTCAACACCTACTATCCACTTGGTCAAGCTTGGTAGAAAATTTTTATTTAACTTGTTCTTCTATACTTTCTTAGTGTAAACAACCTTTATAACCTTAAGTAGATTATCAATACATTCTATTATCACTGTCTTAATTGGTTCTTGAACTCCTTTACATATCATACCTCAACCTTTCCTCTAGGTGCTATTGCTACATCTTTTGATCAAATCCTCTTCATCAATCAAATAAGTGATAGTACTTAAATCATATAAGTAGTTATCTTACTAGCAAATAGTAGGTTTGACATCAGTGAGAAAATGATGATTGAAACATATTGATCATGATGCAAGAGCATCCTAGGTGTAAGGGCAATGTTGCATCACCTAATTTTTAAAAAAAATTTTAGTCTTTTCTATTTTAATAAGGACTAGTAGACAGAGTGGTTACTATTTATGGGAACTTACTATGTTTAGTAAGTTTGTCATACGAGCTTGAAATGTTCTTATTTTCTATAGGAAGGTTCATGTTAGATTTGTAAGCCTACCGTAAAAATCTCATTGCTCAAACATTAGTATTAGAGAAGTTATTGCAGTTTTTTGGTGGAAAATTTGTAGAAAAATCTCCAAGCTCACCATTGGAGGCCTTAGATTGCCTAGATGAGGTCTGAAAACTTGATGAAAGGGTGCTAATGCTATTCTAAAACTATAGATCAGGAACTGGCATTTCCAAAAAGTGGTTACAATAGCCAATTAGAGCAATTGTTCATGAGTTACGACCTTTAGAAGTTGGAATACTGAAATTTCTAAGCTAATTTTTCAAAGATGTATCTGGCCGACTCTATGTGTATTGTTAGGGTTTGTCAGCCCTAGTTATTAAGTTTGAGCATCTAGAACCTTCCCAAGTAGCATAAAACTGCCTATTTAAGAAAGCCCCAAACATTGTTTAGGACAACTCTGGGTGATAGTTCGCAGCTTGTCTTTCAAATTAACGTACTGAACGCACCCATGTGGATTAGCATATTGTACTTATGAATTCTATGATTCTACATTTTTGGTCCAAATAAGAAGTCCATATTTTTTTCTTTCATTTTCTATTATTTCTATGATTCTATTATGAGTTATGTTTTTAAGGGGGAGCTCCCTACATCAAGTGGTATTAGAGCAAGAATTCTTGAGTGTGTGGATAGATCATCGACTATGAGGTAGTTCACACCAAGACTATGGTTTGTGTTAAGCGTGTAGATAGATCATCGATTGTGAGGTAGTTTGCACTAGGGTTTTAGTGGAAGCATGAAAATGCCTCCATGAAGAGAGCATAGAAAAAGAGCTATAGGTGTTACACTAGAGGGGAAACAATTTCAATAATTTCCATGATCAAAACAATAGAGATCAAAGAGGAAGAGGAGGCTTCTATGGAAAATGTTTTCATTGTGGAGAAGAAGGGTATAAAGCATTTGAATGTACCTAGTGCTAAGGAAGGATAGATCAAAGAATAGAAGGTTAGGCAAGAGTTGCACATGTTTATGAAGATGCCAGATCCTCACATTCTAAAGATGTTCAAAGAGGAGAAGTCCTAGTTAACCAAAGAGTCTTGCTAAGTGGTGAGAATGAACTTGAATAAAGAAGGAACTTGTTTGGCACAAGGTGCAAATGTGAAGATAAGTGTTGTGATGTGATCATTGATGGTGGAAGTATTTACAATCTGGTGTCAAAAAAGATGGTCACCAATTTGAAGCTAAAAAGACAGAAACACTTATGTTTGTATTGTATTGCTTGGGTGCAAGATGACGACAAGGTCATGGTCAATGAGTGGTGCTTAGTGAAGTTCAAGATTGGAAGCTACCAATATGATGTACTATGTGACATCATACTATGGAAATATGTCATATGTTGTTGGGTAGGCCATGGCAGTTTGACATGCATGCTATACATGATGGGCAAGAAAATACCTACACTCTAACTAAGGATGGAGTGAAACATAAGTTGAAGTCATTAAAGGATAAAGAAAAAAAGGTATGTAGTGCTACTAGAATATGTTTTATTGATGGAAAAGAGTTTCTTAATGGTATGAAGCATGAGCATATGTGTTTTGCTATAATTCCTAAAGATAGTAAAGAAGAAGTAGAAGAGGTACCTACAGAAGTTGCAGATATGTTGGGAGAGTTATCTAATATTGTATTAGATAATGTACCCAATGGATTGCCCCCTGAGGAAGATTAGCTACCGAATGGATTTATTTCTAGGAGCCAATTTTCTAAACAAGGTAGTGCACATAATGATACTAGTAGAAAGTGAATAGTTTAATAGACAATTTCATGAGTTGTTTTAGAAGGGGTTGATTCGAGAGAGTATGAGTCCATGTGTTGTATCAGCAGTGTTAGCACCAAAGAAGAATGAAGAATGGAGGATGTGTACAGATTCTGGTGCCATCAACAAGATCATCATCAAGTATAGATTTCCTTTGCCAAGGATGGATGATAATATGGACTATTTGAGTGGAGCTCAGTATTTCACAGAGATAGATCTGAAGAGTGGGTACCATCAAATTCTTATTAGAGAAGATGATGAGTAGAAGACTACTTTCAAGAGAAGGGAAGGACTATATGAGTGGTTAGTCATGCCTTTTGGGCTAACCAATGCACCGAGAACTTTCATGAGGCTCATGAATGTGGTATTGAAGGAGTTTCTAGGTAAGTTTGTCATTGTTTACCTAGATGATATATTGATCTTTAGTAAGACATTGGAGGAGCATTTGATTCATATTTGCAAGGTGTTTGATAAGTTGAGGGAAGAAAAGTTGTTGATAAACCTAAAGAATTGTAGTTTTGTAAAGAAAGAGTTGGTGCATTTGGGATTTGTAATTTGAGGAGAAGATCTAGAAATAGACTTAGAGAAAGTGAAGGCTATCCTCAAATGGTCTACTCCAAGAAGTACGATAGAGGTAAGATCTTTTCATGGACTGGCTACATTTTATAGAAAGTTCATAAGAAGTTTTAGTAGTATTTATGGACCCTTGACTGAAACAATGAGATGGGATAGGAAAGAGGTTAAGTGGACTGTAGGAGCAGATACAAGTTTTAATTTGTTGAAACAAAAAGTTATTGAACAACCTATTTTAGCACTTCCTAATTTTAACAAGGTGGTTCAAGTAGACTTGATGCTAGTGGTACTGTAATAGGAGCTATTTTGAGCTAGGAAGGTAGACATGTTGCTTATTTCAATGAGAAGTTGAATGATGCAAAAAGAAAATATTCTGTTTATGATTAGGAATTTTATGTTATCGTTCAAGCATTGAAGAAGTGGAGACACTATCTTCTTCCTAAGGAGCTTGTTTTGTATACTGATCATCAAACTTTGCAATATTTGAACAGTCAAGGAAAATTGAACCAAAGGCATTTAAAGTGGGTAGATCGCAAGGTGTTTGGTAAGTTAAGGGAAGAAAAGTTGTTGATAAACCTAAAGAATTGTAGTTTTGTAAAGAAAGAGTTGGTGTATCTGGGATTTGTAGTCTCAGGAGAAGGTCTAGAAATAGACTCAGAGAAAGTGAAGGCTATCCTCAAATGGCCTACTCCAAGAAGTATGAAAAAGGTAAGATCTTTGCATGGACTAGCTACATTTTACAGAAAGTTCACAAGAAGTTTTAGTAGTATTTGTGGACCCTTGATTGAAACAATGAGATGGGATAGGAAAGAGTTTAAGTGGACTGTAGAAGCAGATATGAGTTATAATCTGTTGAAACAAAAAGTCACTGAACAACCTATTTTAGCACTTCATAATTTTAACAAGGTGTTTCAAGTAGACTATGATGCTAGTGGTACAACAATAGGAGCTATTTTGAGCTAGGAAGGTAGACCTATTGCTTATTTCAGTAAGAAGTTGAATGATGCAAAAAGAAAATATTCTATTTATGATTAGGAATTTTATGCTATCATTCAAGAATTGAAGAAATGGAGACACTTTCTTCTTCTTAAGGAGCTTGTTTTGTATACTGATCATCAAACTTTGGAATATTTGAATAGTCAAGGAAAACTAAACCAAATGCATTTAAAGTGGGTAGAGTTTTTGTAGAGTTATACATTTGTTTTGAAACACAAGAGTGGGAAGTCTACCAAAGTTGTAGATGCTCTTAGAAGAAGATAAATTTTTCTGACATAAATGCAAATAAAGGTGGTAGGGTTCAAGGAACTCAATACATTGTATCCAGATGATCTTGATTTTGGTGAAGTGTGGAAGGCTTGTATAGAACCTGTTACACTTGATAGGAAAAATTGGTTGGATTTCATTATTTAGGATAGTATGTTATTCAAAGGAAGCCAATTGTGCATTCCCATAAGTTCAATGAGAGAGAATCTCATCAAGGAGAAGAATAGTGGAGGATTGGCTAGATATTTTGGCAGAGATAAAACCATAGATTTGGTTGCTAAAAATTAATACTGGCCATAGTTGCAACAAGATGTGATGAAGTTTGTACAAAGTTGCAAAGTATGTCAGATGGAAAAAGGAGTGAATTATAATATAGGGTTGTATTAGCCATTACCTATACCAAAGAAGTCGTGGGAGGATATCAGCATAGATTTTGTTCTTGGATTACTGAGGACACAATGTAGGCATAATTCTATTTTTTGTTGTGGTTGACAGGTTTTCAAAGATGGCACATTTTATTCCTTGGAAGAAGACTAGTGATGTTGTTCATGTAGTAGTGTTGTTTTTCAGAGAAGTGGTGAGATTACATGGTTTTCCAAAGAGTATAGTTTCAGATCGAGATACCAATTTTTTTGGGTATTTTTGGCATACATTGTGGAAAAAGTTGAAGATAGATTTGAAGTTTAGTTCATCACATCATCCATAGACTGATGGAGAGACAAAAGCTATGAATCATAGTTTGGGAAACTTTCTGAGATGCTTGGTTGGAGATAAACCAAAAGGATGGGATATGATTTTACCATAGATAGAATTTTCATATAATAATTCTGTCAATAGGAGTACTAGTAAATCACCATTCTAGATTGTATATGGGAGTAGTCACAGAAATGCTTCTGAATTGAGGTAGTTGGATAAAGGAGAGATAATTAGTGTTGAAGCAAAAGATATTGCTGAACATTTGAAGAACATCTATGAGGAGGTGAGGAAGCACATCATAAACATGAATACATAGTATAAGGCTAAGGCATATGTGAAAAGGAGATATAAGGAATTTTAGATTAGAGATGAAGTCATGGTTCATTTAAGAAAGGAGAATCTTCCAATAGGTACATATAATAAGTTAAAGATGAAGAAGTTTGAACCATGCAAGATAGTGAAGAGGCATGATTCTAGCAATGCATATGAAGTGGAGTTGCCTACTGAATTGAATATTTCACTAGTATTTAATAATTCATATTTGACAGAGTACTATGAAGGAGGTTATGGATATGAAGTTGCAAAAGTGTAGTGGAGCATTCCAACAACTGGTTTGATTACAAATGAGATTGAGGAAATACTAGACAATCATGTTGGAAAAAGTACCAAAAATATAACTTATGAGGAATATCTAGTCAAATGGAAAAGGAGACCAATTTAGGATTCATCATGGCTAGAAAAGAAGGAGGTTAACCATCTTGGTTTTCCTCTAAACACCTGAGATGTGATAGGGTCACTTCTCAAATTACCCTGGGTGTAAGGACAATCTTGCATGACCCAAAAACATTTTATTTTTTAGTCTTTTCTATTTTAATAAGGACTATTAGACAAGGTGGTTACTATTTATGGGAACTTACTATTTTTAGTAAGTTTTTCATATGAGCTTGGAATATTCTCATTTTCTATAGGAAGGTTCATTTTAGAGTTGTAAGCCTACCATATAAATCTCATTGCTCAAGCATTAGTATCAGAGAAGTTATTGCAGATTTTTGGTGGAAAAATATGTAGAAAAATCTTCAAGCTCACTATTGGAGGCCTTAGAGTTCCCAAATGAGGTCCAAAAATTTGAAAAAAGGGCACTAGCATGGTTTTGAGCCTATAGATTAGGAGCTGACATTTTTGAAAAGTGGTTATAATAGCCAATCAGAGCAATGGTTCATGAGTTATGGTCTTTGGAGGTTGGGTTACCAAAATTTCTAAGATAATTTGTCAAAGATGTATTTGGCTGACTCTATGTGTATTGCTAGGGTTTGTCGGCCCTAGGTATTAAGTTTGAGCATCTAGAACCTTCTCAAACAACATAAAATTGCTTATTTAGAAAGGCTCGAACATCGTCTACGATAGCTCTGGGTGATAGTTCACAGCTTGTCTTGCAAATTAATGTACTAAAGGTGCCCATTTTGGTTAGCATATTGTACTTATGAATTCTATGATTCCCCTACAAATAAGAACTCCATATTTTGTTCTCACATTTTTTGTTATTTCTACATTTCTGTTATGAGTTATGGTATAAGGGAGAGATCCCTACATTAGGTCATACTTGTGTCAATCTATTCTTCATAGTCTCCTTCTTCAATAGTCTTCCTCAATTTGTTCTCAACAATATCCCTCTTTGGCATTGATGGCAAACCAAACTGATAAACCAAACTAACTAGGTTAAAATAATAAGACCAACAAAATATATAAAAAAAAAGAAAAAATTCCTTGGATTGAATTCTCTCCTTCTATCAACAACTTTCATCTTCTAAATAGGTTACAAAACTCCTTTGTGTGTGTCCTCCTAATAACTCCCTCTGAATTAATTCTTATATCTCCCTCTTACTAGACAGATGTTAGGATTTTCTCTTTCTTTGTTCTCTTGATTAGTAACTATCTCCCTCTTTCTTGTATTTCCATTGATCAGTAACTATCTCCCTCTTTGAAAGCAATGCCAAAGACTTTCCATCCTAACATGAAGATATGAAATTTTGTAGTTTCTCCCTCTGTCACCTTACTTGTGACTGATTTGAAGTTTCAACTCTTTGATTACTTTAGGTAGCTCCTAAAGTTAGATCAACTACATCAATCTGTAACACATGAAAATCAACTTTTTTGATGCAACACACTCCTTTTGTTACTTAGATAGCCTTTGATAGGGGTATCACCCCTAGTTTACCCCTTATATACTCATGAGAATCCTTAGGTAATGATTTTGTGAAGATATCAACAATTTGTTCTTTTGTGTTAACATATTCCATTTTCACCTCTTTATCTTGAACTAATTCTCTCATGTAATGATACTTGATTGCAATGTGCTTAGTCTCTGTGTGCATAATAGGATTCTTTGGTATATTGGTAGCAGTTGTGTTATCACAATAAAGTGTCACTGGTTCTATGATCTCCTCCTTCATATCTTTGAGTAATTGTTTAATCCATACAATGTTTGGACAATTTACAATAGCAACAACATATTTAGCTTCAATAGTAGATTATAAGGTATAGTTTTGCTTCTTGCTAGTCCATGTGACCAGCCTCTTGCCTAAGAAAAATGCTCCTCCACTAGTGTTCTTTCTATCATCAACATTTCTAGCCCAATCAGCATTAGTATAGGCTCTTAACTCAAAATTTTCATTTTTCTTATAGTATAGACCATACTCCTTTGTTCCTTTTAGATATCTCATTATTCTCTTTGCAACCATCAAATGATTCTCCTTGAGATCAATAGAGAATCTTGCAACTATCCCTATAGATAATGTAATTTTAGGTTTTCTATGTACTACATATTGTAATTTTCTAATCATAGACCTATATAATGTTTGATTCATCTTAGTTGAATCATCATTCTTCGACAACTTGTGTCCTGTCACCATAGGTGTACTTACTAGTTTGGAATCCTCTAGTCCAAAAGTTTTCAATATTTCCTTGACATAATTTGATCGAGTGATGTATATACCATATTTTAGCTGATATACTTATAAACCAATAAAAACCTTGATCTCTCCAAACATAGATGTCTCAAATTATTACTTTATATTATTTGCAAAAGCCTTATATAAAGCATCTTGACCTCTAAATATGATATCATCAACAAAAAATTTAGATAAAAAAATACCTTTGCCCTTTTCTATCTTCATCTACAAATTGCTGTTATGATGCAGGAGCATTCAGAGGTATAAGGGCAATCCTGTGTCACCCAAAAAAAAAAATACTTATACTTAGTTTCTATTTCATGTGTTTTCATTTTTGGATACCCATTTGGGTCAAATAAAGTTTCCAACTCTCACAGTTCCACTATCAGTGTGTTTGAAAATCTCAAAAAAATAGGAGCATGTAATTGGGCCATCATTTCGGTAAACTAGAAGGTGTGAATTGGCTAGATGAATGTAATTGTGATTTAGAGCATTCTAGAAAAAGAATTAGGTCAATAAACCCCACAGTTTGAAAGTTATTGCAGTTTTTTGAGTTTTGAAGACCTCCTAAGAATGATTCAAAGTCAGGTTAGGGGCATTAAATGACCTTGAAAAGGGCTGAAAAAAGGGGGATGAGTGAAGCTTGTCCATAGGGCTATAGAGTTCTTTGAGAGCTTTTCAAAAATGTAAACAATTCATCAATCGGAGCTACGGTTCAAAAGTTATGCCTCCCGAAAGTTCGATTACCGTGTTTGGATTCTTCTAGATTTGCACCGACTTCTAATGTAGCTTCTGGAACCTTCTATTTGGTCGGTGGATGCCTACTAGCACTTTCTAGAATGTGCTCCTAGTCCTTAACCCTTTGGGGTCTATTTAAGGATATTTCTGGCATTGTAAAAGGCAGTTCAGAGTGGAGTTTGAGAGGAGGTACTGAAAGGAGAAATTATCTCCAGATTTATGCTATTGTAAGCCCTTAGGGCATGTTTTGAAGTTTATTTTCCTGTATTGTTGTACTGGCTTATTTTCACAGTTAATATAATTTTCCCTTTTCTGTTGTGTCCATTTTGTTCTTGGGTTGTGTCCCCATCAAGTGGTATCAGAGCTAGTTTTCCTGAGTGTGTAGATAGAGCACCGACTATGACGCAGTTTGCACCAGGATTGTGTGGTTGTGGGTTTGAGTTAAGAAGATGCCTCCATAAAGAGAGCGTGGTGGAAGGGCCAAAGCTATTAATCCAGAGGAGGTTAGATCCCTCTAAAGGAAGGTACAAGCATTGCAAGAGGAGCTCCGTAGAGGAACAATTATGGCCGCAGGTGAAGAAAGTGAAGATGAAAAAGAAGAAGATGAAATTAGACCAGAAGGGGAATTTGATGGAGAAGTTCTAAATCATGCAAAGGAAAGGCTTTTTAGGGCCATTACTAAGTTTGGGAAAAGACCCACAATTGAAGTGGGTGTATTTTCAGGAAATCTGAAACCAGATGAGTCGATTGATTGGATGAATGAACTGGAAGAATACTTTGAGTATGAGGATATCAGGGACCCAGATAGGGTTAAGTTTGCAAAGGCCAAACTGAAAGGCCATGCCAAAATTTGGTGGCAAGAGGTCCAATTGGAAAGAAATAGAAGAGGGAAGGAGAAGATCACAAGGTGGGATCGCATGGTGGACAAATTGAAGAAACAGTTCATTCCTGTGGACTATGAGCTTTATTTGTTTAAGAAGATGCATGCGTTAAAGCAAGCAGAAAGATCCGTCCAAGAATATACAGAGGAGTTTTACTGACTCTTGATTAGAGTAGGGCATACAGAAGCAAGTAAGGAGAAGGTTTCTCGTTATATCAGTGGGTTGCAACCTAGCATCTAGGAGGAATTAAGTCTGGTAAGAATGACCAGCATTGAAGATGCATACCAATTTGCCCTACGAGTTGAAGAGAAGTTGAATAAAAGCTTTGAAGGAAGACAAAGAGGGTGCGGTCAAAGAGGAAGGGGAAGTGGTAGATCATCTGGAGGCTGCAATGAAACCCAAAAGAAAAATGAAGATGTGGGTACTAGCAAGAACCAGAGGAATGAGGGTTTCAATCGCTCCCATGATCAAGACTTTGGAAATCAGAGAGGAAGAGGTAGAGAATGTGGACAAGGAAGAGGAGGCTTCTGTGGTACCTGTTTCCATTGCAATGAAGAAGGTCATCGTGCCTTTGAATGCCCTCAACGACAAGGAAGGATAGATAGGAGAGCTGAGGGCCAAGCTAGGGTTGCTCATGTGGATGAAGATGCACACTCATCACATTCAGAGGATGCAAAAAGAGGAGAGACCTTGGTAAATGAAAGAGTCCTACTAAGTGGTGAGATTGAACCAGGACAACGAAGGAGTTTGTTCCGTACCAGATGTAAGTGTGAGGATAAATGTTGTGACGTGATCATTGATGGTGGTAGCACTAATAACTTTGTATCAAAAGAAATGGTCTCTAAGCTAAAGCTCAAGAGGGAGAAACATCCCCAGCCCTATCAGATTGCTTGGGTAAAAGATGATCATAAGGTCCTGGTAAGTGAACAATGTTTAGTAAAATTTAAAATTGGGAGTTACCATGATGAAGTTCTCTGTGATGTTATTTCGATGGATGTTTGCCATCTATTGTTCGATAGACCATGGCAGTTTGATAGACATGCAGTACATGATGGACATGCAAACACATGCTCTCTGACAAAGGATGGAGTTTGCCACAAATTGAAGCCCCATGAAAAAGGAAGGTGAAAAGATATGTAGCAATGCTAGGATTTGTCTTGTTGATGAAAGGAAGTTTTTAGATGGCATGAAACATCAGCATATGTGCTATGCTTTGATTCCTAGGAAAGATAAAGAAGGTAGTAGTGAAATACCACTTGAAGTTTCAGATTTACTAGGGGAGTTTGGAGATATTATCTCTAATAATGTTCTAGATGGATTGCCACCAATAAGGCAAATTAGTCATCAGATAGATCTGATTCCAGGAGCTAGTTTGCATAACAAGGCTGCTCACAGGATGACTCCTACTGAAACAGAGGAGCTAAATAGACAGGTTTAGGAGCTATTGAGGAAGGGCTTGATTCGAGAGAGCCTAAGTCCATGTGTAGTACCTACAGTACTTGCACCAAAGAAGGATGGAGAGTGGACGATGTGTACAGATTCTTGAGCTATAAATAGGATAACCATCAAGTACCAGTTTCCTTTGCCAAGGATGGATGATCTTATGGACTACTTGAGTGGAGCTCAGTACTTCACAAAGATAGATCTGAAGAGTGGTTATCACCAGATATGGATTCGAGAAGGAGATGAGTGGAAAACAACCTTCAAGACCAAGGAGGGTCTTTATGAGTGGTTAGTCATGCCCTTTGGATTGACGAACACCCCAAGCACCTTCATGCGGCTCATGAATGAGGTACTTAAGAAGTTCTTGGGAAAATTTGTTATTGTTTATTTGGATGATATTTTAATTTTCAGCAAGACTTTGGAAGAACATTTATTGCATATTCGTAGTGTCCTTCAAAGGCTAAGGGAAGAGAAATTATTAATTAATCTGAAGAAGTGTAACTTTGCAAAAATGGAGTTAGTCTATTTGGGGTTTGTTATATCACCTGAAGGTCTCAAAATGGATTCGGAGAAGGTAAAAGCCATCTTGGAATGGCCTACTCCAAGGTCTACTACTGAGGTAAGATCATTTCATGGTCTGGTTAGATTTTACAGGAAGTTTATTAAGAATTTCAGTGGCATATGTGCACCCCTAACTGATACAATAAGAGGGGATAAAAAAGAATTCAAATGGACTGTAGCAGCTGCGAGAAGTTTTGAATTACTGAAGAAGAAGGTAACAGAACAACCTGTGTTGGCACTTCCAAATTTTAGAAAAGTGTTCCAGGTGGATTGTGATGCTAGTGGTAGCACTATTGGGGCTATATTAAGCCAAGAAGGTAAGCCTATTGCATATTTTAGTAAAAAATTGAATGATGCAAAGAAGAAGTATTCTGTTTATGATCAAGAGTTCTATGCAATAGTTTAGGCCTTAAAGAAATGGAGGCATTATTTATTGCCAAAGGAATTGGTTTTGTATATTGATCATTAGGCATTACAGTACCTAAATAGCCAAGGTAAATTGAATTAGAGGCATATGAAGTGGGTAGATTTCTTGCAGAGTTATACATTTGTGTTGAAGCATAGAAGTGGAAAATCTAACAGGGTTGCAGATGCACTAAGTAGGAGACAATTTTTTCTTACAGTAATGCAGGTTGAAGTAGTTGGGTTTGATGAACTCAAGAATTTTTACCCCAAGGATCCTAATTTTGCTGAAGCATGGAAAGCTTGTAAAGAGCCCGTTGCTATAGACAGAACCAAGTGGTTAGACTATTTGATTCAGGATGGCATGTTGTTCAAGGGTAGTCAATTGTGCATTCCAAGGAGTTCCATGAGGGAAAATCTAATTAAGGAGAAACACAGTGGAGGGATGGTAGGACATTTTGGTCGAGATAAGACCATTTCCATTCTTAGAGAACATTATTTTTGCCCTCAAATTTTACAAGATGTGAAGAAGTTTGTATAGAGTTGCCAAGTTTGTCAAGTTGCCAAGGGGTTTAGTCACAATACTGGTCTATATCAGCCATTGCCTGTTCCATCAAGGCCATGGGAGGACATAAGTATGGATTTTTTTCTTGGATTGCCAATGACACAAAGGGGTAATGACTCAATATTCGTGGTGGTCGATAGATTCTCGAAAATGGCACATTTCATTCCATGCCACAAAACTCATGATGCTGTCCATGTTGCAGACTTGTTCTTCAGAGAGGTGGTAAGACTACATGGTCTTCCAAGGAGTATAGTTTCTGACAAAGATACTAAATTTGTGGGGTATTTCTGGAGGATATTGTGGAAAAAGTTGAGAACAGACTTGAAATTCAGTTCCACGCATCACCCACAAACTGACGGCCAAACAGAAGTGGTAAACAGAAGTATGGGCAATTTGCTGAGATGTTTAGTTGGGGATAAGCGCAAGGGATGGGATTTGATTCTACCACAAGCAGAGTTTTCTTACAATAACTCTATAAATAGGAGTACTGGAAAATCACCATTCCAAATTTTATATGGGAATAGCCCAAGGACTGCACCAGAATTGAGGAAGATAGAGCAAGGGGAGAGGACAAGTGCTGAAGCTGAGGAATTTGCTAAACATATCAAGCGTCTACATGAGGAGGTTCAAGCACACATTACCAAGATGAATCAAGAGTATAAAGCTAGGGCTAATCAAAGGAGAAGACATAAGGAATTCCAAGTAGGGGATCTAGTCATGGTGCACTTACGAAAAGAAAGATTTCCAGTCGGGACTTACAACAAGCTGAAAATGAAGAAATTTGGCCCCTATAAAGTTTTGAAGAAACATGACTCAGGAAATGCATATGAGGTGGAGATGCCAGATGGTATTCACATTTCTCCCATTTTCAACATTGCAGATTTAACAGAGTATCATGATGATGGTGCATATGAGGAGCTGGTGTTAGAGCCATGTCTAATTCCTGCTTCTAAGAAGGAGGAGATAGAAGACATTCTAGATCATCGTGTGGGAAGGAATACCAAAAATAGGTAGTATGAAGAGTATTTGGTGAAGTGGAAAGGACGACTGATCGAGGACTCAACTTGGATTTCAGCAGCTGAGGTTTCCCATTTGGGATTTCGTCTACCATTCATAAAGTGACAAGGTCACTTTTCAATCTACCTTGGGTGTTTGATGCAGGAGCATCCAGAGGTATAAGGGCAATCCTGTGTCACCCAAAAAAAAATATACTTAGACTTAGTTTCTATTTCATGTGTTTTCATTTTTGGATACCCATTTGGGTCAAATAAAGGTTCCAACTCTCACAGTTCCACTATCAATGTGTTTGAAAATCTTGAAAAAATAGGAGCATGTAATTGGGCCATCATTTTGGTAAACTAGAAGGTGTGAATTGGCCAGATGAATGTAATCATGATTTAGAGCATTCCAGAAAAAGAATTAGGTCAATAGACCCCACGGTTTGAAAGTTATTGCAGTTTTTTGAGTTTTGAAGACCTCCTAAGAATGCTTCAAATTCAGGTTAGGGGCATTAAATGACCTTGAAAAGGGCCAAAAAATGGGGAATGAGCAAAGATTTTCCATAGGGCTATAGAGTGCTTTGAGAGCTTTCCGAAAATGTAAACAGTTTGTCAATCAGAGCTACGGTTCAAAAGTTATGCCTCCCAAAAGTTCGGTTACCATTTTTGGATTCTTCTAGATTTGCACCGACTTCTAATGCAGCTTCTGGAACCTTCTATTTGGTCAGTGGATGCCTACTAGCACTTTCTAGAATGTACTCCTAGTCCTTAACTCTTCGGGGTCTATTTAAGGAGATTTATGGCATTGTAAAGGGTAGTTCGGAGTGGAGTTTGAGAGGAGGTACTGAAAGGAGAAATTATCTCCAGATTTATGCTATTGTAAGCCCTTAGGGCATGTTTTGAAGTTTATTTTCCTGTACTATTGTACTAGCTTATTTTCTCAGTTAATATAATTTTCCCTTTTTTGTTGTGTCCATTTTGTTCTTGGGTTGTGTCCCTATCATGTTATCATCAATCCTTTCAAATCCAATCTTCATAATATAATTATGAAGTTTCTCATACTATGCTCTTGGTGCTTGTTTCAAACCATATAGAGCTTTGTGTAATCTACATACCATGTTATTATTGTTAACATGAACAAAACCTTCTAGTTGTTCTATGTAGACTTCTTCTTCTAGTATGCCATTTAGAAATGCAAATTTAACATCCATTTGATAAATTTTGAAACCTTTGCATGTAGAATAATCAAGTAAAGTTCTTACTCCTTCCAATCTAGAAACAAGAGCAAATGTCTCTCCATAGTCAATTCCTTCTTCTTATGCATATCCTTTACAAACTAATCTTGCCTTGTTCCCTGTGACTTCACCATTTTCATCTAGCTTGTTTCTGAATACCCACTTGGTACCAATCCTATTTTTGTCTTCTGGTTTAGGAACTAGAGTGCATGTTTTGTTTTTCTCAATTTGTTCAATCTCTTCTTCCATGGCTTTGATTTAGTCCACATCTTCTGAGGCATCTCTCACTAATTTAGGTTCTTTCATGCTTAAAAAACATGTATCATTTCTCAATCTATTTCTTGTCATTGGTCTAGCATCTTTATCTCCAATAATTTGTGTGGCAGGATGATGTCTCTTGACATATTTGAAAAATCTTAGTTCAACTCTAAGCTCGTCATTTTGTCTTTCAACTTCAGAGTCATTATGTACATCTCTATCATGTAGCTTAGCATCTCTTTCATGTACACGAATCTCAAAATTAGAATGTGCTTTGACTTCATTATGTAATCCAGCATCTGAATGTAGCTTAGTTCCTGAATGCAACTTGACATTCATAGTATGTGACTCGGTAGTCACTGAAACTTGCTGTTGGTTTGTAGCTTGATTTGTAGCATTTTCTTCAATATGCATACCTTCATAAAATTATACAAATAATTTTTATTCTTCTAATTTTTTCATAAGTTGAACCTCATATACTTCTGTATATTCATCAAAATTTACATTTGTACTTTCCACAACTTTGTTAGTGTTAGTATTTAAACACTTATAAGCTTTACTTCTTGTGAAATATCCTAGGAATATACCTTCTTCACTTTTTGTATCTAGTTTACCATTCCTAAAGTATTTAGGAATGTAATATTTTCTTCCAAATACCGTAAAGTATTTTACATTGGGTGAGAATCCATAACATAGTTCAAAAGGTGTTGAATGAGTACCTTTCTTGACTTGTACACAATTCAAGGTATAGACAACTATGCTTATTGCTTCTCTCCAGTATTTTAAAGAAACATTTTTCTCCATCATGAATGTTCTAACATAATCCATTATAGTTTTGTTTCTCCTTTCAATTTTTCCATTTCGTGGAGGGGGGGGTTTAGGGGTAGATTTCTATCTCTTGATTTCTTTTTCATTACATAACATCTCAAACTCATTTGATGTAAATTCTCCTCCTTTTTCAAATCTCAAACACTTCATACTTTTACCTATTTCATTCTCAAATCTTTCTAACCACCACTTAAACATTTGGAAAGCATTAGATTTATGTTTCATAAGCATAACTATCATCATTCTAGAATAGTCATCAACAAGCAACATAATTTACTTATCTCCTTTGTAGCTTTGCACTTCAATTAGTCCACACAAGTCAGTGTGAACAATCTCTAGTATTCCTTTGAAGGTATGAGTTTTACTCTTAAAACTTGACTTTGTCATTTTTCCTAACTGACATTGTTTGCACATTATATTATTAGGCTTCTTCAACTTAGACAAACCTCTAGCTTTTCTCATGTTACTGATACTAAACAAGTTATCAAAATTAACATGACATAACCTTTTGTACTATAGCCACACATCATCAAAATTTATAATTAGACAAGTAGCATCCTCTATATCAAAATAGAATAGATTACTCCTAGTCTGATCACCCTTTCCAATCAGTTTTCCATTTGTGTCATATATCTTAGCAATCTTGTTTTCAAACTCAACCTTACATCCTAAACTATTTAGTTGTGACACACTCAAGAGACTATAGTTAAGTCTTCAACATAGTAAGCATTCTCACATAAAATATTATATGTGAGTTTGATAGAACCTTTTCCTTTTATCAAACATGATGCATCATTACCAAATCTTACACTAATTCCATCATAACAATTCAAGGTAATGAACTTACTTTTGTCTCTAGTCATGTGATGTGAACACCCATTGTCAATGATCCATCTATCATTCTTGTTCACACAAGTCACAAGTGTAGTTGCCTCCTTTTCATTAGATTTTTCCTTCATTGCAACATACACCACTTCATCATCATGTTCATCAGATTCATCTTTTGTTTCCTCTTCAACAATATAGCAAGGCTTTTTTCCTTTATCTTTGTAGTCCTTGTTTTCTTCATCTCTCCTACTTTTGTATTGGTCACTACCTCTGTAGTTCTTCTTCTCTGGACATCTAGTAGCAATATTACCAACCTCATTATAATTGAATCAAATAATAGGTAATTTACCTTTGAACTTACCTTTACCTTTGCGGAGTCTTCTTGCCAGTAGTGCTTCAAGTTTTTCTACATCCTCTTCATCTGTATCATTGTCACTAGACACACACTTTATCTTTTTCTTCTTATTTTCATTAGGTTCCTTCAATGACACCTTAGCTTTGAAAGTAGATTCATTATTTTTAGGTTTGTGATTATCAAATTTAGATAGCTCAAAAGTAGTGAGCCTACCTACTAGACCTTCAAGTCATATATTATTCCCTGGTATATATCTTAGTTCTTAAATTGCAGAAACTCTAATAGATTATATAGACAATAGTGTTCTTAAAACTTTTCTTAGTATATTATCATTATCTATTTTATCAGTAGCTCCTCCTATGCATTAACAACTTCTTTTATCCTTATGACATATTGAGCAATATTTTCACCTTCTTCCATTCTCATATCATCAAACTTAACTTTGAGACTTTCATCTCTGGCTCTTAGAATATTAGTGTCTCCTCCATAGATGGTGGTTAAGGCATCCCACATTTTCTTTTCACTGTTAAGACCTTTGATATCATCAAATTTAGCATATCTTAGGGTAGAGGCAATCTCCAACATTGCCTAGTTATATCCTTTCTTCTTTTTCATATCCTCAGCAGTTGGGGCTCCAGTAGGATCAACATGTTCAGTAGTAATGGTAGATTTTGCATGATCTCCAAGTCCTCCAAGCTATAGCTTCATCAAACTCTGCCATGTAGGAAAGTTATCTCTATTAAGCTTGGATACTTCTCTTTTTGACATCTTGATCTTTGTGCTTCTAGTACCTTCAAACTACTCCTCTTAAGAAGATGGCTTTGATACCAATTGTTGGAAATTTTTTCATAGCTTAGTGAACCATAAAACATTTATCATCATGCATGCATCCATTAGATTATGCAATAACTTAAATCTTGTACGTTACTATTAAATCAACTTATAGAAATGTAAACATGAAACATAATAGATTTAGCAACACAATTGACACAATTATTTACATGAAAATCTAATTTGGGAAAAACCACTAGTAACATGCTACTCTTTTTCACTCTTCTGAAGTGATGCCCTATAAAAGGCCAACTCTATTAAAGGTTACAATACACACTGTTAAATGTGACTCTGTTAAAGGATTTCAATCACCCTGTTAGGAGTGAGCCTTGTTAGAGGACTTTAGACCATTCACTTGGAATGTCACCCGGTTAAAGGATTTATAAATGATTCTTAGGTCAACCTTAATCCAAAGGATTTACCCTATAATGATACAATTATTAGAGAGTAACATTAAGGCTTGATCTAATAACAACTTACAACGTCATTTCTAGATTACATATCTCTATTTCAGTTCTCCATTCTGCTTGGCCTTCACACATTTAAGCTTTGATGGCTTGTTCACCCTTCAACCATTCATACCCTTAAGCCTTCTTGCTTAATATACCAATGCAAACTCTTCTTTGAGGTCACTTGATGAATCAAAGCCCTTGATTCCTTGTCTTCCTTAGGTTCTTGCATATGAAAATCTTTGCTTCTGACTAGCCAATCCTATAAATAAGAAATTTATATCTTTTACCACTCATTCTCCATCATCCAATCTAGGGTCAGGATAGATTAGATAGGATACAATGAATCTACCCCATATTTCATATCTCTTCTAGAAACTTCTCCTTCAATCCTCTTTGAATTCACCTCAAAATGGTTTACCTTGAATTATGTGCCACTAGCTCATCAATGTTATCTTCCACTTGGTTCACACAATCCAAGAAAATAGAATTGTCAGCTTAGATCCATCAAATTAATGATCTTTCAAATAATATAGCCACTTGACATTAACTTGCTTCTGATGCTCAATACATACTAAGTTGCTTGACATCTTTTGTAAAATCACTCGACATGAACTAAAGTTTACTGGTGTTTGACATCAACTAAACTTTACTTGACATCCACTATTTTTATCAACATACACTAGAATAGAATTTTACTTGGTTCAAACTAATTTTATGCTTGGCTTGCACTGACTTTTTTCGACATCTATTATCCACTTGGTCAAGCTTGGTAGACAAACTTTTTTTAACTTGTTCTTCTATACTTTCTTAGTGTAACCAGCCTTTGTAACCTTAAGTAGATTTTCAATACATCATGTTATCACTATCTTAACTTATTCTTGTACTCCTTTACATATCATAACTCAACCTTTCCTCTAGGTTCTCTTGTTACATCTTTTGATCAAGTCCTCTTCGTCAATCAAATAAGTCCTCTTCTTCAATCAAATAAGTGATAGTACTTAAATCATATAAGTAGTTGTCTTACTAGAAAATAGTAGGTTTGACATTAGTGACAAAACAATGATTGAAACATATTGATCATACTTGTGTCAATCCATTCTTCATAGTCTCCTTCTTCAATAATCTTCCTTAATCTATTCTCAAAACCATGGGAGATGCATGAACATTAGCCTTCATTATGAGTGATCAAAATCAAAACTTTTTTACCCATTTTTCTATCTCTACTCTACATGCACATATATTAGGGATTTGACCCCAAATTATTATCAAATCAAAGAGGTCTTTCTTGGAAAACCCACTGTAGATATTGCCAAATTGATGGTCACTACGAGAATCAAAGAAGTGTTTGGGCACTTAAAACAAGATGAGTTTGAATTGTTAAACATTTAGAAGTATAATGAACTCCTAAGAGGTTAATTTTACAAAGTAGTTGGTTCATTGGATCCTAAAAATCCTAAGGATAATTTAGATGTGACACTCAATAGGAGGGATAAGCAGAATACATAATTAGATCTCTATTTTTGAAGGCTTGTCAGCAATGGTAGGAAAGTTTTAAAGAAAAAGGTGTGAAGATCATACAAGGAAATATTAAGTTATTGTACTACATGCAAGATAATGTAGAAAAGCTATTTTCTATATTGAACTAGGATTTTTGGTTGATGGATGAGATACATACCTGGGGTAAAGACATGCAAGCATTATAATCAATAAAGGGTTAGGGGTATCAGATGTTGATGGATGTGTATATGACAGATGAGTTGGATAACATAGATGATTGGATAGAGAAGATTGTGGATGGTCAAAAAGTAATAGAAATATTACATGTGAATATTCATAAGCTCAAGGATCAAGCCCAAGAGTAGATTTTGGAAGCAAAGAGACATTACAATGATGCTTGCCTTGATATTTTTAAAGATGATTCAAGGGATAAACTTATGAATATGCAAGAAGTTGTTGAAAAATTCTAGAAGACTTGTGAAGAAGCTTCCACTGATGAGGATATTAGACAAGCATTTAAGATCGAAGAGGCATTGCTAGAATTGAATGTGAAATTGGGAGATTTTGTAGAGAATCACATAGAGGTGGGCAACTATTGCCAAAAAGTAGATGATACATATGATGCTTTGGATTTTCTAGATGCAACTAAAGTGACAAAGATTATAGATAAATTCAAGAACAAATAGCCAAACATAGGTCTAGTATGAAGGGGAACAAAACCCAGAAGTTAGAATTTCAATTTTGACACTTGGTAAAATTTTGCATTTTTTGGACCTATCTCCCAAGGTGCGCAAGGTGCATTTCTTCCAAGGTGCACCAAAAGCTAACTACCTATTCCAAATTTATAGCTCTCCATGCATTCAAAATGCATTTTGACAATATTTTAATTCTTACAAACATCCAGAGAAGGTTGAGCTTCTATTTTTGGCATCTCCAGAAACTCCTACATCATCTGATGGATTTATTCTTCTTATTTTCTCATGATTTCATTATTTTAAGACATGTAAAGGTGTGTGCACCCATTAAATGATATAAACAAGGGTGAATTCCTACTTATCACCATCAATTTGTGCATAAGTATATTCGTTTTATTAGTTTTAAGCATACATTTACACGAAGGAATCTCTCACTCTCAACACAATTTGAGGAGAAGGTTTCCTATAAATTTAGGAATGTAATATGTATTCTAGGCCATTATTTTGATGTAATAATATATGCTATTGGTTCTCTCATTCAAAGTATAGTTATTCTTTCCCGAGTGTGTTATATTTTGTGAATGCATGTTCATGGAGTGTAATGGAGCCAATAGTTTTATTACATTATTTTGATTGAATGATCTTTTAATTTTGGTGTTTGCCACGTGTTTACAAATTTTGATGATGTAATTAGTTGGAGAAGACATTACCTTATTGTTCTTGTATAGCTTTGTGTCTTGCATGAGCACACTTTTTGTGGCCCTTTGATCTAATTAAAAGTGAAACATCTTACAGTTATTGAATTTCCATTGATGATTGCATCAATGGAAATAAGGAAGCGTTGCTCCTATTTTCATTGGTTACCTACCAATATTTTTAAAGGCTTAACTTAGAGATGTGTTGTTTCCATGGCTTATGTCCATTAGGGATTTTCTTTTCAAGTCATTTTCTTAAACTTCTTGTTACCCTATCTTTGTTATTTTCTTTTACAAACACTTGGTTAATTTAGGAATTTATATAATTGCATAGTTAAAAATATATTCATTATAGACAAAATAATACAAAAATATATTTCTTTTTTGTGGTTATTCTTTTGAGATAGCAAGCAAATTCAACATCTTATCTAAAATTGGTCAGAACTAGAAAATGCCTCCTCATGAAAACTCATATTTATCTTCTACTGAATGGATTCCAATAGGTTACAAGATCACCCAAAACCTTATAGTTGATCTTAGATTAGCTTTTCAAGAGAGGAGTTTGAAAGGATTCCTAGCATTAAGCATCATGGAAAATGATATCTCAACACCTACCATTAATGTTAGTTATATCAATAATAATGATTTTCAATAGATTGATAGGTGAGTGTTTATTACTACCATCAAACATTCTACCTCGCTCTTACTGAGAATTTTTGACCATTATGAAAGATATTGGAATGGAGTATCAAACAATACATCCATGTCCCAATGATCATATTATATATCATAAACAACATGAATTTGAAATAGAATTCCCTGATTATCCTATTAGTAGATATTGATCATATCAAATAATATAAAAGGTACCTCACAAGGTTCTTCAGTACATTCTCATTATTCTACGTCTGTAATGATTATTCAGGTGTACTAGCTTGGCACAATTTATGGATTACCATGCGCACAATAGAAGTCAAGATGACATTATGTGAATGCCTGTAGATGGTTCTATATTTAAGGACATAGAAGATAGGTGGTAATATTTAAACAAGAACTTCATAATCTAAAGCTTTCATTGGAAGCAGACTCTGTCAATCCATTTGGAGAGATGAGACTGTTTACTTGGTCTAGCCTATTTTTGTTATTAACAATAACATTCGTCCTTGGATGTCCATAAAGAGGGAGCACATAATGTTGGCAATGGCTATACTAGGTATTTTTCTATTTAATAGTCATCTAAATTAATTTATAAATACAATGTTGAAATGGCCATAATAATTATGTTTTATTTATGCTCATTCAACTAGGTAAGTACCAAGTGAAAGATATGAATGTATATGTTGTGCTTGTGATGGATCCACATCCAACATAAGAGAAAGAGGTCATAAGAAATGAATTGTGTCATAGAGTACACTGTCTGGAAGTAAGCAACACTGAGTCTTTTTCTAGGACAATAGTTCAATAAAGCTTTATGTTTTATACTAATTTATGGATCATGAACCACAATATGTATGTTTTATTACATGATTTTTGAGACCACACTAAGTTCTTCCACCTGAGAAGGGTACTGGTGTACATCCTACAAGTATGTGATTTCAATTCTCAATCACCATAAGGGAAATTATTTTCTTCATGATTATTATTGATAGTTTTATATTCTTGTTGTCATGTTCACTCTTCTCCTTTTCTTAACCACTTATATTCATTCTTTGATACTTAAGATTGATACAATCCATTATCCATACTCTATAATTGATACTCATTCCAAATATTTTATCTTAGCTATATGTGGAAAACTCATATATATTTTCTAATTATATTTGTTGAACCTTTATGATGATATAGTCTTAAATATATATCCTCTTGACCAATTCCATGTCCATGAGCTTGTGATGATATGGTTATGATATCTGTGTTGTAGATAACAGTTGGTTTGAAACTTTCCATTGTTGCCTCTAATATGATTCCATTGTTATTTTTATAAAAAAATACAAATCCATATAAATTCATTTATGAATGTCTTTTTCATTACAACATCCTCATTGATAATTCTCTTGATGTAATGTCTCCTTTTATTAAAATGTGGCAAATAGGTACAAATAACTTACAAAACTCAATTGTAAGAGACTTCTTTCCTTAAAGTTTCAAATAACACCTAAAATTGATTATTATTGATGTAAGAAAAATAGTCTACGATACCACTTTTAAATGATTGTTCTTATGTTACAATTGATATGATATATGAGAACAATGCCATTGCTATCTCTGATTAAAAATAATGTATATGTAAGATGATTTTGGTGTATATATCTACACTTAGTGCAATGAAATAATGTTAAGATTATCTCTATTATTTTTGATATGACTGATAACAATTATGGAAGGATGATCTTTAATTTGAACTATGCAAATAATAAGATTGGTAGCTATCTCTGATATGATAGTGTAATTAAGCTACAACCTATTCCTATTCTCACTATAATTACTATTGCTCATAGTGATGCATTTTCTACTCTTCATCTGTTGATGAAAACTTGCAAGTGTTCTTAATGATGATATCACTGTGTCTAATTTTAATCCTTAAGCATATGCAGTTATCTTTCAAATATTTCTTATTGTAATATAATGATCTGCTTCTCTTGATATATTTCTATATGGCTAGTTCCACTTATAGTGGTATAATGCTTACCCTTAACTTGATAATATTTATTTGGAATGACTCATGGGTGGAGAGTTTCTCCCGATAGTGACACCATTGTTATTTATTATTTATTATTAAATTATATTAGAGGAAAGTAGGGGACATGAAAAATACATTATATATATATATGATTATTTTTAGGTGATGATGATCTCCATACGCCTACTTCCATGAGGTTGACCAACACTCCAAGATTGCCTACTGTAAGATTGACAATAAAGAGTATGCAAACATCCACACTTGCTACAACTAGAGCTGGTAAATCTTTGTTTTGCTACATTTTTTTATGTGTTAAATATGATAGTATTTATACTTTCTTGTTCATTTCATTATATTTATTTGACAATGATAAACTTTGTGTAGGGACATGTACACCTTCTCACGGTGATAGAACTGATACCAATACTATTGATAATTTACCAGTCTTTCATGGAGCAGCCCATGTTACTTGTATTGAATCATTGGAGGCATTATTGTTGATGGCCAAGAAAGATATGATTCCCTTAAAATTGCATGAACTTCTAGGTACTTTAAAATTTTAATTATTTTGAGTTTAATTGTAGTTTACTTATTTATTACTCATTTTTGACTAATGATGTCATGATGATTTTGCAGGAAACAATATTTTTTATGATTTAACATTGAAGATATTTGGGTCCACATTATGTAAAAGGTACGTAGCTTGATATAATTGGTTGCTACATTTTTCCATTCATCCATTTGTTGTAATATATTCAATGCACATATCTTGAACTAATTTTTTTATCTAACAATTTTCTTTTTGTTAAAAGCTAGGCTAAGCAAGCCCCTTAATTAAAAGATCATCTCATAAAAACTATGGAGGAGTTCTTTGGTCAAAATATTTTGAATAGAGCCCAACTTCTAAAAAAATCTTGCAAAAATCTAAAGACTATGAGAGACCAATACAAAAGGGCTCTAAAGCTCACCCCAAAGTACGAGTGTCCTCCTATGGTGCCACAGATGGAGTAGAATAAAATTATTGAAGATGTAAAAGAGAAGAGACTAAGGGATAAAGGAATTAACTCACAACCCAACAAAAATAGGTACATGTCTCAGAAGCTTTAGTCTCTCATCTATTCTATCCTTCCAAGAGAATCTTCAACATGTCATAAATGCATACCGACCTTCAAACAAACATGCACACCATAATCAAGCCCTTGTCACATTTTTTTTCAAGAATGCTGATTCACTATTTTTGCTTGCAACAATACATGCTAATTCATGGTCAAATCTTCACAAGGAGAAATGGTTATGATTCAAAACCATAAGATAACTATCAAGAAAACTAAGAAATAATTAACACCTTCCCTAATCCCCATACATTGAGAATCATACAATCAATGTATTCTTCATTCTGAATTTGCACAGTATTTACTGTCTAACAGTGAGCCGCAAGGCCTTTTTCCATAACTCAAATATGTTATGCACACTTATAATATCAACAATAGCTCTAGATATTCATTGCCAGATATAAGAAACTTAATAATCACCATAAACTCAAGACAAAGGAGGAGATAATAAGGCTTCAATCAAAATACTAGTATATTAGCAATATTTCACAAAAAATGACGAATTTACTATACAAACTCTTACATCCTACTCTTCATCTTTCTAATTTCACATCTCTTCTCCTATCTTCTATATAAGATTACATTGTTTTATATAAAAACCTAACCTTTCAAATCCTCTAAGAGCTCATCCAAGATGGATTAGTTTTCATCTTCCAAAACTTGTCATTTTTGCAAAACAAATGTCGAACACTTTTTTTTATTTTACAATTTAAATGTTTAATTCATTTGTGGATTTATATAATATACAATATTTCTAGAAATGTGATTGTGGATTTATTTAAATCTAACATATATCTAACATATTTCAAAGTTTACATATCCAGTTTGCAAGACACATCAAAGGCAATACAAGCTAGGAAAGAGAAGGTTGGTCAACACCATCTTGGCTCTAGTGGATATATGAAAATTCACTCACGCCTTGTAAGTAGTAGTAAATGAAATTTCATATCAATTTTTTTATATATAATTACAAATAAGAAATACATTAATTATTGATGATATTATGCAAAAATGCAAGTCATTGAATTTAATCTAGCGCTCATAGAAGAGGACAAACAAATTGGCTTCAAGGAAGGCTATAAAGCAATGGTTTCCCAACACTATACAGATTCCAGTGGCCAAATAGGTGTAGAAGATTCTAGTGTAGCAGTTGACACACAGGTAAATAGGCCAAATAAATAATAAAAGTAATTGATAAATTCATGAAAAATAATCTATTTGATGTTAATTTTGAACAATGATAACAATGTGTGCATGACATTTCACTTCAGCCTACTACTCCCAACACACATTTTGCTCATGATGATGAAGGCACATACCCTACACATGATGAATACCTCAATATGCATCACAATGATATAGGTACATATTCAATTTCTATTGAAAATTAAACATGTAATTATTAATAGAATTTAACATCTTAATTTGCAATTGGTGTAACCTTTATGTGATAATTTTTGAGTATACAAAGTGTGATGTTAGTGTTAAGCATGTTGAGGTTGGGGCTGAACAAAATGTGATATTAGATGATGTGGCACTATTAGGTAAAGAAAAATCCCTGTTATGTTCTTTAGATTAATGAAATATTTATAACATTAAAAAAAAGTTTAGAAATAAACATTTATTTCTTATTACAGGGGTGCATCGGCCTTGTCCTCAATGAAAGAAGATGAAGTCTCATGTCATAAGATCAGAACCAAAAGAGTTATAGGATGCCAAGGATAGTTACAATGTGCCTATTAGCCTTTATCTTCAAAAAAAAAAAAAAAAAAAAAAAGAAGAAATGAATGTTAAAAACCTTGTTTGATGATGAATGTGTTGATGGATTTTTATGAATGTTGCTTATTAATGGATTTTTATGATGATGAATGTTGATGGATTTTTATGAATGTTGATGAATTTTATGTCATGTTATTGAATATTATTATGTGATTATTGTTAGTTCCAGAAATTGCACCCTATCTCTGCATCAAAATACTAGAGATTTCTAGAGAACATGGGATCAGTCCAAGGTGTGGGTGACCTACAATAGAACCAAACCTCTAGATTCCAGGCCATTTCCTATTGGATTTTCAATGATAAATCACTTAACAGTAGGTAACTAGAAAAGAAACTTGTGGGGAAAGTGATAAGAAAGACTGATTAAAAATAAATGCCTAGGTAAAATGGTGATAAACCAAAAGATTGTGATCAAAACTTTATTTACTTGAACATGGGTTGAAAACATTTAGCAATGTATATACTGATACAATTTTTGACACATTGATCTGCACATAACTATTTCAAAAGAAGACAAAATACTTGAAAGTATTAAAAGGAAATTAATAACATTTAACACCTACAATAACTGGTACAATTTTTTGATCTGCATAGAACAATAACAATCATGAAAAGATGCCTAACAGGAAAAATCTTAAAGGTTTCAGGATGAAATTTATAAGAAATATCAACCATTAATCTGCATACAAGACATGACATTGAAAATAGATCTTCGATGCTCAATATATTCCTTCAAGGTTCTAAAAATACATTTCCAATGTGAGACAATACTAAAAACACGGTGAAAAGTAACCAAAGGTCTCTACTCAATACTAAATGCCTTTTACAAGTAAAAATGACAGAATATATAAAAAATCTCCCTCATTGGCCGATAAATGACCCTCAAAATGAAGAACCACCTTGGGTCAAAATTATAGAAAAAGGCTCCAAAAAAGGAGTCAATCCTCGTCAAAAATGATGACTCATTGCCCTATAACCCCACTAAGTCATTATAGCACCAATGACTCACTTCTAATCACCAGTGAAAGTCTCTAACAAATCATAAAGACCCTTAAGATGCTTGGTCAAATTCCAAATTTGACCCTTCCCATAATCTCTCCTCATGACTTAGAATGATTTGGCAATACTAAGTCCTTACCTAATATTTCTCCCCTTTTCCCTCTTTAGACACATGTCAAATTGACTTATTATTAATAAGAACAATTCAAATTCCCTCTTATTTGAATTTAAAAACACCAAAAATATTAAAATGACTTATAAATGTCATTTAATACTTTGTTTACCATGTTGACTAATGCAAATAAAATAAACTTAAAGTAATTAAATTTCCCTCTTCTTAAAACCCACAACATTATTTTGGAAAAAAGAAAAGAAAAGAAAATCATCCAAAGCTATTGGACTTTAAAAATATTATAAATGATTTGAGGAAAATAAAATGACATAGTTTTCTCAACCCTAAAGCCATTCATTTTGAAAATTACATCTTCTGGAAGAGTTTGGGAAACAATTGCGGCTAGGGTTTGAAGAGACTCTCCATTCCATTGAAGAAACTTTTTTAGAACTTTTATGACAGCAAAAGCATGCTTCTCCACAAAACTATAGCATTGCTCATAGCTTTCAAGACCTTTACTATAAAATGCAATAGGCTATTCATATCCCTCATCATTTTTCTGTACTAGAATAGCTAAAATAGCACCCATGCTCCCATATGCATATAAAATGAAATCTTTGGAGAAATTTGGGTTAACCAAGGTTGGATCTGAGGATAAAGCTTCCTTTAATACCTTAAAAATTTTCTTACCTTCTTTAGTCCACGTGAAAACTGTATTCTTTTTAAGCATTTGTATGAGAGGCTTAAGTAAAGAAACAATGTTAGGCATGAATCTTCTCATGAGATTAATCCATCCAATGAAGCTTTGAAGCCCTTTTTTGTGGCTTGGCAAAGGAAGCTCAAGAATTGGTTTAACTCTTTCTAGATTAGTTGTTATGCCTTCCTTTGATATAATGTGACCTAATAATTTTCCCTCATGAAAAAAAAATACATTTATTGGGATTTAATGAAATTTCAAACTGTCTACACCTTTAAAAAACCAACCTTAAATGAGAAAAATGATACAACAATCCCTTGAATGTCATGTCCATTGCTCTCTGAAATGTGGCACCAACATTTGATAGCCCAAAATGAATTCTTTGATAAGCCATTGTACCCCATTTTGTGGTAAATGTTGTTTTATACTAGCCTTCCTCTTTGAATTGTACTTGATTGTACCCTAAAAAATTATCAAGCAATGAGAACCTTGCGATCAGATTTCCACAATCCATCTTAGTTATGTTAATTAGTTTCTGGATTAGATTGTGTGGAGATTTTTGTCATCAACGTTTCGAATCACACTACGTGATCCATCATCAGGATGAGAGAGCAGGAGATGTCAAATAAAGTAAGTAGCAGATTTAGTAAAGACTCACCATATATAGGAGAATAGGAAAAAGAAAAGAAAGCACCAACCCCAAAGTTAAACCAAAAAACATAATAAGCTAATAAAATTATATAAAAAACAAAACAAGACAATAGGGGGGAAAGACTAAAACCAAAGTCAACACACAAGAAAAAGGTGAATAATAAAAGAAAAGAAAATAAAATACAGTTAAAAAAGAGATGAAACGAAATGAATAAAGAATAATGAAATTAAAAATAAAAAATAAAAAATAAAAATAAAAATAAGACTTAAATAAATTATTATCGAAGACCAAGACAAACAAAAGCTAAAAAATGTTATATATATGTATATATATATATATATATATATATATATATATATATATATATACAAGAATACAAACAAAGATATATAAATATGTATATATATATAAATAAATATATATATATATCTATATATATATGTATATAAAAGGAAGCCAATCTTGACCACGTGGTCAATAATCCCCCCTTAGTTCCCACCCACATGCTTGCCTCCCAATTAGCCCCCGGCTCCCCTTGCTCGATGTTCGGGATTAGGAAGGCGATGGTTGAGACTAATCTTCTTGCCATGCCTTCTCCTACCTTAGTGGCTTCCCTGCCCATTCCTCCTGGGCTCTCCCCCCTTGAACCTTGTCCTCCCTTGTTTCGCCTTGACCCGCCTATCGCTCCCAACCTTGTTAACAATTGGGATAGAAAATTGGTGGTTAACCTTTCTGATGCCACTCTCGACCCCCTCTCTTTTAAGTTCTTGAAACGGGGCCTCAATTTTGCGATGACACCGCACATCATCTCACGGGTAGACTTCCTCGTGGAAATCGAGAATGCCATCCGCTCTCTCCCCAATGAGGCGTCTGAAATTATTAGGCAAGATTGTGCAGTCGCCCTAAGACATGCCAAACTGCCTAGGCGCAACATCCCCAAGGCCGAGCTCCTCGCTTTCAAAAGTTTATTGAATCATAATGACCTAGCAATCATCAAAGCGGACAAGGGCAATGCCACTGTCATTATGAATCAACAAGACTATGTCGCAAAAATGCTTGACCTTCTCTCTAACCCACATAGTTATCGATCCTTATCTCGTAACCCTTGTGGTAAAATCTTGAAAAAAGTCAAAGCGAGTGTCTTGACCTTGTCTTTTGATGATGTCATCAAGAAAAAGTTGGTCCCTTCCAAGGAAGTCACTCCCCGTATCTATGGGGCCCCAAAAATCCACAAGAGGGGAATCCCGCTTAGACCTATAGTTGACACCATAGGTTCCCCTACCTACCCATTGGCTACTCATCTAGCCAAGTTAATCTCCCCGTTGGTAGGTAACACATAATCCTTTATCAAAGACTCAACCCATTTCGTCCACTTTATTAAGGATTCCCATCTGGATAGAAATGATGTCCTTGTTAGCTTCAACATGGTCTCGCTCTTCACTAAAGTCCCTATCCTCGATTCCATTGAGCTTGTTAAGCGCAAGACCAATGAGGAGATTGCTAGTTTGGTTGAGTTATGCCTCAGATCAACCTTTTTCTCCTTCCAAGGGATTATCTATGAGCAAGTTGATGGAGTGGCCATGGGCTCCCCTCTCTCCCCTATCATCGCCAACCTTTACATGGAGCATTTTGAAGAGGTGGCCCTGCGTTCGTTCCCTCTTCAACCTAAATGGTGGAAAAGATATGTTGATGACACTAATGTTTTCTAGCCTCACGGGTTGGACAAACTAGAAGAGTTCCACCAACACATCAATAACATTGCGCCTTCTATTTCTTTCACCAAGGAGCTCGAGTCTAGCAACCAATTACCATTCCTTGATGTTCTACTCATCAAGAAGCCAGATGGCTCCCTTGGTCACCGTGTGTTTAGGAAGGCCACACATACTGACTTGTACATTCACTCATCCTCCCACCATCATCCTAGCCAAAAATTGGGCATTCTTAAGACCCTAGCTTTGAGGGCCCATAGGATCTGTGATGATGATCACTTAAACCTTGAGCTCAACCATCTCTGCCAGGTCTTTAAGCTTAATGGCTACTCTTCAAGGCAAATTTCTAGAGCCCTCAAGCAAACCAGGTCCCTCCACCTAGCTCCCTCGAAACCTTCCTCTTTGCCTCTCCCCCCTCGCATCTTACATGCCTCCCTCCCTTTTGTGGAAGGCATATCCCATAAGATTGCCAAGATCCTATCTAAACATGGTCTGTGTGTTGCCTTCAGACCCCTCTCCAAGATCAGGAATCATGTCCCACCTATCAAAGACCCTAGAGATAGGTATTCTAACTCAGGGGTCTACAAGGTGGTTTTCTCCTATGGCACCCCATATATAGGGGAAACAGGTCGCTCTTTCCACACTCGTATCAAAGAGCATGTAGCGAACATTAGGTGTGATAGGGTTCATAAGTCAGCATTGGCCGAACACTCTCTGTCTACCAGACATCACATATGTTTGGAGAATACGCAGATCATTTCCAATGAGGATAACTTTTTCAAAAGGAAACTTAAAGAAGCCATCGAAATCAACAACCACCCCATCAACCTTAATCGGGATGATGGCTGGATCCTCAACCCCTCTTGGCTTCCCATGTTGTTCTCCTAAGACTGACACCCGTGCAGTGTGGGTTTTGTTTTCTTCCCTTTCCCTCCTTCCCTCGTTGCGTGGCTGTTCTCTCCCTGCCTTGTTTCCTGTCCTCTTCCCTCTTTTTCTTTCGTCTTGATTTCCCTCACGGGCCTTGTTTTTTCGGTCTTCTCTCTCCTCCTCCTCTTGTCGGGGGAATTGCTTCCACTGCCTTTTCTCTTTCCTTCTCTTTTTTGTTCCTTTGTCTTAGATTCTCTTTTTTGTGTGCTTCCTCTCTTTCTTAGATCTTTTCTCACTTCTCTTTTCTGTTTCTCACTTATTTATTTATTTATTTTCATGTTGTTTTTATTCTGTCCACTCGTATGTGTTCCTTGTGCTTATTTTTACTTCGTGCTTGTTATTATCTATCTTATACTTTTATTTTTAATTTTATTCCTTTGTCATTTTTATTGATTAGTGGTCTAGTTGATAGGCATATATTCTTCTTTGCATAGATGCTTCTAACATATAGTTTAAATATATCAGATGCATTTTTATTTGTGTTATGTGTACTTAATATTTTGGTGTTCTCCTCTGGCTTTTCTATGTCCTCATTTTTTGGTTATTCAGTTAGATAGTTTTCCATGTTTACTCATCTAGTCAGCGTTTAAGCCCATGCCTCATTGATGGTTTTAGTTCTTATCCATACATATAATATTAGCACATATATATTTTTGGGTACGTTTATAAGTATGTGTACGTATATATATATATATATATATATATATATATATATATATATATATATATATATATATATATATATATATATATATATATATATATATATATATATATATATATATATATATATATATATATTAGCTGCCCACTTGCATATGTAATGCGTGTATTACATATACACCTCAAGTATTTATTATATTTTTCATTTTTCCTTTTTTAGGCTTTTAAGTTGCTAGGGTATTTCTTAGTTGCTTTGATATTTTTACGTATATATATATATATATATATATATATATATATATATATATATATATATATATATATATATATATATATATATATATATATATATATATATATATATATATATATATATATATAGTGTTGCATATATGCATCTATATATATAGATTTACATATATGCATATATATACATATATATATATATATATATATATATAGATATATATATATATATATATATAGATATATATATATATATATATATAGATATATATATATATATATATATAGATATATATATATATATATATATATAGATATATATATATATATATATATAGATATATATATATATATATATATATATATATATATATATATATATATTTATATATATATACATATTTATATATCTTTGTTTGTATTCTTGTATATATATATATATATATTTATATATATATATATATACATATATGCAACATTTTTTAGCTTTTGTTTGTCTTGGTCTTCGATAATAATTTATTTAAGTCTTATTTTTATTTTTATTTTTAATTTTTAATTTTTAATTTTTAATTTTTAATTTCATTATTCTTTATTCATTTCTTTTCATCTCTTTTTTAACTGTATTTTATTTTCTTTTCTTTTATTATTCACCTTTTTCTTGTGTGTTGACTTTGGTTTTAGTCTTTCCCCCCTATTGTCTTGTTTTGTTTTTTATATAATTTTATTAGCTTATTATGTTTTTTGGTTTAACTTTGGGGTTGGTGCTTTCTTTTCTTTTTCCCGTTCTCCTATATATGGTGAGTCTTTACTAAATCTGCTACTTACTTTATTTGACATCTCCTGCTCTCTCATCCTGATGATGGATCACGTAGTGTGATTCGAAATGTTGATGACAAAAATCTCCACACAATCTAATCCAGAAATTGATTAACATAATGAGAACCTTGTTGAACCAAAAAAAACTTGGAGTATTTGTTCCATTGAGGCTAGTGGGTAATGATCTTTTAGTGATGCTCTGTTTAAATCCCTAAAATCCACACAAAGTCTAATTTCTCCATTTTTCTTTCTCACTAGGACCAAATTAGAAAGCTAGCTAGTGTGTTTGATCTCATAGATGATACTACCTTCAATCAACTTGGTCAATTCTTTAAACATCAAAGGTTCTAGTTTGGGGTTGATAGGCCTCTGTTTTTGCTTTACATGCTTAGCATTTGGAAATAGCTCAATAGTATGTTGAGCTATATCTAGATCGAAACCTTTGAGATCTAAATACTCCCAAGAAAATACATTGGGAAACTCTTTATATAAATCAACAAATTCAAATTTTTCCATTGTTGTATAGACTTTACCAACTTTCAAAAACTTGCCTTTAGCCACTTCAACACTTCCATAGTGTTATTCCTTTACCTGCATGCCAACTTTGTTTTTTTTAACTCATCATCTCTACTGAAAATAAATTCCAAAGTGACCAAACCCTTTGGAAGTCTATTTGACTTAAGATGAATAATCTTATCATCATAGTATTATTTCAGCTTGTTCTAATTTGAAACAGGAAAATATCCTCCCCCAATAGAAAAATAAGAATTTTCTCATCATTATCAAAAACCTACTAGTTAATGCTATTATTAGGAATAGAGGGTCTTACTACAACCTTGAAATGCTGCTAGATATTCTCCTTGCTGATTTTTGCAGGTATGTCAAATTGGGCACCAAATGTTGCAAGTCTATCATATTGCTGATTTTGGTTTCTTGGAATAGAGACAATATTGAAAGCAAAAAAGTCCTCTATGATACCCCAAATTTGATGTTTATACAGCTTCAAGGTGTCATTCTTTGTTGCATTTAAACCTCTTACTTGGTTGAAAGTAAGCTTGCTCTACCCATATGCCTTTATACATTCAACTCCTCTTTTCTTTGCCCACTCCAAACCTTGAATAAAACCTTCATATTCTGCAATGTTATTTGAGCATGCAAAAGAGAAACAATAATCATCATAGTACCTACCACCATAAGGTAAAACCAACACAACTCCTTCATCAACACCATTTTTTCTTTTAGACTTGTCAAAAAAATCTCCCACAATTGATCTTGCTTTTCTTGCATGTGATCTTCTATCTTGACTAAATTTGGGATAACCATATCTTGCTCATGAATAGCATAAGTTCCCAAACCAGAATGCTTAAAATTAGAGAAATGACTTTTAGCAGTTTGACTTGATGCCCATTCATCAAGAAGAATACATGGGATATTATCTAGTTGAGTTCTAGTCTCAAAAGTATTACCATGATCTCCTTCATTAAATGAAAGTAAGTTTGCATTTAAGGCACTAGGTACATATGGTTCTATATGAAATTTTGCAAGTAGTTCAGACTTAATTATTACCTTGGTACCATAACTAGTCCTAAATAATATATGAGACCACTTAGATGATAAATAACCTCCAATCTTAGCAGTGAAATCTCTAGATAGACAAATGACAAACTAAGGTAGTAAATCTATCACATAAATATCTTATTGAATAGAAAAATTAGGACATGCATGGAGGGTAAGGCTTGCATCTTTAATAAGACCTACACTACCAATGGATGTTCCATCAAGTTGGACAACTCCCTTTTCAACTGGTTGGTATTTCAATCCTAGCTGATCTACTACCTTTTTAGGCATGACAGAGCTTGTAGCTCCACTATTAACCATACAATTATGGACTAATTTATCACCAATAATTAATGAAAGATAAAAAGGTGGAGGCTTAACACTCTTACTTGATTCCCTGCTAGTTCCCATGGCACTGTCTTTTCTTTCATCATTATCATTAGCATTTGTCAATACAACCTTTTGCGGTTCATTTACAACCTATTTGGGAGCCATCTCATTAGATAAAGCTTGCCTTAGAATATCAATCTACCCCAAAATTGTCAATGTATCCCACATCGACATAGTCACATTCATCCACTTCATATTGTCTACTATACTAAATGGAACAACAGGATGTGATTTTTGATGTGTGCGAACGACAACATGGTCTTCTTTCTTTGGAATGCTCTCTTTGACTATAGGGATAGGAATACTAGTTGTAACCTCTATAGTAGGTATTGAATCATTAGTAGTAGGTCCTTTACTTTTATTTTCCTCCATTTCAAGAACTCTCTTCTTTGCTCTAGTTTTGGCTGATACTGATGGGTCATTATTTACTATGTATAATTCCTCTCTATGTCAGTTAAGACACATAGTCTTGGGAGCATGTATATCATGTTGTTGTCTGGGTACATCAATAGTGGCATTTTTCTAGTCCATGACTATATTTTACACCATTAAAGCTTTATTTATCATCCCATTTGTGCAAGTAGTCTTATTATGTGCTTCATTGTAGGGATAACAACACTTTAAATCTGCAGCTAGGTTATTTTGCATAGATACAATATCTTTGACAAGATTAGTAGCATTAAGGGGTGCTAGGTTATTCTTAATTTCTTGGAGCTCTTGTAAAGAGCTTGCTACACAAATTTCTTGGCTAGGAACAATAGGTACAACATTAAAAAGGCATGATTGCTAATGGTATATTTGGCTAAATATCTGGGAGAATAGGCATTGGAGTTTTAGGGGCTATTTTGCCTGCTTAAATAAGACTATTCTCATCTCTAATAGCAATATCATATGCTTGAAGTATTGAGACACCTCCCATTGATTGGATCATTATAGAAATGTCACTATTTAAACTCCTCAAAAAATATAGAAATGCATTGTCTGCTAAAGGTCTTATAGAGATAGGCAATTTGGTCCAAGTCCTTTGAAATCTGATGAAGTTATGCTCTTTTACCACTTGATGAAGACAACCCAAGATAAAATGAGCACAATAGGAAAAGGGGAATATTATTATTAGAATTGATATGCTATCACATCCTGTACAACAAAAATAAACTCTAGGACATGCCCTATGGGCTTATAATGTTTTCAAATTCTAGAGAAAAC